>CAHIKZ030003431.1:312500-837500 GCA_903632075.3 Acanthosepion pharaonis
TTTTCATCCGCTGGTTCAACCTCTGAGATCTGCTGTAGTCATCAACCACTTGTTCTACAGTTGGGAATCTTCAGTCAATGTCTTTATCTTCGACCTTGCCGCTAAGGGTGACTCTACCAGGAGTTTAGAACTCCCGACGACACCATTCTCAGGGACATTGGACCATGCAAGCCCCTCCACCACAACAAAAAGCAACCATCACAAGTACATACATAGAAACATACACGCATAGACACACACAATTTAAATTGTTCGGACTATCATCTTCATCTTTGTTGCCATATTTATCACAACGTTTCGGCCGTTGTACGCTCCGGCCTTTATTTCGCTCGCTGGGGCAGACTGTTGTAGTTCCATGTGCCATGTCTAATGGATGTCAGTTATCAGTTATGTCCTGTTAACTCTCCTCTCCAAGTTCTCCACCGCCTTAACCAGGTATTGAACTCACACACTTTGGATCCTGTCACTGGATCTAACTAACGCCTTTATCCACTGTGCCATGTGTCCTTGAAACGTTGTGATAAATATGGCAAAAAAGATGAGGATGATAGTCCGAACAATGTAAATAGTGTACATAGTACCTCACTTTAGACAGCATAGGCACACATATATATTTTACACTGAATGTCGGACTAAACAGTTCGTCATCAAATGTTACTTTAATGACAATATTAAAATCTAAACTGTTGTAGAGAAGCTAGCACCCCTTCAGAACTCTACCAGATCGCTTGGCTGATAACCTTAAATAGTCTACAATTAAGGACTTTATCAGTTGATTAATAAGTTGATACTAAGCTGATTAATACTCGGACTGATCTTACTTCGTTTGGCTATACAGCATTTGACCCTCCTCTATTCCTTGTAAGTTGTCTTGTTAATTGTTTTGTAACTTACTGTTCTGTTTTTGTATATATCCGTTAGCACCGGATACTGGTGCTGAATAAATATATTAAGCACTCCTTCTTCCCCTGTGTATTATTCACCTCAACGATACAAAAGAAAAAAAAGTATTAAAATATTTGAAAGATAAAAAAAAGGACTAAATTGATTATTTTGAACCAATAGTAAAAAGAGAGAAAAGTGAACAAAACGAAATACAGTTAAGACTCGAAAAGCTTTCCCTACAAATATGTAACGCTACATATTTTACAATCAATAACTAAGAAAATAATAAACATAACGGCAAATGTTGTAAAAAAATATTTGAATGGTAAATGATCGGGAAAGAAATCAACAATATTGAACCAATAGTCAAAGTTAAACAAAACAAACATTACGATTCGAAACTCTTTTCCTACAATTTCGAAAATGACGTCCTCTTTCATGAAAAAGAGAAGCCCCACAGTTCAATATTGTAAATAAAGCAGAATTATTCATATCATTATTTGTCATGTAATTTTATTACAATTATCCTCCTCTTACATAAATTAGCTAAACACTAGCCTGTCGATAAATCTGTAAGCATCTCATAAAACGCCCACCTCCGTGTTAAAAATGCTTTTCTGCGATATTTTAAATTAAATAAGTACCTGTTTCAATTCAGATTAATTAAAATTTAGATCAGCTATTTGTTCTCAAATAACGTGTCAGAAAAATATATTTTTTTTTTCAATTATTGTTTTAATAAAGAAAATTAAGTTGTGTTGTCAGAGTTTTCATATTAGCCTATTTTATCGATTTTACTGATAATCTGGAAAAAACATTATTCCAATCAAATTAAAATTCGTTTTGAAATAGAAGCAATGTATTATCTGTAGTTAATGGTATAGCACGTCAGGCTATATGAGAGTTCCGTGTAGGATACAGGTTCGATTCCTGTCAGAGGAGACATATTTTCTATGAAATTACTCGGACATTCAGGCCGGTAAATGTAATTAATACTGTTTATTATAAACCGAGCATTTACTTAAATATTTGCATGTATAAAAATAAGGGATAAACAGAAAATATATTAAAATAATTCTTATGATACGCTTCGAGCAGATATGATCGTTCGAGAAAAATCCTGGGAAATTTGATGTATAAAAACAATACATATATATAAATATGCTAAAAGGTCGGAATTAGTTTTTATTACATATATATATATATATATATATATATATATATATATATATATATATATATATATATATAGTCATTCACATACAGACTGTTTTGTTGTATCACAGCACTTCGGTGTGACTAGACACGCGATTGCTTCAGCCAGGATCGAAACTCGACCGATTTTAGTCGGAGACACTTACGCCTAGGCTATCGGCACAAGTTACGGAAAAAGGGAATTTTTAACGCATTATATACGTGATATACGCAAAATTGCTCTATTCATTGCGAAGAGTTTAGCAATATATTTTATATATGTTCCGTTAAAGACAACAGACAAGGTACTGCGATTAAGCTTGTTATTTAATTTTTCTTGTGTTTGAACGAGTATTTTCTTTTCTGGACACAAAGGTATGTATAAACTGTCCAAATGTTCTGTAATTCCGAGTGCTTTAGGCTATACATTTAACCATTATCAAGGATGATTTTATTTTTACTTTTTAACCGGATGTATGGGTTGTGTGTAGAGTTATAGGGATGTCAGCACATTCTGGCCATGATCGTAGTTAATATTATTGAGTGTTGGCTTTTTCTTTATTATTACTATTATTTATTACTCTTTATTGAAACATGTATAAATGAGGGATTGCTGCCTTAATAAACATTATATATATATATATATATATATATATATAGATAACTAGACTCGTTTCGAAAAACCCTCGAATTTTTGATTTGCTAATCAAATCAATTTCGAGGGAAAAAAAGGTTTTAAAAAAAGAAAGAGCTACAAACATGAACTTCTGCCGACAAAAAAATCACACAGATGCAGGTCTGAAGCCCAAAGAAAAAAACCCCGATACGAGTAACAACTAACTAATAAAAGAGCTCAATACCTTTTAGAGCAGACCTAGATAACCTAGTGAAAAGACAAACCTAAATAGGTTTCACCTAAACGGATCGTCAGCCAAACTTTCCTGACGATCCGTTTAGGTGAAACCCATTTGTTGGCTCAATTTTATATATATATATATATATATATATATATATATATATATATATATATATATATATATATATAGATAGATAGATATATAGATATATATATATATATATAAAGAGAGAGACAGAGATTTAGATTGTACGAAATCACTAGTTCATACTTTTGTCATACATTGTGGCGAGAGGAAATCGACACTGTTTACATAATTGTTATTATGAAAGGCATAAATACAGAATTTGTAGACGGCGCGTCTGCAAATTCTCTACTTATTCAAAACAAAACAAATAAATGGTGTGTCAGAGTTCTCCTCTTTAAAAAGTCAGTGGAACACTTCGCTTGCCAAAATACTTATCGCTCAGCCTGAATAGTTCAATGAATAATTCATGAACAATAGTCGAACTAGAAACTTAAATTCATTCAGGGCTCAATTAGCTGACCATTCTAACAGCTGTTGCCCCTCCCACATGTTCTTTTATTATTCTCACAAAACGACAAAGAATTTTTGAAAAAATTCATATGAAAGTATTCCTGTAATGAAACAAAGTGATTGCTATCACGAAAGCACACGTATTTTATAGTTATTCTTATTTGTTTTTCTGCTGTTGTTCACATATTAAGTAGTTTTTTTTTTTTTTGGTGGGGGTGTTGCTAGCCCCATTTCCAAAATATCTTAAATTCAGAGTTGCCCTTCTCCTAGACTACTTGCCAACTAAAGCTAAATAGCCAAATCCTATAGTTTACCCTACATTTGGGGAGAAAAGTGAACTCTTACCTTTTACAAGTGCTATTGCGCCAATGTGAATGCAGCGGACTCGATTGTAATTCGAACGCGATTCGCCAATTTCTTGTTCCGAGCAAACTAACCCATCACCGGCGTATTGTATTGTTCTACTATGTTCTATTATATTAATATAATAAATATGCATTTTGTTACTCGCCGTTTAATACAACTCTGAGTTTATAAAAAGTGGATTAAATACGAAAACTAAATGAATAAAGCTGTTTTTAATCCATTATATATATATATATATATATATATATATATATATATATGTATGTGACTTGTGTGTGTGTGTGTGTGTGTAAAGAAATATCGTTTTGTTTATGCAATATTTATGGAATAAAATTTTCAATATCAGAGACAGAGCGTATGTAAATATGAAAGTAAACACTGAAGTCAATTGGATCTTTTCGATAGGCGACAGACTGATTCATGCTAAACGCAATCACCATGCCTGTTGATTTCGTTTAACATGAAACAGTCTGTCGCCTCCTGATTGGCACAATGTTCACTTATATATATATATATATATATATATATATATATATATATATATATATATAATGTTGTAACCTAGGGAAGGTTCTGAATAGAATAATCACACGTTTTTTAGTAAGGAACGATAATGAATGGCGACAAGAACAACACAAATAAGATTCGCCAGCGGCGCGTAGAAGTAGTCAACTGCTAGACGTGAGTCAAGTGAATACCACAATGAATCTCCAACTGCAGACCGCAGAACAACGCATACAATATTCACTACTGTATTTATGTGAATGGGGGCATACCCATTATCGTCCGTATGCTACAATATATATATATATATATATATATATATATATATATGAATAAGCATATTTTCATTCAAGCATGTTTTAGTTAAATAATTTAAACGTATTATAGCTATTAATTTTAGCTTTAATCCTTTTGAGTCCACCAGTTAATTTCTTGGTTGCTCTAAAAAATTGATTAAGAAAAATTCCAAAAATTATAAAAAAAAAAAATAAATACTAATATATCCCCCCCTGTGATCCAAGTAAAAAAATTAAATTAATTATATGCTATACATAATTTAATACGACGAACCTAGTTATCCATAACAACTCTTGTCTGTCAAATATCAATTTAAATGTCCTCAGGGAGATTGCATCTCCGATAAATACGTAAATACGTTTGTTGGTTTTACAACAACGACGATGACGAGGATGCTCACGTTTCATTTGAAAGATCATAGTTCAATCTCAGAACATTTAAATGAACACTGATGTTCACATTTACAGTTTAGACAGATATTAGTCGAAAATACATCAGTGTTCCAAGATAATAATAAGCAACAACTTAAAATTAAAATCCTGAAGCCCTTTATAGACGTGACTTGCGGCCCAAAATAAAGTCAGCTACGAGTATAGTAACAAAGTTCTTAAATGTTTGTAGCAGCAATGTGTTATATAAAAAATACTAAATTAAAATACTGCCATTAAAAAATCTTTTTAAAAAAGTTTTTTAAAAAACCTTTTAAAAAAAGTTTTTTTTTTTTAAATCTTTTAGAAAAGTTTTTAAAAACATCTTTTAGAAAATCACATAAGTTACCTCCCATTTTAAATTTATGGTGTTAACGCATAACACATCCACAGATATGTAAATCCCGAAGATGGTCTCAACATAGAGGCTTACGTTAATTGCCTTGAGGAGGTAGAGTTGCCCTGAGTCAAGAAGGTGGCTAAAATTCTGTAAAATATTAGATTACTTAGAATATTTTCCAAAGATTTAAAGCTTACTGAATAGTTAAAAATTATATAAGACGTTCACATGATTTTACATATATGTCCTCGTAGAAAAAAAAATTCCAAACATAAGTCTATGGAGATATTTGTCAACTCCTCATAAAAAGACTTAACACCATGTCATATTTGGTGTTAGAAGGAGTTTTGTTGGTTTCTCGTTCAACTGCGCCCCACACATAATAATTTCTTTCGTGTTCTTTTACTATATTAACCATCTTTTTCTCCTATTTTTCTCTCTTTTTCTCCTCTCTGATCTTTCTTTCTTTCTTTCTTTTTTCTTTCTTTCTTTCTTTCTTTACTTCTTTCTTTGTGTTCTCTTTTGTCCTCTCTTATATTAACCAACTTTTTCTTCCAGTTATTTTCTATCTTGTTCTTATTCTTTTTTCTCCTTCCTGTTCTTTCTTTCTTTCTTTTTTTTCGCGTTCTCTTTTGTTCTCTCTTATATTAACCATCTTTTTCTCCTTCTATTTTTCTCTCTTTTTCTCCTCTCTGTTCGTTCTTTCTCTCCTTTCTTTCTTTCTTTCTTTCTTTCTTTCTTTCTTTCTTTTTCTAGTCATTATAACCTAATTTGTTTTCTAATTCATTAGACGAGCAATCAAGTTAATCTATTCTCTTTTATTTTCTCTCCCACAAAATCACTGGTATGCTTTGGCACAAAAAATAACCCCAAAGGCATTCGACATTATTCATATCTTATTTTAAACTTATGAATGTTTAAAAAGCAAAGCTTTTTAAAATCGTTTCTCGTTTTCTACTAATCATCATCATACCCTAGAGAGCTGAACAGGCCAGCGACTGTCATTTGGCATCGTAGGTGTATTTTAATAATATAAACAATGCCTCTTCCACATTTCACAAATTACTAAGGTTGATGCTGAAATACCAAAACATAGATTCTTTTTAAAAGCTTGGTGTACAAGAGTTATCTAGCCTCGGTTAAGCTGCACATCAGATAGTTTGGGAAACAGAGTTCTACTTCGTATCAGATCTTAATATACAAGGCGATGTTTTCTTCTTTTTTATATCATTTCACCCCATGCAAGGCGATAATGCCACTAAGACGCTACTAGGAGTAAAAGAGAATGAAAAGACTTTAGCGTGGAGAAAGGATAATAAAAGACCAACATTTAATAAGACAGAAGATTGCTATTGGTGTTTAAAACTTTAAACTTTTGAAGCTCGTAGGTGACAGAGTTGCAAGAAACCAGAAGAGAGTTCAACAGGAGAGAAGTGCGAAAAAAGAAACTATTAGAATATAGCTTACAGTTACATATAGCTACTTTAACAGTAAAACGTTGAGACCTAACAGCCAATCTAGCAGTATGCTTAAATTCATGCGACCGAGATACCAAGGAGAAGAGCTCATTAGAGCAATTGCAAAGAAAAATATTTATAGAAAAGACAGGGGGAAGCCACGTCACGGCGGTGGGAAAGTGACTGAAGTCGAGATACCATTCAGGGCCAATAATATTACAGACCCTTTGAGATGGGATGATGACATTAAGGTTTCGAGGTCGTAGGTTTTTTGTTGGAGTTTCCTTCTCCTCGATTGTCTATCTGACTTGTGGATATTTTCCGCCTCTTCGGAGGGGTACTCAGAAGGTATGGCTGACTTGATTAGATAGAAGCACTCGCCTTGATTCAACTGCAAGTATTTGCAGGCTTTATTTTTATTTAGTTTCTATTATTAACAATACTGGAAACAGTCTGTGGACTTGAGAAACCAAAATATCAATCTGAAAACTCTAGTCATTATCTTCAATAGCCTCGTCAGCTTTCAAACCTGTTCAGAGATATCTAAACTGTCGACTGTATACACAGATATGTACACACACATTCACAAACACTTCTACACTCTGTAATCACAAAAGTACACAAGTGTAGGCTTTAAGAAAGCTCTATTTAACTGTGAATACAGGGTTCGTGTATAGTGTCCTTTTATAGTCCAAGTAAACAGAAATACCTCTCTCAAAGAGGAGAGTAACAAAAAAGGGAGACCACTCTTGATTATTCATAATACGTTGTTTCTTTCAAGTGCCTACTATTGAAATATCGTGACATATAGCTCGTGTCATTTCGTGCTAATGGAACTTTATTATATTTTCTGTGTTCTGTCTCACTGTCTGCAATATAAATAATGTCTTATTATTTGATTAAAACCAAGAAACCGTCCGAGAGAGAACGAGCGAAAAGAGTTTACTCAGGCCGCCGCAAGCTACAAAGGTCACTCCAAATTGTTCTCATTAAAATAGCTACTCATTTTGTGCACTTTGTCATATATCTGTAGATTTTGGCTCTTTATCCGATGTAGGTATCATCTACACCAGTGCTTCTCAAAATGTGGTACGCGAACCATCGTCATTCGGTAGGCGAAGAGTTTCCAGGAAACGGTATTCACATTCTACGCTACGGGAGAATGCTGGGATATCTGATTCGTTTCTTTTTTGTTATTTTTTAATTTTCATTTTAGTTTTTAGAATTCCCTGTTCACAAAATCAATATAAATAAATAATGCAACCTTTACTATATTCATTATAATTTTCTGGTATAATTGAATATTGCTGAGAATGTTCAAATAATATTATCTCGATTCCTTATTATATAATTCTATAGCACAAATATGGTACCGGTGTCTGGCACACTGGGAAGTCTTGTTACGTAAACGATGACCGGCCTTAAAATGAATAAGACATAATATATTATATATATAATGTATTTAGTAAAGATTGTCTCAAAATGACCCTGAAATAGACCAAATCTAAAAAAAAAAAAAAAAAAAAAAGAAGGAAATATTGGTGGGTGGGGATTCATCTCGTCTCCCAAACTCTCCAGCTGGATTAGAAAGCTTCGCTTGTCGATCCCTCACACATTGAGTAAAAAAAACTGCTGGTAAGCCACATCAGATAGTTTGGGAAACAGAGTTCTACTTCGTATCAGATCTTAATATACAAGGCGATGTTTTCTTCTTTTTTATATCATTTCACCCCATGCAAGGCGATAATGCCACTAAGACGCTACTAGGAGTAAAAGAGAATGAAAACACTTTAGCGTGGTGAAAGGATAATAAAAGACCAACATTTAATAAGACAGAAGATTGCTATTGGTGTTTAAAACTTTAAACTTTTGAAGCTCGTAGGTTGCAAGAAACCAGAAGAGAGTTCCACAGAAGAGAAGTGCGAAAAAAGAAACTATTAGAATATAACTTACAGTTGCATATAGCTACTTCAACAGTAAAACGTTGAGACCTAACAGCCAATCTAGCAGTATGCTTAAATTCATGCGACCGAGATACCAAGGAGAAGAGCTCATTAGAGCAATAGCAAGGAAAATATTTATAGAAAAGACAGAAGGAAGCCACGTTACGGCGGTGGGAAAGTGACTGAAGTCGAGATACCAGGTCAGGGCCAATAATATTACAGATCCTTTGAGATGGGATGATGACATTAAGGTTTCGAGGTCGTAGGTTTTTGTTGGAGTTTCCTTCTCCTCGATTGTCTATCTGACTTGTGGATATTTTCCGCCTCTTCGGAGGGGTACTCAGAAGGTATGGCTGACTTGATTAGATAGAAGCACTCGCCTTGATTCAACTGCAAGTATTTGCAGGCTTTATTTTTATTTAGTTTCTATTATTAACAATACTGGAAACAGTCTGTGGACTTGAGAAACCAAAATATTAATCTGAAAACTCTAGTCATTATCTTCAATAGCCTCGTCAGCTTTCAAACCTATCCAGAAATATCTAAACTGTCGGCTGTATACAACTGCTTTCTCATATCAATAATTAAAAATGGTTTCGAGCTAGTGAAACGTATAGCTCTCAGTAAGGATCATTCTTTTTTGAAACTCGTGGACTGGCGCTACACGATCACACGCAAAGATCTGTACTAGATATCAGAGACCGCATCACTTGAGGACTTTTAACCGCAGCAACCGATAAAACGGATATCACGTGTAACCTGAAGAGAAAATAATGACATAATCAAAATGTTGACATTCCACACAACTTCAAACAAAAGGTGAGGAAGGAAACCCCCATCTATACTGGAAAGAGTGGGGACTTCTACTGGATGCTAGAAACCTATTTTCCTGAGAAATTGTTTCAAGAGAAAGATTTTAAAAACTTCAGCGACCATGATACTGGCTGCTCGGTCAATAAATGCCGAATGTTTCTTAATAAGAAAACAGCTAATATTACCATTACAATTACAGCTAAATCTTTATATTAGAATGACCAAATCTACAATCTGACAAGTCTTCTTCTATTTGTTTATGATATTTAGATCTAGCCTTCTGGCCGGGATTGGGTGATCCGTTCAAATTATAGGCCTCCTTCATTCGTGAATATACCATTGGCTTGTACGTTAAAGGCCCATTCATTTGCTCAATGTCCAGCGAATTAACTCTTCGGCCCAGTCATATCTATTTCTGTTCCACTGGGCCAACTTATTGTATTTGTTTCTATAATTATTTGCCTCGTCTCTTAATCAATAAGAGTAAATAGGTTCGCCCATCGCCCAGTTCACACTCCTCTCAGCATTATGAACGAGTAGAGATTTATCCCTTTGTTTCTTGTTTAGGACTGGATTTCCGGTTCCTTCTAAAATCTACTTCAGCTCTTTACTTCTAACGCCTCCGCCTCCAGGCAGTCTGGGAACTAGCGAAAGTAGCTCGTCGGAGCAGTTACCGTGAAAGTATTTGTAGAAAAGACAGAGGGAAGCTACGCCACGTCTGTGAGAGAGCGACTGTAGACGAGATGCCAGATCAGGACCAATTACATTGCATACCCGTCTCTGGATTCTGTCGAGGCCCTTAAGACGAACAACGGGAGCACCAGACCATATATGGCAGCAGTATTCCATGCAAGGAAGAATTATTGATTTATAGATTTAAAGGATGGCGAGAAAAACTTTCTGGCGCGACACAGGGAACCAACTTTCCTTGCGGTAGATGTAGCTATTGATTCAATATATTTGTTCCATACAAATCAACCATTCGCCCTTGCATGGAGTATTGCTGCCATATATGGTCTGGGGCACCTTCTGTTTACCTCGGAGTTCTTGACAAGATCCAGAGACGGATATGGCCCTGATCTGGCGTCTCGTCTACAGTCACTCTCTCACAGACGCGCCGTCGCCTCTCTCTGTCTTTTCTACAAATACTTTCATGGTAATTGCTCCGATGAGCTGCTTTCACTGGTTCCCAGACTCCATGAATTCAATCGCCCTACGAGGCTGGCATCCCGCTCCCACCCTTACACTGTAGAAACTTTTAAATGTAGCCGTCTCTTCTACTCCAATAGCTTCAGACTTCGCACCTCTGGGACACCCTTCCCAATTACTGTTTCCTTGAGAGCTATAATCTACAACTATTCAAATGTAATGTCAATCGACACCTCCAGTTACCTTGATCTACCCACTATCCCTCTCCTCATCCTTTCTTCTATCACTCTTATCTGCTCTTGCTCCAAATCTTCTGCAACCCCCTGCATCCTAGTGGCTTCACGCCTTGCTCGGGGCGTCATGCTTAAAAAAAAAATCTCAGGTCAGCAGACAGTGTGAGACCAAGCAGTCGCAAAGCGGAGCTCTTGTGGAGTTGAGCATCAGACATTCTAATGGGAGGCAGGAAGGGTTCACTGTGGTGAGTAACAGAGAGCAGTTTTGTTTTTGATTACTTGAAATTGCATGTATGAGTCCCAGTATAAATAATTATTGACCGATTTTATTATGATGATATTTTTGCATTATATCAATTAAGAATATAGTAACAAGGATCCACAAATTGGAGGAGAGAGTTATCAATGATAATGTTCCGAATTCTAATCCGCGGTTATCCCCCTTTAACCCTCTCTGTTTTGTTTTGGGGTTTTTTTTTAAACGTATTTTTTATCATATAAAATTTGGTGAGGCACGATAAAATTTTCATTCCGAAAATGCGGGAAAGTGAAAAAAAAGTGTGGGAACCACTGCTCTAGATCTATGCAGGTACAGTTTGCACAATTCCGTAACCTCTTGATAAGCTTTCTTCTTTTCTTATGTTGACAATGCCTGTGCCAATGAAACCTCAGCATCCGACATCTATAGGAAATATATTGGCTGTCCGTTCATTTCTTATGCACGCTTTCGCAAACTTACGTATTTTCTTGCTTATGTTGCATTGAGTTAAGCAAAGTATTAAGAAATCAGAAAATTTAATCGGAAACAAAGAAAAGAGTACTGAATTGTTATGCAATATCAATACTCCTATACGGCAGTGAATGCTGAGCCATCTCTTCACAGATGAAGAAGCGACTTAAGGCAACAGAAAAATGGTTCTACAGAAGGATGATGAGAATACTATGAACTGAAAACGTGAGTAACGACGAAGTTTTAAAGAAGATGGAAACAAAATTTCACGGTTTTCCGATATGAATTTTCTGATGAGTCTTAATTCTTAAGTTAATGATTGAATAAGCTCATGGCAAGTTCTACAACAATAAAATATCCGTAGAAATTCCCCTATCGCATCGTTAAATATTTGAGCTGAACAACTTTAACAAAAGATTTCAATAGCAATCATAAATATAAATGTGTCCTTATTTTAAGAAGTGGATACAAATGAAAAGATTTGAAACCGACAACTTTTTCCATTTCACTGAAACAGCTGTTAAACACTTCTTTCTTTCTTTCTTTCTTTCTAGCAATCCTTTTCTCACGGATACTTCGTCGTGTCTTTTCCCCTCTTTCTACGCAATCAAAACGGAATAGTCCATTATTTATGAGGTATTGGCAGATATTAAACACTTCTATCTTCCCTTCTTTCGTTCATTATTTCTTTCTTTCGTTCTTTCTTTCGTTTTCTCATTGAAACCCAGTAGTGTCATTTCCCCTCTTTCCACGCGATCAAAACAGAATAGTCTATTATTTATGAGGTATAGTCAGGAGAGCCTAAACACTTCTACCTTCTCTTTTTTTCTCTTCTTTCTTTTTTTCTCTTCTTTCTTTTTTTCTTTCTTTCTTTATTTATTTTTCTTTCTTCTTCCTTTTTCTTTCTTTCTTACTGAAACCAAATAGTGCCTTTTTCCTTCTTTCCATGCGATCAAAATGGAATAGTCCATTATTTATGAGGTATTGTCACGAGAGGCTAAACACGTCTACCTTCGCTTCTTTCTTTCTTTATCTATTTATTTAGTTAGTTAATTTTTTCTTTCTTTTTTCTTTCTTTCTTTCTTTCTTTCTTTCTTTCTTACTGAAATCAAATAGTGTCTTTTCCCTTCTTTTTCCACGATCAAAACGAAATAGACCATTATTTATTCGGTATTGGCAGGACGTAACGGTCGTGTGAACTAACGAAGGGAGGGATGAGCACAATTATAATGGACTTTTTATTAGATGCCGCACTGTCGAAGATAAACTTTACTAATGGCTACAAAGCACAGGAAGTTGTAGTGTCATGATCGCCCACGTCCTGAAGGGACACGACACATGGAAGAAGAATTCAACTATGTGTTTTTTTTTTAACGTACTACATTTCAAGATCACAATGTTGAGCGGTTAATTTGTTTCAACGCAAGAATACCTTGCATATTTTTCCATTTTGTTATGTCCTGTCAATTTTGGACTAAATAGATTGGTACTTATTCTTGTATCATTTCTTTTCTTTTTAGGTCTGGTCACCCGTGGGGAATGGACAACGACATTTCAAGAACGTTTGATGCAGAACCGTTCAGATATGAATAAGTGCAGAGTGGTCGTGTCCTATAATCAAGTCATGGATGAATATCGTCTTTACATGCCTTCGCGTGGATGGATGTCCATTGAGAGTACTTTGCTACAAGAACGTAAGTTATTTTAACAAAGATGGAGGATAATGAACTTTTATAATTTGCGTCACTTATTTTAATATAACAACAACAAAAATATCACTCTCGTATTCTGACATGAAGTGGAAAGAGTATTGAATCCATTGCTAGGTCTGCTGCTAAAATAGTTGGTTCACTGTGTCGTGACATTTTTTTCTCTCCAGAATCTCTCATACATATCTATAAGTCTACCATTCGTTCAGGCTTTGAATATTGCTACCACATATGGTCCGGTGCTCCTGCTCAATATTTAGATATTCTTGATAAAATCCAAAGGAGAATCAGCAATATTATTGGTCCTGACCTGGCATCTAGGCTTCAGTTACTTTCCTACCACGGTAATGTAGCTTCCCTGTGTCTTTTCTATATTTACTTTCATGGTAATTATTCGGATGATCTCTTCTCTATGGTACCTAGACTTTATGAATTTAAACGCAGTACTAGATTGGCGGAAAGGTCTCATCAATTTACAGTTGGCTAGATTAAATCCTAGGTTCTATGCTAACAGTTTCTTTTCTCGTTTTCTGGCCCCATGCTTTCCAGCCAACTTAAAAAATTTGAATGCAATGTCAATCGTTAACTTCATGATTACTCTTCTATTGTTCTTGCACCTTAATAATGATTTTCTCTTTTCTTATTCTTTCACACTCAGTAACCCCTTGTGTCTTAGTGGCTTTACTGCATTACATGGGGTGAAATGATTAAAAATGTCCCTTCAAAACATGGGTGATAATGACTTTATTTTTTTTACTTTCAGCCATACTTGTTCTTTTACGATTTTTCTTTGTCTTTTCATGCTCCTTGAAGACCGTAGGAAATCATGACTTTCCATGCTTTCTTTTGTTGCTTAATGATTCTTATGCTGTTTCTCCAATCATTTGCTCAAACATATTCCTTCAGGACGTAGGCGATCAGGGATCTCCACAGCTTTCTTTCTAGTATTGCTTTCAGCAATACTTACTCCTTCTTAATGATTCTTATATTATGTTGCTCCTCCATGCATTTGCTCAAACATATCCCTTGAGGACGTAGGCGGTGATGGCTCTCCACTACTTTCTTTCTTTTGTTGCTTTCAACAAAATTAACACCTTAATGATTCTCATTTATGTGGTTCTTTCAGCCGTTTGCTTTAAAATATTCCTCGAGGGCGCAGGCGATCACGGCTCTCCACAGCTTTCTTTGTTTTCTTTTTTATTTCAACAATGCTTACTGCTTAGTGATACTTATTTCTGTTGTTCCTTCATCTATTTGCTCAAATATATCCTTTAAGGATGTAGGTGATCATAGGTCTCCACAGCTGCCTTTCATTTGTTGCTTTGACCAATAGTAGTTCATTTACGACTTCTCTTGTCTTTGTAATTCTTGTTCCTCTATTTGCTCAAACATATCCCTTGAAAACGTAGAGGATCATGGCTCTCCACTGTTTCCTTTCTTTTGTTGCTTTCAGCAATACTTGCTCCTTAATGAATCTTTTTTGTGTAGTTCCTCCATCTTTTTGATCAAACATGTCCCTTGAGGATTTACACAATCATGGCTCTCCACAGCGTCCTTCATTTTTTGTTTTCATCAACACTCTTTTAAGAATTTTTTTTTCTAATACCCGTTCCTCATTTCATTAGCTCAAACTTGTTCCTTAAGGACGTATGAGATCATGGTTCTCCACAGGTTCTTTTTTTGTTACTTTTTGTTACTTGTATGCTCTTTATGAATCTCTTTTTTCTTTGTGCTACTTGTTTCTCCATTTTCTTAAGCATGTCCTTTGAGTACCTAGATGGCCATGGCCCTTCATAGCTTCCACTCTTTTGTTACTCCCAGTAAGACTCCTTTTTGACTTCTTTCTCGTTCTGTTACCTGTTCCT
This sequence comes from Acanthosepion pharaonis, assembly GCA_903632075.3. Classification (NCBI taxonomy): domain Eukaryota; kingdom Metazoa; phylum Mollusca; class Cephalopoda; order Sepiida; family Sepiidae; genus Acanthosepion; species Acanthosepion pharaonis. The sequence continues at coordinate 327,808 of CAHIKZ030003431.1, forward strand.
CGATCCCTTTTCACAAAATTGTCCCCTAGGTTACTTACTACTTTCCTCGGATTCACTTACCTTATATGCGTCCTGAATTAGTATTTACTAATCTCACTCTACAGTCATAGGTATGGTGCACTCAGTGAGGATCAATGTTCTTTCAGAACTGAGGCGATCATGTCTCAACAAAAATTTCATTCTTTTATTTTCCTTGAACTGTTATGATTTCTTGTATAATACTCTTTGCCTTTTCCAAGATTTTGAATCCAGGGTTAGCCTTCTCCTTGTCTGGATACCACCTAAGGTTAACGAAGCGAAATTTAATTGGAGATTAAACATATTTTACTCGTATGATCTTGAAGAGAAAGCTCATTTAAAGAAATGGTTACCCAAATGTGGAAATGGCACTGTCAAAGCAGAAAGATGAAAAGGGTCCTGTAAAAGCAAAAAAGTAGAAAGGGACCAGTTAAACGCAAAAAAAAAAGAAAAAAAAAACAGTGGATAGGTTCAAGTTGAAGTAAAAAGGTACAAAGAGTCCATTCAATGCAAAAAAGTGGAACGTGTCCAGTCAAAGCCCAAAACGTGGAAAGTGTCAAGTCAAATCAAAAAAGTAGGAATTCAGTCAAAGCAAAAAAAATGGAAAAGGTCCATTTAAAGACAAAATCGTGGAAAGGGTCATGTCAAAGCAAAGAGGTAGAAAGAGCCCAGTCAAGCAAAAAAAAAAAAAAACATGGAAAGGATCCAGTTAATGCAAAAAAACAACAACTTAGATCTGCCCCAATCAAAGCCAAAAATATGGAAAGGGTCCAGTCAAAACAAAAATAAAGGTGGAAAAGAGTCAAGTCGAAACAAAAAGGTAGAAATAACCCAGTCAAAGAAAAAATGTTGAAAGAGTCCAGTCAAACCAAAAGAAAGGTAGATCAGGTGCACTTAAATCAAAAATTTGGAAAGGGTCCAGTCAAAGCAAAATATAAAAGTGGAAAGGATCCGAGTAAAGCAAAAAATTGAAATGCATTCAAGCAAAACCAAAAATGGTAGAAAGAGTCCAGTCAAAGCAAAAAGATAGAAAGGGGTCAGTCAAAGCAAAAAGTATCCAGTCAAAGCAAAAAAGGAGAAAGTGTCTAATCAAAATCTCAAAAAGTTGAAAGTGCCCCGTCAAAGCCAAAAAATGTGTAAGGATCCTGTCAAAGGAGAAACGTAGAATGTGTCTAGACAAAGCAGAAAAGTAGAAAGAGAGCAGTCAAAGCAAAAAATTAGAAAGGGTCCAGTCAAAGTAAAAAAAAAAAAAAAAAAAAAGTGGAAAGGTTCCAGTCAAAGCAAAAATAGTGGAAAGAATCCGGGCAAAGCAAAAAATTGAAATGGATCGCGGCAAAACTAAAAATCGGAGAAAGAATCCAGTCAAAGTAAAAAGGTGGAAAGGGGCCAGCCAAATCTAAAATGTAGAAAAACTCCAGTCAAGGCAAAAAATTGGAAAATGTGTCCAGTCAAACCCAAAATTGGAAAGGGCCCAGTCAAAAGCAAAAAGTTAGAAAGGATTCAAAGCAAAAAGTATCCAGTCAAAGCAAAAAAGGAAAAAGTGTCCCGTCAAAGCAAAAAAGGAAAAAGTGCCCCGTCAAAGCCAAAAAATGTGTAAGAATCCAGTCAAAGCAAAAAGGGAAAAAGTGTCCCGTCACAGCCAAAAATGCAAAAAGTTAGAAAGAGTCCAGTCAAAGCTTAAAAAAGTGTAGCAAGTGTCCATCCAAATCCAAAAAAGCGGAAGACATACAAATCCAAAAAAGGTCCAGTCAACGAACAAAGATAGAACGGTTCCAGTCAAAGCAAACCAGTCATGATGAAAATTTAATTTTCTAAGATATGAACAGAATATCTATTCTTCTTCATCTGTTTAATAGCCGAAACCCTAACAGTTGCCCATAACTAGAACCCTAACAGATGCTACCACCCTGGGCCAGGGTTGACCTGAGATCAACATCAATTAAGCAGGGGTTCCACGCTCCTAAGAATCTCCAATCTCTTGCTGCAGGATGTAGCTTATCGTTATACCCAGAACTATATTGCTCGTGTATCTATTAGTATAAACATGTTGAAAATTCAAGCCTTTTTTTCTTTTATTCTTTATATATTACTCCACACGTTATTTTAGTGGATAACCCATGTTAGAGTAGACGTCCCGTATTTAAACAATGTGACTTACGTCTGCCAGCCTGTACATTCGTGGATCCTAATAAATAAAATGCGCTCTACGACATGGTCCGAAGCTGTGTCCCGCTATTGCAGGAGAAACCGCCGTTAAAATGGGGGAGACGAAACACGTTTTTGGAAAACAAACAGCGGTTCTGATATGTCTTTCCTCACTATCAAGACGGAATAGTCTATTAATTATGAAGCATAGACAGGGAGTAACGTACGTGATCTCTAAAGAACAAAAGATTGTTGATTGATTTGTTTTTTACGACTTATCAACCCTTTATTGATTATTTAAAACTGAAATTGGATCATAAGAATAATTCTTTTTTTTTTCCGAGTGAATATTGCATGGGGAGAGATGGATTCATGCCTTTCCCTAGTTTATTTGCACGTAAGTGAATGTAATCACCCCGACTGGAATTCGAACTCAGATCTCTGATTTATCGTTACGAGCCACTATCCATTACACTACTAGTTGAGGAAAAAAGAAGAAGCAAGCAGAATTATGATATAACTGTATGTAAAAATACTTTTAAAATCAGTGGCGTGTCTTTTCTACAAATATTTTCATGGCAACTGCTCTGATGAGCCTTTTTCCCTGTTGCCCCGACTATATGAATTTAAACGTGCTAATAGATTGGCATTTAGGTCCCTCACCTTTTACTGTCGAAATAGTTAAATTCAACCGCCACTTCTACTCCAACAGTTTCTTTTCTCGTACTTCCCACCTGCGGCACTCACTTTTGTTTACTTGCTTCCCTGATAACTACAATCTTCAAAAATTTAAATGCAACGTCAATCGCCATCTATCTTCTTGAATCCCGTTCATCTTTTGTCCTCCCCTTAATCCTCCTTTTTCTTTCACTTTCACACTCTCTAACCCTCTGCGTACTAGTGTCGTTCCAGCCTTGCTTTGGGGTGGGGGTGATTAAAAAAATTAAAAGTAAAAAATATCCAAATAAATAAAAGAAATATAAGGCACATATTAGCAGCCTGGTCTCCTCGACTACTAATGATATTTTGTAATGTTCCTATTTCCATACAATTGAATAGATCATTACTGAAAAGGGGAGACTAAACTGCTTTTAATTCTATATTTCTTCAAATCTTTTTATATATATTTACTTGAGCCGCCCCCCGCCCCCAACACTCACATACACACACATTGAGACAGGTTGTGAGATAAGGTCGGTTTTTAATGTGGGGGACGTAAGTATCTTCACTCGGGCCGCTGTTCTTAGCTGGTCATAGCTTGTCCAAGCTGGTCTAAGCTAGTCATAGCTGGTCCAAACTGGTCAGAGCCAGTCCAAGCTAGTCATAGCTGTGATACTACCAGCCTAGGGACGGAGCCCTAAGACCGACAAGTATCAGAATGTGTATGTATTTACTTGAACCTCCACTGAATCAGATTGTGACACAAAGTTGTTTTTTGGGGGTTTTTTAACGTGGAGACACGAGTGTCTTCACTCGGGCCGCTGATCATAGCTTGTCCAAGCTGGTTAGCGCTGTTCCAAACTGGTCAGAGCCGGCCCAAGCTAGTCATAGCTGTGATACTACCAGTCTAGGGACGGATCCCTGAGACCGGCAAGTATCAGAATGTGCATACGACTTGAGAGAGTAGTTTACACACTCCTTCGAATCTTTTTGTATATCTGGCTCGTTAGACGAACATTTCGTCGTGATAATACATGTTACTTTACTTATTACAGTTGGTACCAGCACTTTCACCGAGACTATTATAACGATTGGACCTTACTACGCCAGCCTAGCCATGGTGATGGACCATCTTGAAATGCCTTATATCCTGACCGATGAGAAAGGTAATCAATGGACAGATCGCAGTCGGACTCAGGACATGACCCACTGGAATAGTACGATCGACATTCGACCACCAGCAAGAGAACAGAACAAGGCTGTTGTGGATTTGTTTTTGCATCAGAATTGGGAAGGCGGTGTTATGGTAATGCCAGCCAATACTGAAGACAATTACGGTAAGTCGAAAAAACTGATTGATTGATCTGTTTTCTACGGCTTATCGATTGTTGCAGGTTATTTAAAGCCAGAAAATATTGTTTTTTTAGATTGTCAGAAGTTTTTATTTTATTATTAATTTTTTTCTTTTACATAATAATGGTTTTGTGATTCAACTCTTAATGATTAACCCATAACTGGGGGGAAGAATCAGAATTAAAACAAACAAGAAATTATAATGTGGATGTAAAGTGGGATATTAATTCTATATTACAATCTCTATGTAAACTGGTCCCTCACTTGGTGGTCACGTTAGTTTCTATAATTTTATATTCTAGAGAATGTAAATAAATCTCAAAGGCATGCCAGTGTAGTTAATCAGTATTTGATTGGTTCGTTTTTTTTATGGATTATCAGCCCTTTGAGGTTATTTAAAGCCAGAAAATATATTTTTTAGATTGTAAATTTTTGGCGTTTCTTTTAGATAAATAACGAGTTAGTAATACATGTCTTATTAATTAACAAATAGCTGAAAGGTGGGTTCATGCCTTTCCCGAGGATATTTGCGTGTAAGTGAATATAACGAATCTGACTGGAATTGGAACTCGGCTCTCCGATTAACAAATCCGAGCCATTATCCACTACATTACCCGCACATCCAAGCTAACAACACTTGGTATTCCCAAGCTGTCAGCCATCTAGTTACTGACCAGGCACAACGTTGCTTAACTTCTGTGATCGTACAGGATCCGGTGTTTCAACGTGATATGGCCGTAAACCTAATTGGAAAAAGTTGCTAAGTCTGATTACAAACTCAAAAAGAACCATCTCTGTATTTCAGTCTCCACATCCACCTTACTCGCAATGGGCCTGCCTCCAGTGAAATCACGCCGAAAACACCAGTTCGATTGTTTGATCACCGAAGTTAAGCAGCGGTGAGCCCGGTCAGTACATAGATGGGAGTCCGTTTCGGACATCGGGTACAGTTAGCAAACTCCTATCGTACTAGATATGTTTCGGCTTTAGATAACCCACAAATGTTGATAAACCGTAAAAAATCAATCTATGAATCAGCAATCGCACCTGGTCTGTCTGTATCTCCCCTTTTATACTCTGCTTCTGGTTATTCTCTGTACCTCCCCACATATATGAGTAATTTTTACGAGTAGTGTAATGGATATCGATGCGGAAAATAAAATCGGTAAGCCGAGATCAAATTCCGTGATAGTCTGTTGCGTTACTTGCATACAAATACACTTGGGAAAGGCATGAACTCGTCAATTCCTCCGCTTCAAACTACAGATTGAATAACAGAGTTGAACTCTCAGACCTTAGGGGTCAACCAGTCTTATTTTAAATTCAACAGTGAAGACAGCGGAGTACAACTTCACTATCCTTCCCATGGCAATACACAAATAATGAAGACTCAGTGGAGAGTCATGACCGTATACATCCTAAAAGGATGTTATTGTAAAAAATTATATATTCTTTCCCCAGAATATTCACAGATGATAAAGAAGAGGACTGTGAGGAGAGTCATGACCGGATACGTCCTAATGGGATCTTATTATAAATAATTATATATTCTTTCCCTAAGAATATTTATAGATGATAAAGAAGAGGACTATGTGGAGAGTCATGACCGTATACGTCTTAATGGGATCTTATAATAAATAATTATATATTCTTTTCCCAAGAATATTCACAGATGATAAAGAAGAGAACTATGTGGAGAGTCATGACCGGATACGTTCTAATGAGATCTTATAATAAATAATTATATATTCTTTCGCAAAGAATATTTACAGATGATAAAGAAAAGAGTCATGATCGTAAACGTTCTAAAAAGACAAAGCAACATTTGGATAGAAAATAGTTTATTATTTTTGTTGTAAATTCTCAAGAACAAAAACATTTATAAATTCACTTTCATAGGTTTTATTACAATGCTATTCATCGTTTTTTCAAACGATAAACATTGAGGAGGAGTGAAGGTAGTTAAAACAATAGCGGTGTCAACAGAAAAACAGTCCTTTTGACACTCAATTTCTTTGCCAGCATGAATGTCCATGATTGCAGGATTTTTTAATGATGTTTATAGATTTATTTTCTATACAAAAACTGGATTTTTTTAAGGTCCTTTTTTTTTTTTTTTTTTTTTGCAGTGTGATATGCCAAACAAACTCGGTTCCTATAAATATTGTTTCATATCTCCATCTGTTTATTTTTCATAGAAATTTACAAAACTTGAAAATATATATATATATTTGTTTGTTTTAGCTGTTGTATTTGCCTTATTAGTTGAATTGAATTCACTTTGCTAGAAGTGATTGAATTTAAAATGCAAAATGGCGAAAAGTTTAAAGACTAACTATATATATATGTTGGTGGATACCCCTGGAGAGTATCGATTTTTAATAAGTCCAGAACCGGCTGCATAGCTTTGATGTTATATTGACAATCAGTCAGTGGTTTCCTTCCTATACAGTCTTTGACAAAGACTATCACGAAAGATAATATCTACTTGAGCAGGAGTAAAGGTTTATCCCTTGTTTCCTGTTTACGATTGGGCATCCGGTTCCTTGTAAAATTGTTTCCTTCTCTTTCACTTCCGATAGCACCTTGCGTCTTAATGGCATTATCGCTTAACTTGGGGGTGAATTGATTTTAAAAAAATGAAAATTTATTATTAATACAAAAACATCAAATATTGTTTCTTCTCTTTCAATAGGAGTAGATAGTTTTGACTACGCGCGGTTCACACTCCTCTCCTGTCTTTTGAACAAGAGTAGAGGTTTATATCTTCTTTCCTGTTTAGGGTTGGGTTTCCGGTTTCTTCTAAACTCTTTTCATTCGCTGTCACACCCAGTAGCCCCTTGTGCATTAATGGCATTATCACCTTGCTTGAGAGTGAATTGATTGACAATGGGATATCACTAAGTGAGCTTGTGTTTTGTGTGACCGTCACATTCACAACGATCTAGTGAGTAGATTCTTCGTGTCTCGTTCAAAGAATTTGTCAAAATATCTGTCTGGAATTTCCCCTACAGCCCCTACTTGTCGCACTGCATGAAATGGACAGACGCTCAGTCAGTGTAAATGCGACTGTCACATAGTACACAAGCTCACTCAGTTTCATCTCATTGCCGTCTGAGTTACCCGGCGGGAGAGCGTCTATTTGTACGCGCGCTGTAATCTCACCTATTGTTTTGGTGACTCAATTACATCAATCCTGGGAATATAATTAATTATTATTTTCTTCTCTCTCTTTTTCTCTCTTTCTCCTTCTCTCTTTCTTTCTCTCTACAGAATGTCATGATCTCGCAAACCAGATGATATACGCCGGAAAATTTATTGTCAAATATGTGATCAACACTGACCCTGAGAAAATGACCAAACGAATCGCTTCTGTAATTCGGAACGCCTTGTATATGACTCAAACTCTTCATATTATCTGCAGTCCGCGAGAAAGTAAACATAATCTCAGTACAGTTTTTCTCTCGGAGGTATGTAACCACGATTTAATTTATTGCCAGGGCCAGTTACGGGGTGTAGGGGCTTACATCATACCTTTGCCCGCAGGTTCAAAGTGAGTCAGAGGTCCAAAGCGGTGTGGAAGTTCAAAGTGTAGTCCAATGTCCAAAGAAGGTCAAAAGTGTCCTTGGGATTAAAAGATAGAAAATGTCCTTGGGATCAAAAGGTGGAAAGTGTCCTTGGGATCAAAAGGTAGAAAGTGTTCTTTGGATTAAAAGGTAAAAGTGTCCTTGGGATTTAAAGGTAGACAGTGTCCTTGGGATTTAAAGGTAGACAGTGTCCTTGGGATTTAAAGGTAAACAGTGCCCTTGGGATCAAAAGGTAGAAAGTATCCTTGGGATCAAAATGGAAATGAAAATGGGGATACAGGTAGCAAAAATAGTTCAAAGACTGGACAAAGAGACCAGTGAATATCCTAGAATCCGAGAATTACTTACTATCAAACCAAAATAACACCATATGGACTAATTATATACAATCTAGTCTTGCTAAATCACAAAAAAACTGATATAAACTGTGTGGAAATAAAAATGAAACAACGACATAATCAGCGAATGTTAGCAAAAAGTAATCATACCAGAATCGACCTGAGTGGGTGGGAAAGGTGACCCATTAGGAATTGTGCAGATAACTGTTTTGACAACATAGGCCAATGCTTTATGCACTGAATCTGTCCGAAAGAACGAAACACATAAAAGAACGATCTCAGGTGTTTCTATTTTATAGCCAGTGGATGGTTTCTTTGGAATTTTCTAAGCGGCATCCGTCGAAGGAGAGCACTAGAATAATTGAGTCGGTGGAGGCTTTTCAGACAACTTTTATATACCCTTTTTTAGATAACTGTCCAAAGTGTCGCCTACTTACCCACCCAGACCGAGCAAGCTAAGCCCTGAATAAAACGTCTGAATATAATATTAGAAACAGGGTTAGAATCCTTATTTTTCGGTGTGCCATTTGCTTTTCGTGTTCGTGACCATGCAAGCATGCAACGGAATTTTTCCCAGTTTTTGTTGTGCATCAACGTGAACAGGATTCGAAACACAATGTAGAATAAGCATTGACGATGGACAGCTGAGTGATAGATGTATCTTTACAAATTATCTGGACCTAGATTAGAACCAAAAACCTTGATAGTGTTCTTCTGCTACATTTTATCTTTACAAAAGTCAGATTAGATATTAAAAAAAAGAGTATTGCTGCCATGCATGGGCTGGCGCTATTCAGTCATCACTTTCCAGACTTGATCGAGTTCAAAAGTGTTTGCATGGTCTTGGTGGAGAAAACATATTCTTCTGTCTGATGCCTCTTTCCAACACAAACAACATTTTCTGGCACATAAACAAAAATGGTAGTGTGAATATACAACTTATAGTTCCAATAGACAGAAAAGAGCCTCTTTGAGAGTGCAACTGTTCATCAAGATTCGAATACATTCATAGTCTGCCGAGTGATGATGAAACCTTTCTCTCCCATTAAAGAACCTTATTCTCCCATAACTATAAACCCTTACTGTCCCATAACTATAAAAAACCCTTCTCTCCCATAACTATAAAACCTTACTCTCCCATAACTATAAAACCTTACTGCTCCATAACTATGAAAGCTTACTCGCCCATAAATATAAAAACCTTACTGTCCCATAACTTTAAAAAAACCTTACTCTCTCATAACTATAAAACCTTACTCTCCCATAACTATAAAGCCTTACTGTCCCATGACTATAAAACCTTACTCTTCCATAACTATGAAACCTTACTCTCCCATAACTATAAAACCTTACTCTCCCATAACTATAAAGCCTTACTGTCCCATAACTATAAAACCTTACTTTCCCATAGCTATAAAACCTTACTGTCCCATAACTATGAAAGCTTACTCGCCCATAACTATAAAACCTTACTTTCCCATAGCTATAAAACCTTACTGTCCCATAACTATAAAACCTTACTCTCCCATAACTATGAAACCTTACTCTCCCATAACTATGAAATCTTACTCTCCCATAAATATAAAACTTAAGTGTCCCATAACTATAAAGCCTTACTGTCCCATAACTATAAAACTTTACTGTCCCATAACTATAAAACCTTACTCTCCCTTAACTATAAAACCTTAATCTCCCATAACTATGAAATCTTACTCTCCCATACCTATTACGCAGGTGTTAATGTGTAAGATGTTTATATTAGTTGTTCACATTGGCACCTTCCCTCTTCTATATAAAATAAGAATAAATTTGGAAACTTGCAACCTTTAAAATAAAAAAATCTAATTATATAAATACCATTATCGATTTTTAGAATTGCATTTGATTTTGGGATGTATTTTTGTCATGATTTCATGAATTATAGAGACTAGTATCTGCCTATAGCCTCCAAGTCTCCTAAAGAACAATTATTACATGTTCATTCTGTTGTAATATTACGTGAAATTGTTTAGCCATTGAACCACTATCAATTATTATTAATTTATGGTTGATATTTCTTTCTTATGATTTCTTTTTTTTATTACGAATTCCTACATAAGAAGTAGAACTAGATTATATAGCTAAATTGATGACTTACCCTTTTTAGATGAAGCATTGTCAATTATTATTAATTTTTATTAGTATTTCTTACATCTTCATTTCTATTGCAACTCCCATCCATAAGAAGTAGAAGTAGAGAATATAGCTATATGGCTAAATTTGAATGATTTTCACTTGTTGAATATTTATTGAATTATTAATGGTGGACAATGATTCATCTAATAAACAAACAAGTTAACGTCACTATTAATACCAGTAAACAAAAAGCAACTAAATTTTGCCATAAAACAATGACGAGGCAAAAAAGAATCATGGCTGTCAATGCTTCATTTAAAGAATGACGTCATCGTCATTGCTTCATTTAAAGAAACTAATATTCTTCTTCTATGTACCGTGTCCTTTCAGGACGTGGTCTATCATGTGTGCCCACAATTTCCTGTATTTTGTAGCTGTTAGAAATTTTTTACTATCTATTCTAATCCTTGCTCTGCTATCTCTCCTAATCCCTGTTCTGTCAACAATTTACCCAAGCTCGTAAGGTATGTTATGCGCTGTTTGCCTCTGTGCCTCTTGCTACCAATAGTTCCTGTGAATGTCAAAATTTCCAACACATCTTTCCTCATTATGTACCCTAGAAATTTCAACTATCTCTTTCTGATACTATCTATATGTTTCTTTTTTATTTCTAATTTTACCAAAGACTTTGTCGTTGCTCACATGTTCAAACCATAGTATTCTCAGCATCCTTCTGTAGGACTGCATTTCTGTTGCTTCCACTCTTTTCTTCACATGTGAGAAGATTGTCCAGTATTCATTAGCATATGAGAGGATGAATATTACATAGCAATTCAGCAGTCTTTTCTTTTTTTCTAACGAAATTTTCTTATTTTTTAACACTTTGCTTAGTTCGTGAATTTTTATCGCCAGAATCTATCTTACATATTTATAGGTCTACCATTCGTCCTTGGTTTGAATATTGCTGCCACATCTGGTCTGTTGCCCCCGCTATATATTTAGAATTTTTTTATAAAATCCAAAGAAGAATCTGCAATTTTATTGGTCCTGACTTGGTTTCTCAGGTTCAGTCCCTTTCACACCGCCGCAACGTTGCTTCCCTGTGACTTTTCTATAAATACTTTCATGATAATTGTTCTGACGAACTTTCCTCTATGGTACCTAGATTTTATGAACTTAAGCCCAGTACGAGATTAGGGACAAGGTCTCATCATTTTAGAGTTGAAATGGCTAGATATAACCGTAAGTTCTATGCAAAGCGTTTATTCTATCGCACATCTTGCTTGTGGAACTCTCTTCCGGCTTCTTGCTTTCCAGTCAAGTTTGATCTTTAAAGATTTAAATGCAATGTCAATCGTTATCTTATGTCTCCTTAATTCTTATTATTTTATTTTCCTCTCTCTTTAATCGTACTTTTTTCTCATATTGTGTAACGCTCAGTAATCTTTTGCGTCCTAGTGGCTTTATTACCTTTCTTGGGGTGAAATGATGTTAAAAATGCTTTTGGAAGTCATGTTTTGTTATTCTAATCCATGATCTGATTTCGGTGTTGTATTTTTTTATTCTGCATTAAAACACTTCCGAGATATTTAATCTCACTTCCTCTGTGGAGAAATTGTCCAGAAAACTAGACTAAAATCTGTGGCAACAATATTTTCGTGATCTTTCTTCTTTTAAGCGCCGTGTCCCACATCCCCAGCACGTGGGGGATCATGGCTCTCCACAATTTGCTGTCATTTGTCACTTTTAATAAATTTTGTCTTTTTGTTATTTCTCCTAAACCTTACCCCTCCATCCATTTACTCAAGCTCATTAAATATGTTATGCTTTATTTCCCTCTGTTCCTCTTGCCTTCAATCTGTCCTGTCAGTATCAAATTTTCCAAGCCTTCGTTTCTCATTATGTAACCTAGAAACGTCAACTGTCTCTTCCTGATGTTAAATATAAATGTCTTTTTTGTTTCCATTTTCTCTAAAACTTTGTCGTTGTTCACATGTTCGGTCTATGGTATTCACAGCTTCCTTCTGTAGATCCACATTTCTGTTGCTTCAAGTCTCTTCTTCATCTTTGAGGAGATTGTCCAGCATTTACTGCCATTTAGGAAAACATATCACGTAACATTTCAATATTCTTTTCATTGTCTCTAAAGACATTTTTTGTGTCTTAATACTCTGCTTAGCTTTTGGAATGCATCTTTGTCTATCCCAATGCACACCACAGCAAAAAAAAATCAAATCTATTTCAGTGAACATGTAAAATATATAACCAATAGAAATGAACTTAATGACCCATTATAAACAATCCTCTCATGTTACAATCGGTGAACTAATTTTTCTTTTTTCAAATTTGAACTCTTTTCAGGCAAGCAAATTCCAATTACTGAAGGATAAATTCAGAACATTTGTGTTTGTTGATCCGGTAAGTGAAATTTAAAAAAACAATGTGGCTGTATGATTTCGACCAGGTATACACAATTTTTAAAAACAATGTCAGGGCCTACAGTGATTGCCAAAAATTAGTTGCGGGTCGCAAGAATAAATTTATTGAGAAAATTACGACAGTATAGTCGTGATTGAAACAGACGATATAGAGTACTCGTTCTTAATCTTTTTTGAGTCATGGGACCCTTAAGTCACGGACCGCTATAAGTACCATGGTATCCTTCTGGAACTGTCTTCTCACGAAAATTGACTTTCCCAGACACCATGGCTCGGGACTCAGGGTTTGACATTGGGGATCTGGGGACAGTGTAGAAAGAGATTGTCAAAGAAGTTCCGACTAACCAAGAGCTTTAGGAGGCCAAGGTCTTATCCAACTTGAACTAACTCTATAAACTAAAACAATCGGATTGGTAGCATACCTCACAAAAACCAATGACTCTCTCCTACTAACAGTAAAACACCAAATCCACTCCATCAACAAAAAGAGTTACTCTTCAAGAAACAGTTTAACATACCTGAAACCCTACAGACAAAAGAATCTTCTAGGGCAAGGCGTTACATGGCAAATACCTAAAAGGAACGAAAATAGCAGATGTGGACCAACAGAAAACACATCGGTGGTTGAGGAGCCCCGCGTTGAAAGCTGAGACAGAAGGCCTAATTATTGCAGCTCGGGATCAAACCCTATCGCTGTTACATTATCAAGGATGAAACTAAACCGAAATGCAGGATCTGCGAAAAATATAAAACTGTCGACCATATTATCTCAGGATGTCCGGAACTATCGAAAAATGAATATACCCACAGACATAACAAGGTAGCGGCATATGTGCACTAGACGATATGCAAGAAGCACAAAGTCGAAACCACTGAGAGATGGTATGAGTACCAACTAGACTCAGTTACCCAAAATAACGATGTAACTATCCTCTGGGACATGTCAATTCAAACTGACAGGGAAATAAAAGTCAATAGACCTGACATTATCATAAAAGACAAGAAATTCAGGAAGTGTATGCTTATTGACATAGCAGTACCATCTGAGAGAAACATTTTCATGAAAATTATCGAGAAATTATCCAAATACAAGGACCTGGTGACCGAGATTAACAGGATGTGGGGAATGAAGACTGAGACTACCAATAGTAATCGGAGCTCTGGGCCCCGTAAGAAAAGGAATGGACAATTTTACGAAAAGTGTCCCAGGTAATATCAACATACAGTTTGCCCAGAGGATCGCCCTACTAGGAACATCCCATATACTAGGAAAAGTGCTACCAATGAAATGACAATTCTCCTTAGGGCCTAAGGACCATAGTTTGGATCCGGCTTTACAGGATCGAAAGCAGGAAACAACATACACAAATAATAATAATAATAATAATAATAATAATAATAATAATAGATATGGTTTATCTTTTAAATTTTATTTAGGACTTTAAAAAGGCAGACAAAATTTATATTCACAAAGAGGATCGCTAAAAGATTTTAAATCTCGTGTTGGTTAAAGTTGTAAAACTAATTCAACCCCTGAGAAGTAAAATCGAAGACAAATCACCTTTTGATTTTGTTCTTTAATTTTCTACGTAATAATCGAAATTATCGTGGCTGCGAAATGATCTTAACGGCTAACGAAAAATAGTCTTTTTTTAAGCGTAGTTTAGATGTGGCACAAGGGTGGTGGGTAGTACACAGTGAGGATCGAACTCACTACTTTGTTAAAGTTAATTTAGCAATGACACTGCACCGAGGTTATGGGCACGAGTGGTTAGAACGTTCGCATTCTGATCATGAGACCCGGGTTCGAATCTCACCAGGTTCGACTTCCTGATGTTATCGGACTGGAAAGTGCCTGAAAACTATAACATGGTTTGACCCAAGCCTTGTGAGTAGACGGGACCCGTGGGGGCCGTCGTTAGCTGTGCTAGCATGAAGTCACAAGTCATCGTAGCCGAGGGTTTGAGCATTCAAATTGTTGATCACGCTAGATAACACGCTCTTTCCCAGAAACTGTAACTAAGGTCTGCTCAACATAGTTGCAGTATAAACCACAGGTGGGCTCTGTAGATGTTGAATAAACACAAATGCGCCTGAGCAAGTGTCTGCAACAGGTATTGGCTAGCCGAACTAGTAGAAGTCTATCCTCGAATACGAGTGGCCAGCTATACACCACGCCGAGGTATCCACGCTTAACAAAAAATTAACAGAGATGTATAATGGTTCCATTTCTATCAATAGTTTATCTCTATTGTTTATCATTAGAATTGTCCCGTGAAGTTTTTAACAATTTCTTTTTCAGACTTCCAGTTTTGAATCACTATCGGGAAATAACTATTTCCATATGAAATTATTTCTGGCCAAGTGCAATCTGTATGCTTTCCGATATATCAAGTTAAACAGCTTCCAGATGTTTCCAGAACACGCCATTGCACAGGACGTGGCGGAAGTGACGAAAAGAGCAATATTTTCTTATATAGCCAATCGCACGGCAGGTTTTGATTTCGAAAAGTTTATGAACGTCTTAAAATCGGTGAGTATCTGATCAATACATTTACAGCTTTCTCATTCTGAAAGTCTTTAAAATATCAATAAATATTGAAACGAATTTAATTTATTTCATTCTTAATAATAACTGAAGCTATAGCATGAACCTTAGCATGAACTAATATGAGTTGGTGATACAATACAATATAACAATATACTAAATAATACTATAATACTATAATAAATGTTACGTGACTGATAGTAGTTACTTTCTTATCGTAGATTTTATTAGACACAGTAAGAGATTAACAACAATAACTAATAATAAAATTGAACAATTATAATAATATATTATAATAAAAGTTATATGATAGTAGATTCGTTCTTATTGTTCTTATAAGTACGTTGGACACTATTGTAAGTCGGGGTAATATGCTGTCTAAGTAGTCCACCACTAGCAGTGGTTTACCTATTCACGCCGCTGGAGATTATTGTATTTTGTTTATGTTAAAAAGATTACCATTTCATTTCCAATCTCCGTTTTGGTTATTCCTCATTCAGTAACCTTTTCTAGGTTACAACCCATTAGAAGACTTTATATCCACCATCAAGAGGAAGTTAAAACGGTATGGAAACTGCTATATACCATACCTATGAACTCTAATGGGTATGACCTCATAAATATCTTGGACACTATTGTAAGTGGGGGTAATATGTTAAGTAGTCCACCACTAACTGTGGTTTACCTATTTCACGACGCTGGCGAGTATTGTATTTTGTTGATGTTATAAAGATTATCATTTAATTTCCAACCTCTGTTTTGGTTATTCCTCATTCAGTAACTCTTTCTAGGTTACAACATACGCATTACCACAGCATAACTAACTTACATGCCGTGGACATTGCTCTAAGCCACATTTGATAACGGGATATAATATAAGTGACATTGAGCGATCGCTATCAAAGGCATCAGTGATAATAAGTTATTATTGATATAATTTTACTCTTCTTTGCAGGTAGTTGTTGAAGACGGAAAAACAGGTTGGATAGCTTTCAACGACACTGGACAGCGTAAAAATTATACACTCTATCTATACCAGCATGGTCAAGATAATTCACCGGTAGGTTTTTTTTTATTAAGAAATTGTGGTTTATAGTGTCAACAGGCCTCTCTGCTCAATGCATATAAATTGAAAAAAAATAATTCATTTGCTTCGGCTAAAAGAGAATTTAACATCTCTTTCGCATGTCAAATACATTGTTAAATGTGTTTATACGGGTGCACAGGTTAATAAATGTAAACATTATTATGTTTAGGACATGACATACTTAGGCAGATGAGCCTTGATAGAGTTCAAAAGCGCCCACACGGCCTTGTGGGTGATTACTTATTTTCCACTCTACAACACTTTTTTGCCACAAATGAAACGTCGCAAGCATCTAGCTACTCTATCACTAATTCTATGACTCCCTCCTCGGTTCTGATCAATGTACGTCCCCCTCAATGCAGGTGTTCCCCTAAGCTCCCTCCTCAATCTGGATCAATGTGAGCAGTCTCCAAGACTCTCACTTTGGTCCTGGCCACTGCAGGTGTTCCCAAGGTTCTCTCTTCGGTCCTGATCCATGCAGGCATCCCCAAGACACTCTCCTCGGCCCTGATTAATGTAAGAATCCTCCTAGGGTTTTCCCTTCGGTCCTGATCAATGTAGACGTCTCCAAGGCTCTACCATCTTTCTGCTTTATATTAACGACTAGCAGTAGAGCCCGGCGTTGCCCGGGAATGTAACAGTAAGAGATAGATCAAGTATCGACCATCATAAAGACTGAAAAATAAAATTGACAAAGATTATTGTTTAAGGTTGACGGACACGCATGTCTTAATTAGTTTTTTTTTGTTTTTGGTTTTTTACGAATTGGTCAAACCCAAACTCAAACAAAAACATTGTTTTCAATCGTTATGAGTCTATCGATTGAATAGAATTTTATTATAAACAATTGTGTTGTAAATGGAATTTTTAAAGCATTCTGAATGTAAAAATAAAGAAAAAAGTGTGCAAGACAATAAGAAACACAAAAAAAATGAAATTTTGTTGAAATCGGTTGGAAAATGTAGGAAATCCGATCCCATATATAAACGAACACACACACACACAAACAACCTGGGTTTTATAAGTATAACTCGATATGAGTTGCCCCCCTTTCATTCTGGCGACAAAATCGTGTTTTATCGTGTTTTCAAATTGATTTCGGGCAAAAACAATTGTGTTTTTCCAATTTTTGGAAGGTAATTTTGCGCAGTCCTGTGAAGTTTTGTTGAAATCGGTTGAAAAATGTAGGAAATCCGATCCAATATATCAACGCACACACGCACACACACACAATCTGCGTTTTATAATAAGTAAGATTTGCCTAGGAACATTTTCAAACCAATTGTAAATATCTATGCAGATGATAACACAGCTTATGGCTGCACTTCCAAAATACAAGTCTTATCTGAGCTAACTCTCAGTTCAATAGAGAAAAACTGGCTTGTAACTTGCAGTTACTCTAAAACCAATCTAGTAAAGTTTCCTCATCACCAAACAGACCCTGTATTTTCTCCAGCCATGATAAATGGTGGCACCTTTAAAGAAGCTCCTTGCTTTGAATATCTATAAGAACTCAAGTTCGTTTCGGACCTTAAGTGGAACTCATATATACCATATATTGCTAAAGATGCTGGAATAATGGTTGGTTCCATTTACCGTTTCAAAAAATAACTGACTTCTCTTGACATACATTATATTTACAAAGGTCAGATCAAACTATATATGGAATATTGGTGCTATTATCTGGGCTGGAACAATCTTTTCCAACCTTGACAGAATTCAAAATCGTTTTGACGGCCTTGCGGGCGATGACATATTTTTAACCCTATAATTGTTAAATAATAGTTTAGCAGACTATAATTTTTAGGGGGAATTGCGACTCCCGGAGGTTGATCTTCGAAGTCAGATGCAAGCCAAAATAAGAAAGTCGATTTTGGTTGGTTGAGCTTGCGTGAATATGATAGATAAAGAAAGGTTTTTCAGGGAGTCGAGTCGTAACCGTCAAGCAATGAAGACGTGTTCTCATTCATGTCTGAAACAGCCCCCAGTAAGGGGGGTACCCCACTGGATAGTTAGTACATGTTGATATTAATGAAATAGCTAAGGTAAAATTCTCCGTGTTGATGTCATTCATTGCGGAACCAAATCAACCAGCGATCTCCGACCAAGAGGAGACGCGGTAAGATCCCCCCCCCACCAGGGAACTATGCAACATAATTCCTTTCCCACAGAGGCAACGCCGCAAGCATCTCGCTACTCTGTCGATGACAAATGTTCTGTCGAGCTCCATTCTTTAATATCTTTCTATATCACTGACATGAGGTATTACGATTACTTACATCATTTACATTATTCGGACTGTTATCTTCATCTTCATTGCCATATTCACAACGTTTCGGCCGTTGTACGCTCCGACATTCTTCAAGTGATTGGAATTTCGAACCAAACCCTTTATTTCGTCCACCGGGAGTAGACTGTTCTATTTCCACGTGTCATGCCTTTTCCAGATATCTCAGTTATTTCCCTTTAACTGAATTCTCCAGATTCTTGGTTCACCACCGCTGTGGCCTGGTATTGAACCTACAACTCTTTGAGTCTAGTCATTGGATCTAACCAGCGTCTTTATCCACTGGGCTATGAATCAAAGCCCTGGAGAGTTGAGTTAAAGGGAAATAACTGAGACACCTGGAAGAGGCATGGCACGTGGAACTAGAACAATCTATCCCGGTGGACGAAATAAAGGGTTCAGTTCGAAATTCCAATCACCTGAATAAGGCCGGAGCGTACAACGGCCGAAATGAAGATGGGGATAACACTCCATTCTTTAGTTTCTCTTGTTTAGACCTTTACAGTTAGAAACCTAACAAGTTATGCCCACAAAGTTGAATCAGCCTCATTTTCTTGATATTCCATTGGCAAGAAGACAGTTCCATTCCGACACTTTCTTCCTAGGAACCGATACTTTGTGGGACAGAATCCAATGTGATTGCTTCACCGAGCACTACAAACTTTACCTCTTCAAGTTCTTGGTCAACCCCTTATCTATCCTCCTCATACTCCTTACTTCCTACTTTCCCCTCTTACGCTCATACCACATACAGTGCTGTTCGATAAAAGTGACCCACCTGATATTAGTTGAGCTAAATTAAAAGGATAAGCGGTCTAAAATCCGAAGAAGAAGCTTTGAAAACTCATTGAATTTAGCAGTAAGTACTGTCAAGCATCCGTTCAGAATAATGTTGCTCAACTGCTTTCTCGAGAGCCTGTACTTTATAATGCTCCATAAGTTTTCTATGAGGTTGAGGTCAGGAGATTGGGGCAGCCATGTCATAACTCTCACCTGCTTCTAATGAAATATTCCTTCATCAATTTTGATTTGTGACAGGGAGCATTATCCTGCATAAAAATGAGCTTGGTGGGGTCGATTTGCACCCTTTCAGCAGAAGAGAGCAGAATTCGACAGTATTATTACAATAGATGTTATTTTAGGAATCGAACCTACATATTTCTGTGATAGTTATTTTAGGGATCAAAACTGAATTTCCTCGTTTTCTTAAAAAAAAAAAGCAGATTCGATTTCTGCTAAGAATACATTTTTCTTTAATAAAACATTCAATGATCTAGGTCAGTAGACGTTATTTTCACTACTTGTAAACAAACAAGGATATCTACCTAAACACTTGTAAACAAACAAGGATATCTACCTAAACACTTGTAAACAATCAAGGATATCTACCTAAACACTTGTAAACAATCAAGGATATCTACCTAAACACTTGTAAACAAACAAGGATATCTACCTAAACACTTGTAAACGAACAAGGATATCTACCTAAACACGTTCGCCACTTAAAATAAAGTTTATAGTAATAAGAAACTAAATAATAATGACAACAATAATTGATTGATTTTTTTACGATTTATCAACGCTTTGCAGGTTATTTAAAGCCAGAAATAGTTTTAGATTGTAAGAATTTGTTGGAGATAATAATGATTTACTGATACAATCCCTAATAATTAACCCATAGTTGGGGGAAGAAAGAGTGGGCTCATACCTTTCCCAGGGGTATTTGCGCATAAGTCAATATTAAAAAGCCGACTGGAATTAGGACTCGGTTCTCTCCATTACATCCCAAGATTTCTGGCATTCCCTAGAGGTCGCCCCTACAGGTAGAAACCAGTTGATCCTACGGTAGCTTCTGTTTCAACCTAGTGTAGCCTTAAAAATGAATTATCATTAAATGTCCACATTGTAAAATACAGAAATATTTTGACACGCCCTAATTAGCATCTGTTTAAATCAAAACGAGAAATTGAATTTTCGAGCAACACAATCCAGAAGTAAAAAAAGAAGAATTATGTCAAAGAAAAATAAATGTTCGTTTTCAGTGTATTTCAGATTAATTCTTGTGTTTCTTTCAGTATTATCCGAACCAACCTTTCATAACAGAGGTAAGATTAAATGAATCGTATTGTCTTGTATAATCGCTGGTTCAGAATGGCTTCTGTTTTTGTCATGCATTGATAAAAGCATTTTATTTGCTTTGCAGGGTCTGAGCTTTCGTTTGAACCTTGCAATTTATTCTTAATATATTCCTATATCTGTATACACCAAAACTCACCCGGCTACACAATGCATTCACACAAACACACACATAAATACATAGATATATAAAACCCAGTAACTGAAACTCGTGTTTACTTAATTACAAAAGTCAATGTCCTCACATAAACAAAATAGCTGTAATAAAAAAAAAACATGATTTACCAAGCGAAATTAATCACTTCTTCGGACATATTCTCTAAGGAACTTAGCAACATTAAGCAAACCCTAATCCACAATAACTACCCTAGCCACATCGTCGACGAATAAATAAAATTAGCTTGAACGAAATTTATGAAAAAATAAGTCATGACTAAAACAAAAATAGGAATCATTAACTTATTCTACCGTCACAAGAAGCAACCTATATATGAACAGAATGGAAAAAGCATTTAAAAATATAATTCACCGATACATATCACGCGACGAATCTAATAACAACTAAGATGTATCAACTGTTATAAAAGTTCAATATATATATATATATATATATATATATATAATTATTTATTTAAAAAATTTTATAACATAAATAGCCATTTTGTTTCAACACTCCCGGTGTCTTATCAAGTGATAAGACACCGGGATGTTGAAACAAAATGGCTATTTTTGTAGTGATTTTATAAAATGTTTATGTTATAAAATTTTTTAAATAAATAATTATAGCTTCTCTACTTTGTATTGAGCACTCTTTTAAGAATAGTAATTGTTGGTTATTGGAATTCATTCCGTATACACCAATTATATATATATATATATATATATATATATATATATATTAAAATGAAAGATGGACCACGTCTATTTCTTATATGTAAATTTGATAGGCCGGTTAATGAAATTTGAGGAATAATAAGACATAAAAAAATGCTAACAATATTGGCAATAAGGTTGATGATATCTATTATATATTAGCCTTTTGAATAAATTGAAACACAAAGGGAAAGACTTTAAAGTTGGAATTTCCGGAAACGCCTTTGTTCCTTTTTCAACGAGAAGAAGAATAAACAATTTTGTTGGCTTGTTATTCCTCAAATTTTAGTTACGGCCTATTAAATTTACGTATATATATATATATATATATATATATATATATATATATATATATATATTTATTTAAAAGAAAAACAGACCACTTTAAGGTACCATTATAATTATTTATTTCACCAGATCCCTTTTAAAGGACGCCGGATCATCAGATAGCACTTCCAAAAATGAAACGAAAATGAAATATATATATATTTCATATATTTCATATATATATATATATATATATATATATATATATATATATATATATATATATATATATATATATATATATATATATATATATATATATATATATATATATATATATATATATATATATATATATATATATATATATATATATATATATATATATGTGTGTGTGTGTGTGTGTGTGTGTGTGTGTGAATTACAGTTAATGAGATCCAAACGATTTACCTCATCTTTTGGATCAAATTAATTGTAATTAAGTTATATGCTCTATAATAAAAATTATATTGATCTTTCTTTTGTGGATCAGTTTTAATATTTTATATTAATAGGATCCACTTGGATTAATTACCCACGGATTTTTTTCCCTGGTATATATATATATATATATATATATATATATATATATATTAGTAGTAGTAGTAGTAATCTTATAAGTATAAGAAATTATACTGTTCGAAAACCTTCGCTGACTTGATTTGCAAATAATCAAACCAATATCAAAGGAAAAAAAAAAGGTATAAAAAAGAAAGAACCAAGAACATCTACGTCAGTCGAAAATAATCATCTAGCATTCAAGTCCAAAGCCCAAAGAAAAAAAAAAACGATACGAGTACGCAAAATAACTAAATAAAGTGCTCAATACAATAAGTAGAGAGCTCTAGGTTTAACTATATATATATATATATATATATATATATATATATATATATATATATATATATATATATATATGAGATGGCATCACATACAGATCAAATATGCAGTGGAAACCGGCAGAATGATAAGATAAAGAACAAATAGAAAACCTTTAGCAATTAAACGTTTTACTTTTATTAAAGCTTATATATATATATATATATATATATATATATATATATATATATATATATATATATGTGTGTGTGTGTGTGTGTGTGTGTGTGTGTGTGTGTGTGTGTGTGATGCGATGCGTAAAATTTCGGGTCTTAATTTTGGAGAAAATTACAGGCTATACACATAAACTGCTTCTTTTTGGGGGATTTTCTAAAGTAAAAATTCAACCTGCTCGAATACACACACTCCCTCTCACACACACACATGACCATGAAACCGGGGTTCGAATCTCATCATGGTCGATTAATATACCTTGATTAGACGGAACTACTTGGGAGTCGCCGCTGGTTATGCTAGCACGAAGTCGCAAGTCATCGTGATTGAGCTTACCAGCATTGTTCAGAATACATTCGATGTCAGCTGCCATCGCATTCCCATCAAGGCTCGATTTTGATAATCGCTACTTTACATATTATATCATAATATAGCTAAATTGGTCAGTATAATTTCACTTTGAAGTAAATGAAGGTGTTATTTAATGGCACAATGATTTAGGTATAATATGTTGTGCATATGCATCTTGTCCATATCCAATTTGTACACTTCAGTAAATTATAAATTTTATACGGTGGTCACCCACCTTGACGTTGCTTAATTGGTAATCGTACGAGAAGCAGTGTTTCAATGTTATGTGGCCGTAAGCCACAGCTATGGATAAACTTTCTAAATAAGGGGCAATACAAAACTTTTGTACACATGTCTGTTTTCCTGCATTTGTAATTCTTGTACATATTTAAAAATGCATATATAAAAAGGCGATCTCAGAATATAGTAAAAATGATAGACTGCTTTTAATATCGAGACACGGGTTTCACTTAATATTGGTCAAGAAAACTTTTGTCTTACACTAGTCTTTTTTGTCTTGTTTTTTTTTGTGTGTTTTTTTTTCAGTGTCGAACGCCAATGCATCTCAAATCAGCAGTTTTATACACTGTCTATTGTGAAGTGTTTTGTTTGACTTGATGTAAGGATTGACGGAGTTGATTATTCTTTCTTTGTTTTCAGTTGTTCGTTTCGAATCTTTGTGAAACGGACGTTCAGTCTGCTGCAAATGGGCTTTTTAATTGAATTGCATTTGTGTGTCGAGTGTCATTTGTGTACGGAGATGATAAACACTGCCTGTCATTTTGCATCTCTTTCATAAAAAGGTGAAGTGGCTTTGAATGTCGCATCTGCGCGTGCGCGGGCGCCGGCGAGTCTTTGTAAATGGACGGTGCATTGCTTTATGGAATGATAACTCGTTGGTTATCATCATTTTAATCTTTTCGTTTTTGTAAATGATATCACCCGCTCTTCATACGTTTCTCTTTTGCGCACGCACACATTACATATAATTATATATATATATATATATATAAAAAGAAAGAACAGCAAGATATATAATCTGGTGTTCTTATAGATATTTTTATTTTTACAAAATGTGCTCAATGTAAATTTACAGAGCATTAATATTATAAATTAATTGATTTAAAATATGGTATTTTTTTCGCTACACAGTTCTAACCATGTTTCAAAAATGGAAGCTAAAAGCCCCGAATTTAATTTTATAATTAAATTAAAGACATTATTTCCATGATTCGCTTGAGGATGAAATGGAACTAATGTCTTTAATCACAAAATTAAATCCGGGGCTTTAGCTTCCATTTTTGAAACATGGTTAGAACTGTGTAGCGAAAAAAAACATATTTTAAATCAATTTAAATATATATATATATATATATATATATATATATATATATATATATATGTTTATACGTCATTTTATTAGGTAAAATTGCAAGTAAATGCACTGTTTTTTAAAATTAACACCAGCATTTACCGACCTGGATGTTCGATAAATTTCTAAGAAAATATACACTCTCCGACAGAAATCGAACCTGTGTCCTATACGAGACCGTCAGTTGATCTGATATGCTATACCACTCAGCTACAGAGAAGCGTCTGGTTAGCACAGTTCAAATTACTGTTTATAAACAACAAATCTTTTTTAATTAGACTTTTATATATTAGATTTTTATAGTAAAATTACCAGCAATACATTTTATAATAAAAAATTACTAACAATTTTTTATAGGAAAATGACAATCAATACATTTTGTAGCAAAATGAAAATATAGTATAAAATGTCAAAAACGGTAATAAAACAATTTGCAATGATTAATTTCATTTCTTGTAAGGAAAAATAAATTTTCACTTCTCGTTTGATTTTGTAAGGTTGTTGGTTAAAAAAAAATGCAGCTAATTAATTATAATTTAATCGTGAAATAATGTCAGTCTCTTGAATTAATTACAAAGTTTTAATTTTCATGTTTAGATTTCAGCATTAAATAACCCATAGAGGTGTTGATATGCTGTTAAACAAAACCAACAAAACAAAATCATCTTATCAATCTTCCACAGAAAAGGATGTCAATTTTTATCTTAACTGTCAACCATTGTGTTTGCGATGCAGCATTTTTTTAATGACTTTGTGACGAGTTTCAGGGATTCTCTGTCTAGCTTCCAGTATCCAGTATACAGGGTATATGGGTAAATTGTCGCCATTTTATATTTTTAACTTCGCGCATGCGTTGTATGCTTTTGATTTATAGTAATATTTATACTAAGTTGAGTTGGGCATCGTCTGTGAGAAAAATAGCACGATGACGCAATACATTCCGCCAGAAATTTGGAAATATTCTGATGTACTTGGTATTCGCGCTGGATGCTCCAATTCGAATATTTCAGAGTGTTTGTGTGTCAATTTGAGGATAGTGCAGATGTTTCGTAAAGGGCTGTTTGAGTCTAATAGTGATTACGAAGATGTTCGGAGTGACCACTAATGATGGCGACATTATGCCTCCATTCATCTCCCACAGTGCCTCGGATTCAATACGGAAGCCAACATCATGTCACGTTGAGGTAATGCTGCCCTGGGACAAGAGGATAGCAGCTGGAAGACCCTATGTCGGGCAACAGAAGTCCATACAATTCCACACAAGCAGGAGAACCCAGTCATGGTTGTAAGACAATTTCTGCGATCACATCACCGTTACATCTGGCCATCTAACTCCCCAGACTGCAATCCCTTTGATTATTATATGTGGGGCGTAGTTAAGCGAGAGACCAGCAAAAATCCTTGTAACACCAAAGATGAACTGAAGGCAAGGATTATGGCAGCATTCGCCAACTTAAAAAAGGAGACCGTCCAGAAGACTTTCTGGAGATTCCGAAGATGTCTGAAGACCGCGGTTGAAGCTAATGACGATTATATTGAATAAATTTACCCTTTAGTATTTCAAGATATTTTTTGTGTAATTTTGGTAAATATATCTATTAAAATGAAATGTCAGTGTTATTTTCATTTTTGCGTAATTCAGACGACAATTCATCCATCGCACTCTGTAGATAACGGAAATCTCTGGTCGACGAATGCCTCTCTGTCAACTTCTTGTTTCACGTGTTGTTCACAGACTTGACTGGATATATGAAGCTGATGTCCAGTACTTGAAGAATATCAGTTATCTCATCGGGGATGAAAGCAAGATCGGTTTCCATCGACCTCAGTTAGCGTTTGAGACTGTGTTTTAGAAAAAAGACTGCTTTAAAATTAAAGCCCAACGAAGTGTGCATAAAACACGAGAGATTTTTATAAAATGTCGGAGCCCAAATTTAGAGGTGCGTATTATACACAAATGTATATTATACTCGAATAATTATAGTATATAATGTGCAAGCAATATAACCCGTCTTCGACCGGGTTTTTCATTACTGGGAATTTTTGCGGTTCAATTGGAGCAGTTTAAGTTTAAATCAGCCCACCCGGAAATCAATATTAGTAACAACAATTGGGTGCAAATGAGGCACATCACCAAATGAGGGGGGTAGCAATTTAAATGGGGGGCATGAAAAGGGAACTGTATAATAATAAATAATGTTATTGTAATAATTTAAACTATTTATTTTTATTAAAAATTTTATGAAAGATATATATCCAAGAACAGATAGTAAATAGTAAAACGTTGCTGAAAGTTATAATGGACAGGAAGTAGTGGAGAGCCGTTGTCGCCAACAATTTGGACTCAAAACCGACACTTAAGAATTATTATCAAACAAAAAATTTCATCAAAATCGGATGAAAACTGTGGAAATGTATAAACAACAACCGATCACACACACACACACATACATACATACATACACACACACATATTTTGAGAAATATAGATATAGATGGCTTTTAAAAAATTAAATAGCTTTTTATTAAATTTCAAGAATATGTTATTTAATTTTATATATAAAAATCAAGTAAGTAATTTAAATATCTGGGAGCTGTTTTAACAGATGACAAAAGCCCAGTGGCATATTGGAATCGCAAAAGATGCCGTTCAAAAAAAAAAAAAAGTATGAGGAAAGTTTTGTTAGAGAAAATAATGCTGAACTGTTATGTTATATCATTCCTCCTATATGGCCAATTTCCTCACATATGAAGAGGATATCTGCAGCAACAAAAATGTGGTTCTAAAGAAGGATGCTGAGAATATCATAAAGAATGACAGCTATGTGCCATGAATGATACACGCTTAGGTGATCATGTATCTTTCAATATATGACTGACGTGGCAGATTTTTCCCGCAGTAGTTTGCCATTTCTATCTGCGGTAGACCAGTTACAATCCAAGGAATAGAACCCAGTCTGTCCTGCTATTTACCCATAGCTGGGGGAGAAGAAGAAGATTCATACCTTTCCCTAGAGTATTAGCACATAAAAGTGAATGTAATGGATTTGACTGGAATTCAAACTCGGCTCTCCGATTCCTCCATCCGAGCCAGTATCCACTGTAACTCCACTGTGCCTTTGAAAAAGTCTTAAGGAAAATGGAAACTCATACTTAAAATCAGAAAGCGACAGTTGTAATTTCTGGGACACAATGAAAAAGGAGGGTTTGTTAAAATTGACACTCACAAGACAGATTGAAGACAAGAGAGGTAGAAGGAATTTAACGAGTAACCTACTTAATAATATTCTGTACATTTATGACAACTGTGAAAGGGAGCAGTAAAAAATAAACATTACTATGAGTTGCAAAAGATAGGAAGTTGTGGAGAGCTATAATCGCCTGAAAGGACACGATACATAAAAGAAGAAGAAGAATATTGTGTCCATAAAATATAATCACGAGATTATTGACGGTTGGATCAACACTGTTGTCAATGTTCCATACAGATAACTAATGTCCTAATAGCTAACCGGCATCAAAATGCCACTCCAGGTCAACTCCTTTCACTCAAGACACACCCGCCTTTTGCAAATTCCGATAGAGAAAGTCTTCGCTTTTCCGTCCTAATCTTGACTTTAAGCTGATAGTTAAGGTGCAAGATCGGTTGGGAAGTGTTATAGAGTAGTTTCACAGTAGAGGCTTGTATTTCACTAAGTCGGTCCTACAATAGGTTCGACGTACAAAACGTTAGGAACTTGATATAAGAGTTAATGATGCAGCAATCTAGTTGTGGTGGCTGATACTTTAATATCCGACTAACGGTCGTCCGACATCGACTGACTGACCAACTCCCTGAGCGGTATTCAGTCACCCCACCAAAACGAGGGCATCATGTGGCACAAGGCCGGTTTAACGTGGGATCTCCGAGCCCGTGGGCTCGGCCAAAAATATGCCCAATATGCCCTTTGAACACGTATAAACGGGTTCAGGGTCGGTTTACCTCCCCGAAAAAGACTCCGCCCTTCGGCGTAGCCTCGTTCGGGTTCCTCCCCGCCCGAAGTCAGAGAGTTTAACCGGTCAGCCAGTCGTCCTACTTCAGACTGAACTCAGACCAAGTCACTGAGCCGACTGACTCGTTATTATTACTACTACTTATTATAGGTGGGAGAGTCTATTAACTAGAGAATAGGTGTGTTCCAGTATAACAGGAAGAGGTAAACTTCTCGTCCCCGTAGAGTACCAAGGTTTGGTTTGGTTTATTTTGTTTTATGACATATCAACCTCAATGGGTTATTTAATGCCGATAAAAAATTTTTTATTGCTGGTAATATTTTGTTTTGTCAAAAATCTGTCTCTGGTAATTTTTTTCTTCAAAATTGCTGGTAATAATTTTTTTCAAAAAAAGTATTGCTGGTAATATTTTTTTTTCAAAAATGTATTGCTGGTAATATTTAACTATTTGCCCATAGCTGGGACCCTAACAGGTGCTACCACCCCGAGTCAGGGTGGACCTGGGAACACCAGCAATTAAGAGGTGGTCTTCAAAATTGCTGGTAATAATTTTTTCAAAAAAGTATTGCTGGTAATATTTTTTTTCAAAAATGTATTGCTGGTAATAGTTAACTATTTGCCCGTAGCTGGGACCCTAACAGGTGCTACCACCCTGAGTCAGGGTGAACCTGCGAACACCAGCAATTAAGAGGTGGTCCCACGCTCCTCAAAACCTCCTGATCAGAGGCCTTGCTGCTGGACGTAGTTTATCGTCTCACCCAGGACGACCATAGAGTACCAAAGATGAAAGGTCATCAGTAGAATTACTGTGAAAATATTTATAGAAAAGTGTTGGGGCGCACCCACCTTCTAACTAGTAATGGACTGGTCCCTCTTATATAAGTCAGCTCTGGAGAGAGAGTGACAGAGCGTCAGAGAGAGCGTCAGTGTTAGCAGTCCAGATAAGCTTACCCGGTACATACCGTTGGACTATAGACTTTGGATATTGTTTCGTACTAACCAACCTTCGTTCTACTAATCACTCTATTGTTAATTGCTTTTATGAATATACCAGTATTTTCCTCTACAACTGTGTTTGTCTTAATTCATACACCGACACGCGGGAAACTCACAACATCTCAACAAAAAGGCAGAGGGAAGCTACGTTATGGTGGTGGGAAAGTGACTGAAGCCGAGATCTCCAGTCAGGTGCAGTAGCATTGTAGATTCTTTTTTGCGTTTTATCTAGAATCTCTAAATACATAGAAGCACCAGACCAGATATATTAGCAATATTCAATGCATGAATGAATGATAGACTTCTAAATTATAAATATAATCATCAACTGCCCATCTGTTCATTTGCGCATGACAGCAGAACTTGGGAAATAAAAGAAGAAGTGGAAGTAGAAAGATGTACTGGACAAGTAAAAAAGCTAGCGAGGGAAACAAAAAACGGCAAGTAACAAAACTAGGGGAAACGAAAAGAAAAGCGAGTGCTCATCTCTTTATTAGCATACGGCAGCAGAACTGGGAAAAGAAGTTGGAGAAGTGAGCCAGTTGTAAAAGGGGAAAGTTATAGGGCAAGTAACAAAGGAGGAGAAAACAAAAAGAAAAGCGGCTTTTCATCTCTTCATTAGCACGATAGTATAACTGGGAAAATAAAAGAATAGGGAACGGCATAGATAAGGAGAGGTAGAGGACGAGTAACAAAGTTGGGTGAAAATGAAAAATAAAGGGTAAGTAACAAAGTTGGCAGAAAACGAAAAGAAAAGCGAGTGCTTATCTGTTCATTTGCGCACGACAGCAGAACGGGCAAAATAAGAGAATCGAGAACAGATATAACGAAGGCACGGTAGAGTGTGATTAACAGATCTGGAGGAAAAGGAAAAGAAAAAGAGAGTAAAAGAAAAGCAGGAAAGGAAGAGAGCAAACGTATGACAAACAGGTTTGTTTGATTTATTTTGTTTTACAGCATATCAACATCTCAATGGGTTATTTAATACCGAAAATATTTTTAGGATAGGTTTGTATGAATAGAATATGTATTCTTTATAAGAAATTAATTTGTAGATCAGGTTTCATTGGCATATTTTTGTAAAGTTGGTTTTTGTCGAGAGTCTGGTTACATTGATGTATTCTTTTAGAGAATTTGGTTTTATTGACATTCTCATTTAGTTTATATTTTGTGGGGTTTGAGTTTTTGATTTACGACATATCAACACCTCAGTGGGTTATTTAATGTCGACAAGAATTTTAGAATAGATTCGTTTGTTTGTTTAGCAGCATATCAACTCCTTATGGGTCCTTTAATGCCAAAATTAAATTTTCATGGGAGCATTAGTAATTTCTTTTACAAAAATGCATTGCTGACAATATTTTTTTTCAAAAATCTATTGCTGGTAAATTTTTTCAGAAATGTATTGCTAGTCAGTACCTCCAAATCAGTGATGAATTTTCTGCTATATCATATATATTTTGCGTTCATTGCTTAAATAGGATTTGGGTTAGTTTATTTTGTTTTACGGGATCTCAACCTCAATGGGTTATTTAATGCCGACAAGATTTTTAGGAGAGGTTCGTATGAATAGAATATATATTTCCAAAAATGTATTGCTGGTAATATTTTTATAAAATGTATTGCTGGTATTTTTGCTATAAAAATCTATTTTTATACTTTCATAGTGTTTTAACCCCAGTTTGGGATTAAGCTGGGATTATAACAGGTGCTACCACCCCAGGTCAGGGTGAACCTCGGAACAACAGCAATGAAGTGGTGGTTCCACGCTCCTCAAAGCCTCCCAATCAGAGGCCTTACTGAGAATAGAGTTTATCATCATACCCAGGGAGCCAGACAAACATGGTTGCTGCCTTGTGTTTTAATACTCCTTTACACCTTTGATCTTTTAAAGTGGAGGAAGACATATTTATTTATTTTATTTTGTTTATTTCTTAATTTTAGGACTCTGACACATCTTGCCAAAATATTAATATACAGTAATTTGCCTGATATCTAATTATTGACATTTATGGTGTCGGTACTATGAATGAAGCTGAAAGACTTTTTTTCCTTTTATCTTCTTTCGTATTTTGAAATACGAATGTTTCTGGCTGGTTAAATTTAAATCTATTTTTAAAATAAACAAAATAATGTGAATTTAATTTCAAAAACAAATTCAAAGTTTTGATTATGTCTCATTTCAACATTTTCGGCCATCTTTTGTCGTATGAAACTATTTCCGGCATTTACAAAGCAGTAAACAAGGACGTGAATATGTTCTTACCTTTAATTAACTGATGCTGATTAATCATAATTAACGAATAACAGAATAATTTCCCGTTTATTTTTGTTCCTATAGATTGCTGAATGGAAACCAGATGGCGCCACGTTCGCCGACAGACTCAAGTTTATACGGAAAAATGACAGTTCTTCAATTATATCTGAGGGCATATTTGAGGACAAACTTAGAATAATGGTCGTTGAAGTACGTTCTTCTTCTTCTTCTTCTTCTTTTTCTACTACTACTACTTCTTCTTCTTCTTCTTCTTCTTCTTCTTCTTCTTCTTTTTTGGTCAATTCTCCGTTGCGTCTTTCTTTCCTTTTTCTTCTTTTACTCTGGCTTATATTCCGTCACTTAGTTCTTACCTTTCTTCTCCTTCTTTGTCTTAAAGCTTCGACATTTCCTTCTTTCCTTTCTTCTCCTTCTTCTTTGGCTTACTCTCCCTCACTTCCTTCTTTCTTTTCTTCTTCTTCTCTCATTCACTTCCCTTCTCTTTTTTCTTCTTCCTTTTCTTTTTTTCCTTTCTTCGTTAGCTTACTCTCCCTCCTTCCTTCTTTCTTATCTTCCCTCACTTCCTTCTTTCCTTTCTTTTCCTTCTTCTTTTGGCTTCCTTCTTTCCCTTCTTCTTCCTTTCTTTTCTTTTCTTCTTCTTCTTCGTTGGCTCTCCCTCAATTCCTTCCTTCTTCTTCTTCGTTCTTTCCTTTCTTCTTCTTCTTCGTTGGCTTACTCTCCCTCACTTCCTTCTTTCTTTTCTTCTTCTTCGTTAGCTTACTCTTCCTTCTTTCCTTTCTTCATTAACTTACTCTGTGTCACTCTCTTTTTTCGTTTCTTTTTCATCGGTTTTCTCTGTTAAATCCTTCTTTCCTTTCTTTTTCTTCTTCTTCTTCGTTAGCTTACTCTCCATAACTTTCTTCTTTCCTTTCTTCTTTTTCTTTCACTTACTCTCCGTCACTTTTTTCTTTCCATTTCTTCTTCTTCTTCTTCTTCTTCTTCTTCTTCTTCTTCTTCTTCTTCTTCGTCACTGCCTTCTTTCCATTCTGTTCTGATTATTCTGTTTATTCACTTCCACCCTTTCCTTTTTCTTCTGTCTCATCTACCTTCTATTTATTTCCCTCGTCTGTTTATTTTTTTTTTTCTCATCCGTTTTTTATGTTCTTCATAGAAACTGTACAAACTGACTGAAAAGTCACGGAAAAGGGTCACCTGAAACTACGATTGATTGAATCACGTGAATGTATTCAAGAAATTCGATTAATGGATGGATTCAAATCCCTTCGTGGCTTTGACGATATGTTCATTAGATTAAACATTGTCAACCATTGTCATTACTTTTTAACTCGTATTTACTTGCATGATCATTTTCATTAGATTTACGAAACGCTGCTTTGTGGGATTGACTGCCGATCACTACAATTTTAACCTGTTCGTATCTAGGATTAAGCGTTACCTTCTCCACATATCCCCATAAACTTTCCTATCTTCTTCTTCTTCTTCTTCTTCTTCCAGATTCTTCTTCTTCTTCTTCTTCTTCTTCCAGATTCTTCTTCTTCTTCTTCTTCTTCTTCTTCTTCTTCCAGATTCTTCTTCTTCTTCTTCTTCCAGATTCTTCTTCCAGATTCTTCTTCTTCTTCTTCTTCTTCTTCTTCCAGATTCTTCTTCCAGATTCTTCTTCTTCTTCTTCCAGATTCTTCTTCTTCTTCTTCTTCCAGATTCTTCTGTTTTTTCGCTTCCACCCTTTTTTTTTTTTAAATGTATTACTCTGTAACTCTCTACCTTGAGTATCTCTTGGGCCTTGTACGGGTTGAGCATCATTGGTTAAAATAAATGTAGCATTGTCGAAAATTATTATTACTTTTGACCAATATTTCCTTCATTTTTTTTATACGATAAAGCATTGTCAACCATTATTATTAAAGTTTTTCTAATATTTCCTTTCATCTTCAATTTTAGCCAAGATGTCTCAACGTTCTATTAATTCATTGTGACATTTGGCTTATGAAGATTTATATTCAACAGTAATTGACCTAACAAGGGTTTTGTCTATAAATTAACCAACCTAAGCTAAACTAAATAAATAATCATTTGTATTCTTTATTTTTGCTGTAATCAGGAGAAACCGTTTGTGTTCAAAGATTTAACATCAACGTGGCAAGGATTCACCATTGATTTGCTGCGGAAACTCAGTAAACGCTTGTCTTTCAATTACGAACTCATCCAGCACAAGGAAAACCAGTATGGCGTCAAGTTAGAAAATGGCAATTGGACGGGGATGGTAGAAGAAGTTCGTAAAGGGGTAAGTATAAGTATATATATATATATAGATGGCCTGAAGGTTGCGCTGACACTGAGGTCAACAGAGAGTCATAACAGTGTTATGGAGTGGTTTCACAGTGGAGGCTTGTATTTGTACTAAGTCGGTCCTAAAATAAGTTCGACGTACAGAACATTAGGAACTTGATATAATAGGTAATGCCGCAGAGAAATCTAGTTGTGGTCGCTGATACTTTAGTATCCGACGAACGGTCGTCGACTGACTGACCCACTGAGAGACTCACTCGTTACTCTTACTACTCCTACTTATTATAGGTGGGAGAGTCTATTAACTATAGAATAGGTGTGTTCCACTATAACAAACAGTCTGTTTCATGCTTAAATGCAATCTTCTGATGGCCTGAAGGTTGCGCTGACACTGACTACTGTCTTGTGCTATACTACGAACAAACTCTCAGTCTCCCACGACCGATATGCGATACCCCTGAACAAGAAAAGGATTGAACCTGTGTAAATCACAGAAAATAAAAACTATTTTACTTATCTCAACCACGTTTTAAATCCATTAGTTGTTTTGTCCCTTCCACGTTTTTTTTTTTTTTGTTCCCTAAGGCTCTCGTTAAATTATTTTCCCTTTATACGATGAGTCGAAGTTAATTCAAAATCTATTAATATTTACACGCATTACCCGTGAAAATTTATCGGTTTCCGTATTTGAATTTTCTGATAAATCACCATTCTTAAGTTAATGACTGAATAAGTTCCTTTCGAGTTCCACGACTACGTCGGTTACTATTCAATAATTATAAAAAAATCGTACAACAACAAAAGAGACGATAATAATAATAATAATAATAATAATAATAATAATAATAATAATAACCAACAAGATGGCCGACGTAAATCTTTCAATATTTTTCAACGGTCGAGGAAAGATGGAAAAGACACATTAGAAACGATGTTTGGTTTCAAAGAAAGAAAGAAAGAAAGAAAGAAAGCGGAGAAGATAAAGCTCTCATGTGTTAAACGTCTGCTTCGGTGAAACAGAAAACTTCTCAGTTACATTTGTGCCTTCTTACTACTTTAAATAATGACCTGCGTTCATATTCATGATTGTTATTGCAATATTTTGTTAAAGTTGTTAAGCTCAAATACTTGACGAGGCAATAGGGTGATTTTCTGAGACATTCCATTACAACAGTCTGTCTGTCCTCGCAATCAAACGGGGAATTGCCCATTGTTTGCCTGGGGCAATGACAGGGCGTAACGTACATGCTAAGTAAAGAAGGAAAGAACAAGCAGAATAATAATATGATATTTGTAATTTGCAATTGTTATCAACTCATAATACACGATTACGTCTGAATCAATGAAGCTTCCATGAAAATAAATGTCATTTTTCTTTCTTTTTTTTTATTAGACAGCAGATCTTGGAATGGGTGCTATTTCTATTACGTCACAGAGAGATGAAGTAGTAGACTTTAGCCTAGGAATATTGACCACTGGTATTAACATCTTGATCAACAAACCGAAAAGCACGCAAAACATCTTCCAGTTCCTCGTTTCCTTTTCTTTGCGCCTATGGATGGCTATTGTCGGTATTGTGGTTGGCGTAAGTGCTCTGTACATCATCCTTGATCTCCCGAACGAACCCCGCCAATTCACCATTAAGGAAACGCTTTGGTTCAGTGTCGGCACACTTATGATGCGAGGGACGGACTTCTCGCCAAGACGCACTTCCCACCGAATACTGACCGCCGGTTTTACATTTTTTGTGCTGGTCATCATTTCTACCTATACAGCTAATCTAGCCGCTTTTCTGACCATGCCAAATCTGAAAACCCCAATTAGCACCTTGGAGGAACTTATCCATTCTAATATGCCCTGCGGCACTGTGAAAGACACCAATACAATGTCGGTGCTACGGAAGCAGTATCCAATCCTCTACGAGAAAATGTTGGAGTCGGACGGTCTCGTGACGAGCGAAGTAGGACTGGCAAGAGCCAACACCACGCCATTCGCCTTCGTTTACGATTATTTGATCAACAGCTACGCCGAGATTACTCATTGTGGAACCATGAGCTCTGGGACACCGATCCTTCTCCAAGAACACGGAATCGTTATGCGTGATGGTGCACCATTTAAAACCAAAATCAATATTGAACTACTGAAAATGAAAGAAGAGAAGGTTATCGAAAATTTATATAAAAGGTATTTATTGTATTCATACATATATCTCTACGTACTCACGTAGAAAACATACGCAAAAGCTCAAAGATTTGTGGCCACCATCTGGATTTAATAATTAGTTAGTTTCAAACCTTTTTTTCGTTTAATTAACTCCTACTAAACTAAGATTCTGAAACTAGTTAATCCATTATTGCAGTGTTTATCATGACACACTTAGCAAAAATTTTAAAGGCTATACATTTAAATGTTATGAAATAAAACAATACACACACAAATAGGAAATTACTTTATTTCAATGTTTCTATTCAACTATTTGTGCAGCTTATTTAGTGTGTAAACCTGAGCCTGGTGTTTTTTCACGATTTCTTCAATGTTTGGTCGAATGTGCGATAAGCAGACGATCATTTCTTCTTCAGTTGTGTGTAGTCTTTCTCGCTTCATATTTTTGATGTTATTTAGGTTTGGGAAAACGTAGAAAACTGCAGTGAAACTGATAAAACCTTTTTAGCTAATGTGGGATATTTCTTTTGGATTGAAATTCAAAATGTATCATATGGGTAATGTCGAATGTTTTGTTTTGGGCTCTTAAAAAATAAAATTACTTTTAAAAAATGAATATTAGAACAAAGTATTTAAAATAACATAATCGAAGAATAATGAAAAGAATTATTTGATCAAAAAGTTTAATACTTATTCATTTATTCAAATATACTAACGCTGTACAATTACTACTTCAACAAACACACATATATGTAGAGATTTACTTGATCTCCCACTGAGTCAGGTTGTGACACAAGATCAGTTTTTTAACGTTGGGACACGAGTGTTTTCACTCGGTCCGTTGGTCTAAGCTGGTCTTAGCTGGTCAGAGCTCGTCTAAGCTAGTCTTAGTTGGTCCTATGTTATCCAAGCTAGTCAGAGTTTGTCTAAGCTAGTAATAGCTGGTATTAGCTGGTCATAGCTTTTCCAAGCTGGTCAGAGTTCGTCTAAGCTAGTTATAGCTTGTCTTAACTGGCCATATATTGTCAGAGCTTGTCTATGCTAGTCATAGCTGGTATTAGCTGGTCATAGCTTGTCTAAGCTGATTAGAGCTCATCTATGTTAGTCATAGCTGGTTTAGATGACCATAGCCTGTCCGAGCTGGTAAGAGCTCGTCTAAACTAGTCATTGCTGGTCTTAGCTGGTTATAGCCTGTCCAAGTCCAAGAGCTCGTTCAAGCCAGTCATAGCCGTGATACGACCTGTTTCAGGTAAGTATAAACACATATATATGTATGCCGTGACAATATTTCGCGGCAAAGTTAAGAGTATCAGGCGGCACACTAATGTGCCGTGGCACGGCGGTAGAGAATCACTGCGTTAGTGCATGGTGTTCAGTTTTTAGAGAGGGGGGTTGCATAACATTTAAAATCTACCAGCCTTAAGATTAAGTAACAATGTAGATTCGGGAAAAAAGTATATTAAAGAAACTGCAGGCAGTAAGGGGTTAATTATTAGCTATTAAGTTTAAAAAGGGTCCGCAACCTTCAAGTTTTACGCAATTATTCGAAATCCAGAGGGTGAACCTAAACTTTTGCCTTATAGTGTATATGCATGCTAATATACACGTGCGTGTGAGTGTGTGTGTGTTGTGTTGTGTGTGTGTGTGTGTGTGTGTGAGAGAGAGAGAGAGAGAGAGGTGGGGGGAGAGCGAGGGAATAA
Source organism: Acanthosepion pharaonis (assembly GCA_903632075.3). Lineage (NCBI taxonomy): Eukaryota > Metazoa > Mollusca > Cephalopoda > Sepiida > Sepiidae > Acanthosepion > Acanthosepion pharaonis. The sequence continues at coordinate 365,888 of CAHIKZ030003431.1, forward strand.
ATTTTGATGAGAATCCAACGAAATGTTAAATATATACGACAATTTAAGAAAACTTCAATTTGATCTCCATCTATGTCTTTGAGATGAGGTATTATGTGTACTTGCATTATTTACATTATTCGGACTGTTATCCTCATCTTCACTAGTATATTCGGAACGTTTCAGCCGTTGTACGCACCGGCCTTCTTCAGGTGATGGATCGCTGAGATGAGGTATTATGCGTACTTGCATTATTTACATTATTCGGAGTGTTATCCTCATCTTCATTGCCATATTCACAACGTTGAGGCTGTTGTACGCTCCGGCCTTCTTCAGAGGATTGGATCTCTAAAATGAGGTATTATGAGTACTTGCATTATTTACATTATTCGGACTGTTATCTTCATCTTCATTGCTATATTCACGTTTCGGCTGTTGTACGCTCCGGCCTTCTTCAGAGGATTTGATCTCTGAGATGAGGTATTATGAGTACTTGCATTATTTACATTATTCGGACTGTTATCCTCATCTTCACTAGTATATTCGGAACGTTTCGGCCGTTGTACGCTCCGGTTTTTTCAACTGATTGGAAGTTCGAAATTCCAATGAGCTGAAGAAGGCCGGAACGTACAACGGCCGAAACATTGTGAATAAGACAATGAAGATGGGGATAACAGTCTGAATAATGTAAATAATACAAGTATCCAATTTGATATGTTTCTCCGATGAACTGGATTCATCTGAAAAGCAATGTCCCCAAAATTATATTGGCAAAATTAAAAAAGAACATACGAACATAAGAGAGAACCAAAAATTAAATAACAGATTCATATATATATATATATATATATATATATATATATATATATATATATATATATATTATTTCAATACCTATACTCTGGCGGTGTGGATAAAACGGATAATGCTATTTGTAAATAAAAAATATATATATTTGAACAAACCGATATCAGGGAAAAAAATCAGTAAAAAAGAAGTCTAATCAGTAGTACCCTGGAGATCCGTTAGGTGAAACCTTAGTAGTAGGTTCTGGTTCTGGCTATATATATATATATATATATATATATATATATATATATATATATATATATATATTACAATAAACAGTTATACAAAGAATAAATAAAACTGTTAACAATAACACTTAAAAAAGATATATTTCGACTTGTATTTATTTTCGTCTCGGATGTTACCTGAATTTTACCTAAAAAGAAAAATAATATCCATGCCTGATGATGATAGGATGACGTATCGAAAGTACTAGCATATTTATGGAACATACGAAACATCTAAAAACAAGGATCGCGTCATTCAACGAATGGTTAGTGAGTTAATGCTTTTTAAATTTGTTAGCGAAGTGATTTCGCCGTTTATTACATTAACCTTACTCATTTATTCTTTGTATGACTGCTTCATTGTAATATTAATTATACTGCACCATTCATAAATATATATATATAGATATATGGGATTCTCCTCCACATTTATTCTCTCTCTCTCTCTTTCTCTCTCTCTCTCTCTCTCACACACACACACACACACACACACACATGCATATATTATAATGGCTGCCGCCTCGTTGTAAGACTGAAAAACTCCTATGGTATAAAGCAATGCCTGTACGTTAGATTTTTCAAGTGGGGAAATTATTTTTGGTGGAGTGTTATCATTTATTTTTGTTTTTGTTTTTTTTTGGTTTTTTGTTTTTGTTTCAAGTATCGTATTTTAAAAGTATATTAAAGTACATTTTCGTTTATTATCGTTGTTGTTATTCTAGGTTTTGTTTCTTGTTTTCTTCTTCTTCTTTGTCTTTTTCTTCTTGTCGTCTAACTTTAATGTATCTAGGAAGTAAACACAAATACTTCAAATTTTAAATTATTTTTGAAAATTTTATTCAACAAATGTATTCATTATTTACATTATTCGGACTGTTGTCCTCATCTTTGTCGCCATATTTATTACAACTTTTCGGCCGTTGTACGCTCCGGCCTTCTTCAGGTGGTTGGAATGTCGAACTGAACCCTTTATTTCGCTCACTGGGGTAGACTGTTCTAGTTCCACGTGTCATGTTTAAATCCAGTGACGCTTGAGGTTGTCTGGTAGATCAAATTTCCAGATTACATCCATTTCATTCAAGGCGGCCCAGGTTTTAGCCATGCGAATTTTCACAGCTTTTCAGCAGAATTTAACTCACTTCCAAGGTATATAAATGATTCGGAAGATTTTATTTATCCACCTAAGATATTTTGCATTGAGCCTTTCTAGTAGAAGCTTATGAATTCATTTTTATACGGGTTGATATACAAACCAAAATCATTGGCAGCATTTTCTACAAGAGAATTTATTAATTCCACATTCTGAATATTTATGATGTACTTTCATTTTAGTTCATAGTTTCTATTTTGGACACATGGCACAGTGGATAAATGCGTTAGTTAGAACCAATGACAGGATCCAAAGACTGTGAGTTCAATACCCGGTTAAGGCAGTGGAGAACTTTCAGAGGGGAATTAACAGGAGATAGCTGATAACTGACATCCAATAAACATGGCACGTGGTTCTAGAACAGTCTACCCCAGTGAGCGAAATAAAGGGTTTCGTTCGACATTCCAACCATCTGAAGAAGGCCGGAGCGTACAACGGCCGAAACGTTGTAATAAATATGGCGACAAAGATGAGGATAATAGTCCGAATAATGTAAATAATCTACATAATACCTCATCTCAGAAATATAGACAGATACTGAAGAAGGCCGGAGCGTACAACGGCTGAAACGTTGTAATAAATATGGCGACAAAGATGAGGATAATAGTCTGTATAATGTAAATAATGTACATAATACCTCATCTCAGAAATATAGACGGAAATGTATTAATACGTACGTTTTTTTTTTTTTCTCTCACTTCCCACTTGTTCAACTCTCTTCCGGTTTCTTACTTCCTGTTAAACACTATCTTCAAAAATTTAAATGCAACGTCAATGACTCATTTCCTGTGATTTTGAAACACCCTTTATTGTCGTTTCTACTCAAGAAACGTTTTCTCAGTTTCTTTCATTCTCAGTAACCCCTTGCGTCTTAGTGGCTTTATCACCTTGCTTGGGATGAAATTATTAAAACAAAATATAACCTATCAAAATCACCTTTTTCTGAAACTTTCTTCTTTTTTTTTGTATAGATACTTTAGTTTCTTCTCATTCCATCCAATGATTCTGGCGTCATATCTCATATTCCACACAGCTCGGGAATTGACAGCATCTATGGTAGTTTTACTGTTCAGATGAGATTTGGAACTTTTCTTTATTTGCCTTACATATTCTGAGTTTATAAGCCTCTTCATATTCACTCGAATTCATGAAAACAGTGAATACAGCTTACAACTTCTATAGACCTGGGAAACATTTCACCCAATGTTTTTAGGAATTATCACCGGTATTTTACACGGACTTGTAATCTTCGTAGAATCAAGGCTTTTGATTAATCTAGAAACTTCCCGAGCCGAGTCAGAGAAATTACAACGTCTGTGCTCCATGATAGGGTGGAAGTTACATTGAGGATGGCTTTTGTCGTCTAATGTGGAATTAGTGACAAAGTTCATTGCAAAGTGCTTAACTTTATCTGACAAGGATGAGATAACCTCAAGGCTATTTCAGAGTATTTTTTTTCTTAATGCCCTGCTGGAACCCATTATGCCCGTTATATTTGGAGTTTCTATGAGAGTATGACAAATTCCTCCTTAAGATGCAAGCAGTGGTGAGGAGGAGGATCTTCTGGACTTCTTATATCTTGATGTTGCTAGGAATTCTGCTGGTGTATTTCTCCATCACTTTCTTGACTAGACCGAGAGTACATGTTGTTGTAGTCTTCATACATTTCTTCTTCTTCCTCCTCCTCCTCCTCCTCTTCTTCTTCTTTCTTCTTCTTCTTAATATTATTATTGTTGTTGTTGTTGTTGTTGTTAATGTGTTATGTTTCCTGCTTTGTATCCTGTAGAGACGGGTCCAAACTATGTTCCATAATCCCTATAGGAAAATTTTCATTTAATTGATAGCACTTTTCTTAGTATATGGAATGTTCCTAGTAGGACGATCTTCTGGGCAACTTGTATGTTGATGTTACATGGGACATTGTTAGTAAAAGTGTCCATTCCTTTTCTCACGAGGCCCAGTGCTCCGATTACTATTGGTACAGTCTCAGTCTTCATTCCCCACATCCTGTTAATCTCGATCTACAGGTCCTTGTATTTGGATAATTTCTCGATAATTTTAATACGCGTATTTCTCTTAAATGATACTGCTATGACAAAAAAGCATAAATTTCCTGAATTTCTTGTCTTTTATGATAATGTCAGGTCTGTTGGCTTTTATTTCCCTGTCAGTTTGAATTGGCATGCGCCAGCGTATAGTTATTATTATTATTATTATTATTGTTGTGGATTCCGGGTTGAAATCCGGTACCAATAAATAACAAACGCCAAGAATGAATATATAAAAATAATGTATTAACGTAATAATACAAACTGGTAAAGCAGGTTAGTAGTTCCAGGAATACGGGTTAGTAGCAAAATATATATACAGTCTTTGGTATTGAAGTTTTGCTGTATGACTTCTTACTGAGTCTACGTGCCCGCTCACTGTGACTCCTACAACGCTGTTACCTCACCCTCACTCTTCCGGTTACCTACAACCTTTTACTCTGTCACTCTGGACTCGACTCTTCGGTCTTGCTCCCTCGGGTCTTCATTGGCAGTAGTATAAGTATACACTGGGTGAGTCCATTTGTATCAAAAGGGGTGGACCCCTCAACAATTATTATTATTATTATTTGTGTATGTTATGCTTTCTGCTTTGTATCCTGTAGATCCGGGTCCAAGCTATGGTCCTTAGGCCCTATAGGATAATGTTCATTTCATTGGTAGTACTTTGCTTAGTATACGGGATGTTCCTAGTGGGTCATTCTTCTGGGCAACTTGAATGTTGATGTTACCTGAGACATTGTTAGTAAAATTGTTCATTCCTTTTCTCGCGAGGCCCAGTGCTCCGATTACTATTGGTACAGTCTCAGTCTTCATTCCCCACATCCTGTTAATCTCGATCTCCGGGTCTTGTATTTGGACAATTTCTCGATAATTTTCATGGAGGTGTTTCTCTCAGATGGTACTGCTATGTCAATAAGCATACACTTCCTGAATTTCTTGTCTTTTATGATAATATCAGGTCTGTTGGCTTTTATTTTCCTGTCAGTTTAAATTGGCATATCCCAGAGGATAGTTACATCGTTATTTTGGGTAACCGTGTATCATTATTATTGTTGTTATTATTATTATTGTTGTTGTTGTTGTCGTCAAAAGGAGTTGAGAAGTTTGACGATTTACCGGCGTCACTGGGCTACTTTTAAACAATAATTCGATTTTACAAACTGAGATGAGATAAAAAAAATCTCATATTTTCATAAAAGGTTCAAAACCAGGGTTAACCTTCCAATTTTGTGATAAGCGTTCACAAAAAACGATAGAAAGATAATCGCGCATATCTCTATAAATCTATACAAACTTCTTTCTTTACCTTTTCTTTCTTTCTTTTTCTTCCTGTTCTGCTTCTTTTGTTACTTCCTTTTCTTTTTCGTTAAACTTCTTACGTTATGTCGTCGTCGTTGGCTTTTTTTTTCTTTTGATCAGATCCCAGAACCATCCGACGTCTTCCTTCTGCTTTTTCTTTCTTCGTCTTCTTCTTACTATTATTATTATTATTATTATTAGTAGTAGTAGTAGTAGTAGTAGTAGTAGTAGTAGTAGTAACATTTGGCTGTTTGGTCGTAAATTTCGATTTAGCTAAACTTCTTTCTTAGAATGCTTTTAATTCGTTCGGCTTTTTTCTCTTCTTCTTCTTCATTATTATTATTATTATTATTATTATTTATTTGTTTGGTCCTGAATTTCGACCAAGCTAAAATTCGTTCTTAGAATGTTATTAATTCGTTCGAGTTTTCTTTTACTTTCTTCTTCTTCTTCTTCTTCTTATTATTATTATTATTATTATTATTATTATTATTATTATTTGGCTGTTTGGTCGTAAATTTCGATTAAGCTAAACTTCTTTCTTAGAATGCTATTAATTCTTTCGGCTTTTTTCCCTTTCTTTTTCTTCTTCTTCATTATTATTATTATTTTTATTTCCTTTGATTTCTGGCGTTTACACATTTCTTTCCGGGTCCCGCCCAGAGACCTAAGATTAGAAATGGCATCATGACACTTTCCACTGAAAAAAAAAATTACATAGATAAAGCCCTTCATAAAGTGTGGGCTGTACTTGTTAGAACAATTTTTTGTATCTCTTTGAGGCATGGACTTCCAGGAATCCCTTCGATTAGTCTACTCGAATATTTTCCAACCATTCCTAGTGCTCTAACTACAGCAGGGATTGTTGATGTTCCCATGTGCCACATTTTTGAGATTTCTGTTTCAAGGCTTTTTGAATTATTATTATTATTTATCTGTTTGGTCCTGAATTTCGACCAAGCTCAAATTCGTTCTTAGAATGTTATTAATTGGTTCGACTTTTCTTTTACTTTCTTCTTCTTCTTCTTCTTCTTCTTCTTCTTCATTATTATTATTATTATTATTATTATTATTATTATTATTATTATTGTACCATTCCGAAGTAGGAAATTGTTTTCTCCTTCAACGTTTCTAATGATGGGGCGTATTTATCTTTTTTATGAATTCGTTGGTTTAATATTGTTTCTTTTCTTTTCCTTTCCAGGTGGTGGCGGGACAAAAACAAGTGCCATGCCCATAGGGATGATTTAGAAAAGTCAGATTTAGACGTTAAAGACACCGCTGGAGTGTTCCTTCTACTGGCCGGTGGACTTGTCTGTTCCCTAGCGTTTTTCCTTTTCAAGAAATTCTATCTCCAATCAAAGCTTTTAACGCAACAAACAGCAGAAGTCGAGGCCGGCACTTCTAAAATTGCCTTGATGAACAAAACTGGCTAAAATGCTGTCACGAAAGGTTCTTGCTTAAATGAGAGATTTAGACATGTTTTGCGAGAAGAGATTTGGAAATGGTGCCTTCATTGAAAAAATAAGTTCGTATTCCTGATATTTCAAGAGCTAAATTCCAATATTTGTAAAGCGGTTAAAATCGTTCATCGATTGTTTTTAACTGTATTTTTCTTTCTTTCTTTTTTTTTTTTTTTTTTTTTGTTTGTTTGGAATAATTATAATATTTTGGTTCCGCCTTAGTGTGTGTCCTATCGATTAATTTCTGCTTTAGAGTGTGTCCTACCACCATATTTTGTTCTACATTTTTAGGGCATTGATACGACTTTTTTCTCAATATGTTAAAAGTCAATTCAGAATGTTTTCATTTAAAGGATTCAAATATCTTATTTTTAGTCAAATTTCTTATTTTATAATTTTTTAATTTTTTTTTTTACAGTTTATAATAAAACAATAAATGGCTTCCCTCTTTACGTTTTTGTTTTCCCCTTACGTTAAATAGTGTAGGATATAAAATTGGTGGTAGACTACACTGATCAGTAGGACACACGCTAAAGCGGCGCCATTTTTTTTTTTTTTTTTATCGTAGAAACACGGAGAACTACGTCAGAACGTACAATCATTTTAATTGTAAAAATTCTTTTTCATTCAAACTTTTCATTGGTAATCTTTAAAGCTGTTCACAGTGTTCTTAAAATCAAATCCATAAAAGGTAGAGTAGTATGCATGCGTTTACGAAAGAGGTGGACCAAAATCGGTATATATGTGCATGAAAGCAAGGGACGAACAAAAAGAAATTTACTGTACATGTGTACAAAAGAAAGACGAAGACAGGAATTGAGTGTATTGTTTATAACTTTAATAAGAGTTATTGACATAATTCTTTTCCGAATAATTGCTATTAACACGTCTTTGCTTCACTAAATAGATAGGTCCGGTTGGGAGATGACTACTGGCAGTACCAGTGAAAATTTAACGGTTTTGCTATTTGAATTTTCTGATGAATCATAATTCTTAAGTTCATGATTGAATAAGATTTGCGGGTTTCATGGCTATAAAATGCGCATTGAAATTCCGCTATTATCTTTGAAAGTAAGAATTTTTACAAAATATTACAATAAATATGAATTCGGTGTATTATTTAAAGAAATACACGGGTGCAATTGAAAATATTTGAAATTGACAAGTTTTTTTTTCCCATAGCTAGTCAGTGTCAGTCTTTGCCGGGCGACCAACTTGTCTTCCTCCATGGCTAGGTATCCAGAACTGTAGATCACTAGCGAATTTTTCTCTATATATCTTAGAAAATGACATTGTGATAATGTCGAAAGTACCCGGAATAAATGAATATATATATATCAACATGGTAATTTTCTCTCTTCTTCTAATAAGGATACTGAGAAGCTTGTCCGTGAAAAAATGAGAGTATCCTATTAAAAATATCTATACAAAAAATTAGAGACATATATATATATATATATATATATATATATATATATATATATATATATATATATATATTGAACAATAAGAAAATAAAAAATTAAAATCTTTGGACACACTGGGTTGTAGATCGTTTTTTCGTTTTTTTTTATTATTATTCCATTTAGATTCCTCGACTAGTTTCGACCGAAATGGCCATCATCGGGAGGAGAAATATTTCTGCTTGCTGGTAGCAGTGAACTTATATATATATATATATATATATATATATATATATATATATATATATATATATATATATATATATTCAGTCGAGTTAGATTTGGTATTTTTGTATAGCACCGTTATGGCAGTTACTGTCTCGGGAGCGGAAGGCATATGTCAGAAGAATCTTCGTTATTTTCCCCCTATGTACAGAATTGAAGGTTTTAGAGATATCTACAAAAAATATGCATACAAAAATTAGTCTAAATTATTCAATGAGACATGTCTTTTTTATATATATATATATATATATATATATATATATATATATATATATATGTTCAGTGGAGTTAGCTCTCGTACATTCATGTGTCTATCACACATGGTATTTCATCAAAATCGGAAGGTGATTAGGGAGGCATTTTGTGTCATAGCATAACTGGTCAAAGTAGGTACCTGCTGGGCGACCAATACATCTTGCTCCATAGCCAGGTGTCCAGAACAGTAGTCCACTCGCGTGTTCTTGATTTGCTCGCCAGTAGTGATCTGTAAAGCGCATTCCGCGTTTGCGTAAGATTGTAGAAATATCAGAGATGGGTCCCTAGAGCTGTGATTTAGTTGGATGCTGTCTCCAAAAGATGTTAGGTATAGCTCTCAGCAATCGAGTGTAGGTTCCATCAAGCTTAGTCTGAAGGATTTTAGTTAATGTCCAAGCAGTGGAACCATACATTCACACCGTCTCTACAGTGGCTCGATAGAATCCCCGCTTGAGGTTGTCTGGTAGATCAGATTTCCAGATTACATCCATTTCATTCAAGGCGGCCCAGGTTTTAGCCATGAGAATATTCACAGCTTTTCAGCAGAATTTAACTCACTTCCAAGGTATGTAAATGATTCGGAAGATTTTATTTATCCACCTAAGATATTTTGCATTGAGCCTTTCTAGTAGAAGCTTATGAATTCATTTTTATACGGGTTGATATACAAACCAAAATCATTGGCAGCATTTTCTACAAGAGAATTTATTAATTCCACATTCTGAATATTTATGATGTACTTTCATTTTAGTTCATAGTTTCTATTTTGGACACATGGCACAGTGGATAACGGCGTTAGTTAGAACCAATGACAGGATCCAAAGAATGTGAGTTCAATACCCGGTTAAGGCAGTGGAGAACTTTCAGAGGGGAATTAACAGGAGATAGCTGATAACTGACATCCATTAAACATGGCACGTGGAACTAGAACAGTCTACCCCAGTGAGCGAAATAAAGGCTTCAGTTCGACATTCTAACAACCTGAAGAAGGCCGGAGCGTACAACGGCCGAAACGTTGTAATAAATATGGCGTCAAAGATGAGGACAATAGTCCGAATAATGTAAATAGTGTACATAATACCTCATCTCAGAAATATAGACAGATCTATAGATAGATACTGAAAGGCCGAAACGTTGTAATAAATATGGCGACAAAGATGAGGACAATAGTCCGAATAATGTAAATTGTGTATTTTAGAATACCTGACGAAGGCCAAATAATCGTTTAGTAGGTATCCGAAGAAAGGGTCCTCTTGTCTCTACAACTTTTATTTATATGATTGTAGATACTATATATGAGAGAAAGAAAACAGGAATGCCTATTTGAGTGTGTGAGTATAGTAAACACTGTGTGTGTGCGTGTGTGTGTGTGCATAAGCATTAAGCAGTAAGCATTTATTGAGTTGTGTCAACTTTGACAAAAGGTCGTTTTCATTGAACGACACAAACATGTCGACTTCTGCTTCGAAGAAAGAAATTTGGCTAATTTTTTGACTATCACTCAGCAGCAGGTGTCTGAGATGTTAGATACAAAACCAGTTCAGGCTGGGGACAAGTAAAGACTGAATTTATTGGTAATATCGAGAAAGACCATCTTGCTAACCGTTCGCTCTACGGTAGGCAATCTAATTGATATTTATTAAGATAAATCTAGTTTGACACAAGGCCATAATAGTGGAGTACTGAGTGAATTTGATAACGGAAGATTAAGAAAGAAAGAAAGAAAGAAAGAAAGAAAGGAAGGAAGGAAGGAAGATATTGCGTGTGCACAAGTCTGTGTATATGGGAGAAAGAAAGATTGGAAGAAAAGTAGAGAAAAGGGAATAGGCTTGAAAGAAAGAAAGAAAGAAAGAAAGAAAGAAAGAAAGAAAGAAAGAAAGAAAGTTATATGAGAAAAAGAAAGAGTAGAAGAAAAGTAATAAAAACGGAATGGATTTGAAAGAAAGAAAGAAAGAAAGAAAGAAAGAAAGAAAGAAAGAAAGAAAGTCATTTGAGAAAAAGAAAGATAAGAAGCAAAGTATGGAAAAGGGAATAGATTTGAAAGTAAGAAAGAAAAAAATAAAGAAAAAACAGATTTCTGTGCGTGTGTGTGTATGTGTGTGTGTATGTGTGCGTGTGTGTGTTTGCTTATATGTGTATTTGTCTGTGGTCCTGTATAAGCGTCAGCAAATTTATAAGTATTACACATAGCCTAGCGTTAAGCCACAAAAGTGGAACCCCTTTGCCTTCAAGATGAAAGTATTTACCATTGCACCAAGACAGGAGTCCGAATGAATGCAATATGTCCTGTCAGGAAAGAAGGATGTGTGTGTGTGTGTGTGTGTGTGTGTGTGTGTGTGTGTGTGTGATAGAGAGAAACAGAGAAAGTTCGACGATGTTCGGAAACGCGCCAACGGAATGTCCGAAATGATTGCGTTACTTTTTTAATGAATACAACGTCGCCCGATTATTTCTCTCGCAAATTAATTGTCTTTAAAAGTTATTCGTTATCAAATTACTTATGTTATATGAATTGTGTTCCTCCAGAGTGTCTTTGTCCTTCCCAGAAAGTACCGCACTTAAATTAAGAGTCAGCATTTGTCACTCAGGGAAGCTTTAACCAAGAGGACACCAACGGCGCTTCCTTCTTTTTATGGATTAGAAAGAAAGAAAGAAAGAAAGAAAGAAAGAAAGAAAAATGTTAGACGAGAAAAAAGAAAGAGTAAAAGAAAAGTGATAAAAACGAAATGGATTTGAAAGAAAGAAAGAAAGAAAGAAAGAAAGAAAGAAAGAAAGAAAGAAAGAAAGAAAGAAAGTACGTACGTAAGTGCAGCTGAAAGTACTAGCAAATTAAAAAAAGACTTTCAGCTGTACTTACATCCATCCTCAGACATAGAAATTAATTTATTTTTTTAGTAAATCCTGATAGTAGCGGGACGAAAGATTAAATGTTAATCGAAATATGTTTTTTTAGAAATGTGTTATTAACAGATAAGAAAGTACTAGCAAAATAAAAAAAGACCTTATACAACTTGAAGTTATTAAAAACAAGGATCATAACATTCATCGAGAGGTTCGTGGGTTAATGTAACTTTAATAAATTTGTTTGCGAAGATGTTTTTCGCCATTTATATCATTAACTTTACTAATATACTTTTTGTATGAATGATTCATGTAATATATATATATATATATATATATATATATATATATATATATATATATATATATATATATGCGTGTGTGTCTGCATCTGTGTGTGCATGCCTGTGCAAATGTGTGTGAGAAAGCGTTTTGTTAAATACCAAGGAAGGTTCCTTATTATTTTTTTTTATTTTTCTGATTACTTATTTTGATTTCAGGTTAATATCTTCTAATTACTGAGTACTTTCGGATAGCGTTATCCATTATCAAAGAGTATCATTTTTTTTTTTTTGTTGTTTTTATTATATGCGTTCAGTTTCATCTCCAAATATTGCGTGTTCATTTTTAAATATCATGTTTCGCACATTCACATGAAAGTTCGTATCTTAATAATATTATAATATTAATTTAAACATTGCTTTATATCATAATAATAATAAGAAGAAACATCGAAGAAGTAAATTAAAATTAACAAAGACCTTACGTTGATATTTAAGCGAACTTGTATAAATTAACATTTACTGCCCAAATAGACCATGTATATATATATATATATATATATATATATATATATATATATATATATATATATATATGTATGTATGTGCGTGTGTATGTGCATATGTGTACGCGATGTGCGTGTGTGTGTTTGTTGGTGTGTAAAAATTTCACGTAGAATGTATCTGCAAAAAGACAATATGAATAAAGACAAAAGGAAAATTTATCTTAGTGTTAGAGTGAAACACACCTATTATATAGTTAATAGACTCTCCCACCTAAGAGGAGTAGTAATAGAAACAGGGAGTCGGTCAGTCAGTCGATGTCGGACGACAGTTCGTCGAATACGAAAGTATCAGCGACCACAACTAGATTACTCTGCGTTATACCTATTATATCAAGTTCCTAACGTTTTGTACGTCGAACCTATTTTAGGACCGACTTAGTACAAATACAAGCCTCCACTGCGAAACCACTCCATAACACTTAGCCGACGCGCTTCGTCCTCTGATAGACATTATCGAGATAAATGCAAGGTTTTATTGTGTAACAAGCATTTAGATCAAAATATAAATCTGTTTATAAATTGTCTTTCGACTTTCGCAGTCATTATCGATTCTTGTTGACTGAAAATCAAAAGGACATAAACAAAAATAACAAAATATGAACTTCGGGCAGTTTATGCATAACTTCGAGTATAATAGTCAACACCTTATCGGAAAATCGGAAAAATACAATAAAAACTTAAGAAATTCTTTTTAATCAAAATCGTTTGGATGAATACTTTCTGCCTATATATATATATATATATATATATATATATATATATATATATATATATATATATATATAAAGAAAAAACAGTAAGATATATAATCCGGTGTTCTTATAGATATTTTTATTTTTACAAAATAGTGCTCAATGTAAATTTACAGAGCATTGATATTATAAATTAATTGATTTAAAATATGTTTTTTTTCGCTACACAATTCTAACCATGTTTCAAAAATGGAAGCTAAAAGCTTCGAATTTAATTTTGTAATTAAATTAAAGATGTTAGTTTCATTTCATCCTTAACAAATATATATATATGTGTATATATATATATATATATATATATATATATATATATATATATATATATATATATATATATATATATATATATACAGTTATTTAATTGAATTGTTATCATTGATTTTGCTGAATACAGTAATCAATATCCTGCAGACAGATGTACATATAGTGTCGATGCTATGTTTTGACTTTTAGCATCTCATTTAAAAAAAAAAATGGGACAAGTATACGCGTAACTAATAATTTTTTAATAAGATCCCAAAACATTTACGATATATATATATATATATATATATATATATATATACACATTAAAAGATGAAATTTTCTGAATTGTCTCCTGTATTTACTTTACGCCGCCCATCGTTTCGAAACGGGTAATGTCGTGGCAAACTCCAGATGATCCCAATTTCACGCGAGATTTGGGGCAGCGAGATTGAATCAAACATTGATTATTGATTGCAAAGACGACGATTCATCGATCTTTCATTACGGGTCGGTCATCAATTCCCGTTCCCCTCCCTACTTTGATGCATGCTGCGAATTTTGATTCTTCCACTTCCGGATAAAAAAGCTTTCACAAACTATAAGCCACGGTTTCTTGCTAGCCTTTTATACGAAAATCACTTATGCATACTATTCAATTACGTCACTTTTTTTTTATTAACAGAGAAATATTTCAAATACATTTTAACACGAATATGTAACGGTGTAGCTTCACATTATTCGTTCTAAACAACAAATATCCAAATATATATATATATATGTGTGTCTATGTGTGTGTAATATTATTGAAATATTTTACATGAAGAAATACATTCCTATTTGCTTTCCTCCTCTTTCCTCTTTTTTCATCTTTCTCTCTTTCTTACACCAATGCCTACTTTTTCTAGTTTCACTTTTAATTCCACCTCTCCTTCCTTTCTTCTTTATACCTCTTCTATTTTCTTAGCCTATTATTCATTTTTCACTAGTATTTCTTTCATCTTCATTTCCCTTGCTTTTTATTGCAACTGCCATCCATAAGAAGTAGAAGTAGAGAATATAGCTATATGGCTAAATTTGAATGACTACTGTTGGTTAGCCTTCTTAGATGAAGCATTGTCAATTATTATAGGGTTAAATTTAAATTTCTTCTACCTAAAATCTATTAATAGCCACAGTCCATACTTTAACACATTGGGCATTATCGAGTTAAGCAAAATTTCCTCCTCTTCTATGCGTTGTGTTTCTTTTGGACCTTAACGATAATGGCTCTCCACAATGTCTTGTCTTTTGTAGCTCTTAACAGATGTTATCTGTCCTAAACCTTGCTCCCTCTTTCATTTACTCAGACTCGCTCGGTAGGTCATGCATTGTTTTCTTCTGTCCCTTTTGCAGTTAATATATCCTATGAGTATCAAATTTTCCAAGCCCTCTTTCATCATTATGTGTCCTAGTAACTTCAACTTGCTCTTGTTAAGTATAAATATTCTTATTGTTTCCATTTTTTATGTTAGGTACATGATAATCTCAGCATCCTTCTGTAGAACAATATTTCGGTTGCTTCATGCCTCTTCTTCATCTCTGGGAAGTGTCCAGCTTCCTCACTTTACTTTTCCTTAGCTTAATTTGTCGTCTTTATTGTCTATAGACGTTAATGATAGTCTGGGCGTTAAGATAAAAAGCAACAGAAATAAGATGAAAGAAAGACTAGTCACAATTCTTCACCATTATTCTGCTTGCTTGTATATACAATCATTACGCTTTTATCCTCGGAATTCCTGTCTTGTTCCGGTAATATGCCTTACCGAACCTCGCCGGAATTAATTTCAATGTTTTACTTACACATACGCGTCGCCGAATTTATGGTACTGATGGTTGGACGCCTCTTTTAATCCGGACGAGCTTACCAGCAATCATTTGAAATTCCCATGATTTTGAGACTCTTTCAGCTGTTTAACACAGTGTTTCCCAACCTATGCCCAAATTGGGCCATGGCAAATTTCAGGTGGGCTACAGAAAGTTTATAATTTTTACTGGGCCACCAGATAAATATATGGGCTACAGCTTAGAGGCGATAAAATAGAAGTAATTTTTTATATTATAATAATTTGATGTGCCACAGAATTCTGGATTCAAAGGGGACCATGAGCTAAAAGAGGTTGGGAACCACTGGTTTAGCATATGATTTAGATTTAATAATAGTTTATATTAGTTTTTAACAGTCGATGACGTTGTAGATATATATGAGATGTGCATAATTGTAGGTCAGTGTATTATTGAATTGCTAGAACGTGACATCGGTTGGTTCGGCAAATCGCATTATCCGGTATTGTTCTGGAATTAAGGGTGGCGAAAGTAAAATGAAATATATCTGCCGTTTTGGATGAAAATCAAGGAAACTTTATATACGCCATTATTATATGATATACGAAGAAGATAAACTGCTATCGGCTTACGGCCATGTAACGTTGTAACACCGGTTCCCGTACAATCCCCGAAGTTAAACAATGTCGAGCCTGGTCAGTACCTAGAAGGGGGATCGCTTGTAAATATCAGGTGCTGTAAGCTTGGATGTTCGGGTGGTGTAATGGATAATGGCTTCCAATTCCAGTTGGCTTCGTTGTATTCTTTTATGTACAAATTCCTTTAGGAAAGGTATGAATACACCTCTTCTCCCTCACCTATGGGATAATTAGCAGACTTTATCCCTAAATCATTATTATCTCAAAAAAATCTTACAATCTTTTGTGACATCAAAGAATACTCGTTGTAGTAGAGACTTTGTAATCGCAGATACAGCTATAGTAACACCGTTGAACAACACCGGTGTCAGATACCTTCGAATATCACTCGCACTAATAGTACTTGCTCGATATAGTGATCCGAATAGTATAGTAAATAGAGTAGAGAATAGCGGTCCGTATAGTAATAGAGGAGAAATAGAGATCCGTATAGTAATAGAGGATAGAAGAGAAATGCTGTTATACCGGAACATACCTATTACAATATGTTAATAGACTCTCCCACATATAATAAGTACTAGTAGTAGCAGTCACCAGGGGGCTCAGTGAGTTGGTGAGTCAGTCGATGTCGGACATTAAAGTATCAACCACCACAACTAGATTGCTGCGTCATTAACTATTATTTCAAGTTCCTAACGTTTTGTACGTCGAACCTTTTTTAGGACCGACTTAGTGAAATGCAAGCCTCCACTGTGAAACTACTCTACAACAAATGCATATTCGAATCGTAACAGAAGATAGACGAGAAATGATGATCAATTAGACACACGCAACCTCCCACATATGTGTTTCCTATATGGTCACGTGGTCTACTTAATTCAATAATGGGATCGCCTGTGTTTGCTCATTGGCGATCTATGTTCAAACTCAAATGTTGGCAGCGACACTTTATTCTTATATAACACAATCTAATAACATTTTCTAGCTTTAAATAACCTGAGAAGGATTGATAAACTGTAAAAAACGAATCAATCAATGAAATACTGATTACCTTCACAGGTAATTTTTTTTATTTACGTTCTCAGGAATATAAATGTATAGAAACAACCGTGACCACAAAATGAGGGAACAGTTTATATATTGATTGTAATATATAACTGATCCCCCACTTTATATCCCCATAATTTATTTACATTCTCTGGAATATAAATGTATAGAAACTACCGTGACCACAAAGTGAGGGAACAGTTTATATATTGATTGTAATATATAACTGATCCCCCACTTTATATCCCCATAATTTATTTACATTCTCTGGAATATAAATGTATAGAAACTACCGTGACCACAAAGTGAGGAACAGTTTATATATTGATTGTAATATATAGCTGATCCCCACTTTATATCCATAATTTATTTACATTCTCTGGAATATAAATGTATAGAAACTACCGTGACCACAAAGTGAGGGAACAGTTTATATATTCATTGTAATATATAGCTGATCCCCCACTTTATATCCCCATAATTTATTTACATTCTCTGGAATATAAATGTATAGAAACTACCGTGACCACAAAGTGAGGGAACAGTTTATATATTGATTGTAATATATAACTGATCCCCCACTTTATATACCCATAATTTATTTACATTCTCTGGAATATAAATGTATAGAAACTACCGTGACCACAAAGTGAGGGAACAGTTTATATATTGATTGTAATATATAACTGATCCCCCACTTTATATCCCCGTACTTTATTTACATTCTCTGGAATATAAATGTATAGAAACTACCGTGACCACAAAGTGAGGGAACAGTTTATATATTGATTGTCATATACAATTGATCCCCCACATTGTAATTTATTGTTTGTTTATTAAATTCTGATTAGGTATGAATCCACTTCTTCTCCTCCCAGCTATGGGTTAACAAGTTTCATAACAGCGCTACGTAACAGATGTCACGCAACGGTGATGGGGTGACGCAAGGGAGGAGAGAAGGCCTCCACTACGGAATAGATACTACATCTGCAGCATCCACCCGACGAGAAAAAAAAGACCCTTCTCCTCCTCTGCCAATCTCTCCCAATGAATCTGGAAGGAAAGCCCCCAGCTTTTTTTTACTTACCCTCCAAACATCCTTCATAAAGTTGTTGCCTTTCCATTTCTTACTGTTTGAATTTCTGGAATAAGGAGTTATCATCATTTGAATATTTACATGCGGACTATTGTCTCATAGTTGTTGCTATAACGACGTTTCAACCGTTGGGCCCTCTAGCCTTCATCGGGTGTATATCGATCCGTGTAATCAACAGAGAATTTCGAACTGAAACCCTTTGTTTAATCTACAGGGGTAGGCAGTTTCCGTTACGCTGTCCATATCTAAGGGAGATAACTCGACTACTTCTTATTTTAGTACTGCTCAGTTATTGCTCGCCGATTCCACTGAGTCAAAAGACACTGCCATTTATTTTCCCAGTTATATTTGCTGTGTGAAAATTAATAGACAGTTGATGGTTATATATATATATATATATATATATATATATATATATATATATATATATATATATATATATTTGTTTATTATATATATATTTGTCCATTTCATAATGTGTGACGTCATTTGCTTACATTTGATACGCCATGAGCAGTTATGAATGTACGATAGAGATTCATGGAAAATTGAAGTTTATAAGCAGTAAATTCGACCTTGCCAATCGAACGATCCTTTGTGGCCGATCGGTAAGGTACGTCAGGCTATATGACGGTTCCGTATAGGATACAGATTCGAATCCTGTCGAAGGACGAATATTTTCTATGAAAATTTCTCGGACATTCAGGCCGGTAAATGTTATTTAATACTGTTTATTATAAACAGAGCATTTACTTAAAATACTTGTATCTATAAAAAGAATGTTAAACATAAAAATGTCTTTAAATATATATATATATATATATATATATATATATATCAGGATCATATATGCAGGACAAATGAGAGATACCAAAATCAAACAAGTACAACCTTTACAGGTAGGTGATCGTAAGAGAATTCTAATTCCTATTAAGATTCATTATTGGTGGCCACAGTATTAACAATATTAGATATTCAGTGTTGATGGCAGACACAAAAAAGAAAACTGAAACAATTCCTACAGAAGGTAATGAAGGAAAGGATGAAGAAAGGACTAAACATCAATTATAAGAAGACAAAATCGTTGTCAACAAAAAGAAGACCCCAACATCCAAATTACAAATCGGAGACGCCAAAATCAGACAACTACAAAAATTTAGATATCAGGGAAGTGTTTTAACAGAGGACGGAAAGTGGGACACTGAAATCCGAAGGAGCAATGGGATAACTAAAGATGCCTTCTAAAAGCTAAGCAAAGTATCGAAAAAGAGAAGAAAAAAAATTGTTAGAAACAAAGAAAAGGGTACCGAACAGTTAAGTGATATCTGTTTTCCTATATGACAGTGAGTGCTGGACAATCTCCTCAAAGATGTAGAAGAGACTTGAAACACCAGAAATGTAGTTCTACAGAAAGATGCTGAGGATGCCATGGACCGAACATGTGAGCAACAACGAAGTTTTAAAGAAGAAAAAAAAGAAGCAAAAATGAAACTTATACATAACATCAAAAAGAGACAGTTGAAATTTCTATGGCGCATAACGAAGAAAGCGGGCTTGGAAAATCTGATGCTCACAGGACAGATTGAAGGCAAGAGGGACAGAGGAAAGCAACGGATTAACTACACGAGGAATTTGAATAAGTAGATGACGGAACAGGGTTTAGGAGATATAACAAAATAAACAAAATGTATTAAGAGCTATTAAGAATATATATATATATATATATATATATATATATATATATATATATATATATATATTCTATTATTTGAAATAAATACATAAATAACCTATCAAATTAAAATAAACTAATAAATAATAATTATATATATATATATATACTATAAAATGTTACATTAGAACATGAAAGTTGCTACTACAAAATTGTACATTCTGTTTCGACGTTTAATAAAACAAAGTCTCATCAGGTAGTTAACAATGATGGCAATAAAAGATTTTATTTAAAATTACTACAATTTATGAAACATCACATCATTTTCAGTTTTTGGAAAATTTTCCGTTGAAGGTAAAAAGATTTTTATAAAGAAAAATGAGAAATATAAACAAATAAGAAAATGAAAAATTCAAAAAAATAATAACAATAGTTACTTACCTTAGTTCATTAGGTATTAAATTACATCACTTTGCGTCCTCCATAGATTACATTTAATTTCATATTTAGTTTTAAGATTATGTTAGAGTGTTCTTATTTTTTTTTTTTTTAATTTTCAAAACAACGATATTTTCCTCCACTTTGCCTCTGTTTATAAATACTTGTTGCAGGGGACGAAATGCGTTGGTAAAGAAAAGGTTTCTTTTTGTCTTTATTCATATTGTCTTTTTACAAGCATATTTGAATTATATCTGAATTTATAGACAAATGTACAAAATTTGTAAAAATAAGTATTTTACAGTAAGTATTTTACTAGAATTACCAATATTCTAAGAGTGATTCTAGGATTCATTTAATATTAGAATACATTTAATTCATTAAATCATTTTTAATATTTTCATTTTGAAATTTTTCTTATAATATATTTATTATGATTTTTTCTTTTTTCATAAATAATAATAATAAATCTCTTGCAGGTAAAGAGGTATGCGTGTGAATGATGGGAGCAAACTGTTTGAACATTTGAGGAATTGATATGCTTATTAATGATTAATGATGATTTATACGTGTTGCAGCATACCTACAGACAAGAATGTCTATGTTCCCATTCACATAAATACAGTAGTAAATACTGTATGTTGGTCTGCAGTTGGAGATTCGTCTCTAGCTGTGCTGGTCAAACTATCTGCCTCCGAGCAGAGAGGATCCCAAGACGAGGCGATGTCGAAGTCTAGTCTCGGGAAACAGCTACCCGACCCCGTTTTATACAGGGTCTACAGGGCATTTTTGGCAGAGCCTACCTCACATTAAATTCGGCCTTGTGCCACGCCTGACCGCGTGGGGCGGTTAGTAGATATTCTGCAGTTGGAGATTCATTGTGGAATTCACTTGACTCACTTCTAGCAGTTGACTACAACTTCTACGCGTCGCTGGCGAATCTTATATGTGTTGTTCTTTGTCATACATATTATCGTTCATTACCAACCTTCGTGTGATCGTTCTATTCATTAACCTTCCCTAGGTTACAACAAATATGTTTCTACAAGGTGGCCACTGAAAGACTGAATGATATAAAAAAAAATTAACTTTTACAAACACATGAATATCTTGGGGTTGTAAAGTTTGGACCATTTGAATCTTGTATGGAAACATTTTTAAAGCCAGCTTCAGAATCTTCTGAAACGATCTTCTGGGGATGCCTAGTTGAATACATTGAAACTGATGGATTCTCAAGTACTCTCTGCCGTACAATTTCCACCGCTATGTCAGTGTGCATTGTGCGCTTAGGACCTCTTCCCAGAAGATCCCCGACAGATCCAGTTCTTTCAAACGGGGCGAGTAGGTTCCGAATGATGTTATCGCTAGGAGATACTCCGACATTAAAATGATGGCGGTATTTTCGCTGAGTTTGAATAATTGATCTTTCATTGGAAATCAAGCAGCTGTTCCCCAAGACTGTGCACCTCTCAGTATAATTTTCCTCAGTTGCGACTCTGACGGAGCCGGCCCTAGCGCCCTCTGCCCAAAGACAGAGACGCAACTGAGAGATGATAAATCGATGTGTTACAAACTACTCGAAAGAGCAATAAGCTCAACACTAGATGGCAGCGAGATCGCATTTATTTTGCTGTTCATATTGCTCAGTGTCAGAGTATGTTCTATTCTAATAGTTCCTTCCCTCGCACTTTTCGCCTGTGGAGCTCTCTCCCGTTTTCTTGCTTTCCTGTCAACTATGATTTTCAAAAATCCAAATACAACATCAATCGCCATCTCTCTCAATCCCGTTCTTTTAATATCCACTCACCTCAATAAAGTTTTCTCATTTCCTTTCCCTCTTAGTAACCCTTTGAATCTTAGTGGCTTTATCGCCTTCCTTGGTGTGAAATGATTAAAAAAGAAATTTATTGTACTTAGCCATGTTTGGCACAAGGTTACAAATATGGGACACTCGAGGAAGATTGAACTCACAGCTAGTTAGTAACGGCCAACTAAATTAGCTCGATAACCATTACCCACGCCAACGCGCCACTCTCTTTACTAAGCTTCATTTTTATACAAATCCACAAAAAGAGGCACTTAGTGAGGCTCGAACTCACTATTGTCAACCAGAGTTGTCATTGTGACAGAATGCAGAGGATGGACTAAGATGGTCAGTGATTGCTCAGAATAACACGTGGGCGTGATACTCTGACAGTTTTGGATATAAAATCAAAACGGTACGAAGCCAGCAGAGGGTAGCAAGAATTTTGAAGCGCCCAGATTCCCTAAGGAGGCTAGGGCGCACGTGGCAGGATACTAAGCCAACGAGTGGGCCTGCGTTCCTCTAAAGTTCTTCCTCTCGCTACCATGTCTGTCCCTCTCCGCTAATAAAGCAAATAAGCAAGAGAAACCGCCTTTCGTTGATACAGTCTATGAAGTGGCATCGGGGCCCGAGGGGCTGAAGCCAGTAACAACACGGAACGCAACACCATTTATTAAGCTTAGTTTAGTACAAAACAACAAATACGACGCACCCAGTGAGGATCGAGCTCACTACTTAGTAATAATGTTCGACTAGACTAGCTTGTTAACCATTACCCACGCCAAGGTATCCAAAACTTAGTGTTGTTTGCACTCTTTCTGCATTCAGTTATCCATTAGTAGATCGTTTATGCTCGTAATGCTTTTTGAATAATGAAAGGATTATTTTCACAAACATTGCCAAAATAAATTTACTTATTCGTTCTCGCCATTATTATGACAGATGTCCTCATAACCTTCTATAGCCACTTTTAAATATGACCTCTCTCCCGTAAAGTTGTTATATTTGCATAAAATTTTCATATACCGAATGTAAGAATTGCTACGAGACAAAAGTAGTCGAATACCAGAACTTTTTGATAATATCTGGAACTTTGATTAATATATAATTTTTAATTCGTTTTAAATTATTTAGAGCCGACTGATTTCGTACACCCAAGCTAAGGCGACACGCTTTCCGCGCCCAGATTGCACAATGAGGCTAGGCCGCATGTGATGGAATGGTACACCAATGCGTTCCATTTCTTCTGTCCTCGTTATGCGGGTAAAATAGTCGTGCAAACTTGTGTCGCTAGCTTTGGTGGGGAAATCACTCTTGAAGGAAAAGTTGTTATATTTGCATAAAATTTTTATATACTGAATATAACAATTGCTAAGAGACAAAAGTATTCGAATACCAGAACATTTTGGTAACAATATCCGGAACTTTGATTATATATCATTTTTAATTCGTTTTAAATTGTTTGGGGCCGACTGATTTTGATAACAATAACCGTTTGATAATATAATCCATGATTATAATAAACGAGTTTCTATGTATTTTTATTAAGCAGCTATCGAAAAAAAATTTAAATTAACAAAAAGCTGCTATCAAATGATGTAGTTATTGAATAGTACTTGGACGATAATCGAAATCGTTGTATTTGAAAATATAAAATAAACTATCATGTAACCATATATGTATGTGCGTACATATGACTGTATTTGCTGAATAAAATTTTAAAAAAATTTTCAATTTGAAGTTTTGTGTTTATTTCCGATATTACAAAAAGAGATTACTTGCGGCTGGAGCGAAAACAGACACAATCGAGAAATCGTCCGACAAGGAGTCGTCAGACACGAGACGCACACCCACATTTTCGGTTACCTGAGCGAACACACACATACATATGATAATCAATTTTTCCTTTATTTTATAACAATTACTGCTAAATTGCCTAGTCACCGCCCGGAAAGTAGAGAGCTTAGTCTTTCAGTAGATTAGAGACATTTTATTGAGCAGTTGTTGTTTTTTTATATTCAGTAAACCTGTTGATAGAGTTATCAACAATGATGTGCATTTTATTGAAGGAGTTCTTCTTCCCGCATGATTTTGGAGACAAGCATTACCACGACCGTAACTTGAGAATTATTCCTTCTTAACTACATTATACATCATAGATAAGGGGTTCCACTTTAGACTTCACCGTCAATCACAATATCTTACGAAATTGGGAAACCCGAATCAACCCTATCGAGAGAACACACCGACTCCAACCGGTGAGTGGGAAGAAAGCCGGATGACCCGTAAGATTGGTATTAGTGGAGCTAGCGACTGAGAGAAGGTAAAGAAGAGACGAAGAAGATTAGTGTATGAGTTTTGATATGTGAGGGTGACACTAAGTTCTATTGAATTTCATACCCGAGACATAGCACTATAGAGCTGACCATCAGAGACACATTTGAATAATCTTCCAATTTTTATAATAACAATAATAATTAATTCAACAAATGTAGTATTTTTCCAATTAAATAATTGCTATGGTAATTTACCCACATGGGCTCTCCCAGCTATAAATAGGAGCAGGTACTACCTTTTGGAGAGGGGAGTTTCCAGCAGTCAGCTCTGACAGTCGGACCGAACATTCTTGCTGTAACAATCTCGTTTGTATCACTGTTTTTGTTAATACATTTGCTTAACTCAATTCCTCTCTTTGTGTCTTTATTTCTGGCCCTAACAAGGCCACAACAATAATTCAGTGCAGTTTTTTCGAGAATTTAATTAAACAGATTATTTTGACTTATTTAAATAATTCCATGGAAATTTTTCAGACTCCGTTCGACTAATTTGTAGTAATGTCAAATAGCAGACGACAACAATGCTTATTATGAACATTGTAGATGTTTTAATTTTCTGTGTTTTGACAACACATATAAATTCTTCGTGTACTAACACAATGGATTTAAAAATAAAACTTTATCAACAGAAACATTTTAAGAAATTTTCAATGCAGCATAAATTCATGACACACGCATCTGCAATTTTTGGAATGGTACCAAAATTAACTTATATAATTTATAATATCGGATTTTACATTGGGTATTAATTACAGGATATTAATTGTACGTTTCTATCTATAATCCCTTTGTGTCTACAGTCCAAATTTTGATAGTTAACATTACTGAGTTAAATACATTTTACTCTTCTTCTATGTGCTGTTTCCCTTCAGTACATTGCTGATCATAGCTCTCCACAATTTCTTTTTTTTTGCTCGTATTTAAAATGTTGTCCTTCCTTTTATTATCTCTCCTAAACCTTGTTCCGCTATCCATTTACACAATCTCGCAAGATGCGTTGTTTTCTTCTGTCTCCTTCAATATGTCCTGTGATTGTCAAATTCTCCAACCTCTCTGCCTTAGAAATTACAACTATCTCTTTCTGATGCTAAATGTTAATGTCCTTTTTGTTTCCATCGTCTCTAAAACTTCGTCGTTCCTCACTTGTTCCGTCCATGGAATTCTCAGCATACTTCGGTAGGACTATAGTTCTATTTGCTCGAGTCTCTTCTTCATCTGTGAGAAGATTGTCTAGCATTCGCTGCCGTAGAGGAGGACTGATATTGCATAACAGTTCAGTACCCCTTTCTTTGTTTCTAGTGACATTTTCCTGTTTATTTTCTCTCGTTATAACATTTGAAGCATTACGTGTATCGTAGGCAAGAACAAGCAAGTTGGTATCAAAGTTCTTTTATTTAACAAAGAATATCACGATATTTTACAATATTTTATTACAGTCCCCTTTATTCTAACACGGATTGAAATATTTTTTTAAAAGTCGTATGTTTTCAACAGAAAAAGGTTTAAATACTATTCAGAAGAAACGTGTTCAAAAGAATATCTTTGAAAAATACTAAAATCTTATTGAGGCCTGAAACTGTATGTAGATATACAGATAGATATATACAGATGTTGTCGGTTCACGCATGCGCCATATGTCCCAAAAGAAAATGTTATCCTTTTTTTAATACTAACAAATGTTCACATATACTAAGTTCAGCTTAGTACAGCACAAAACGAATAAAAGAAAAAAGTACATATGAAGATTATATTGCGCCAATTTTCTCACTAAAGATAGTCCGCCTGACTTGAAAATCAGCATTCGAAATTTTCACCGGTATGCAACTATCTCTCCACCCAAATTAGCTAAAAATATTTTCTGAAATTAAATTTAATATTTTTAGGTTTCTAGATATTTACAAAAATTAGCTTGATACGAAGAGAAAATGACAGGAGAAAAATTCAAGCAGGCGGCCTATTTTCGTTCGTAAACTGACGCAACACAGTCTACTTGCTCTTATTATCTCTCATCTGATCTTGTGTTGCACTAATTTGAGATTAGTAACCAATTTTATAGAGTTGCACTAAATTGGTTAGCAGAAAAACAATTCTTTCTTATTTACATGAAGCGGCATCTGAAAGCATTTGACTTTTTTTCATTTTCTTTCTTTTAGTCACGTCTCTTTTTTTAGTAACGCCTAAATTTGGATTTTTCTCTTCACTTCAATATTTCTTCTTTCTTTTTCACTTTCTTTCTTTCATTTATTTTCTGTTGTTTTTTTTCTTATCGTCCTTTCTTTATTAATCTCTTTTTCTTTCCTTTCTTACTAATTATCCATTCTTTTAAATCATTTCCAAATTTATTTATTTATTTCAAATCTATTGCATGTCTTCCTTTGTTTTAGTAATATTTTTTTCTTTCTTTCAGTTTCTTTTTTTCATTTCAAATCTATTTTCCATTTTCTATGTTCAAATATTTCTTTCCTTCAAATCCATTCCATTTTTATCACCTTTCTTTTAACCTTTCCTTCTCTTATATAACTTTCATACTTTCTTACTTTTTTCTTTCTTTCTTTCTTTCTTTCTTTCTTTCTTTCTTTTTTCTTTCTTTCTTTCTTTCTTTCTTTTTTCTTTCTTTCTTTCTTTCTTTTAAATCTATTTTACCAGTTTTTAAAATATTTCTTTCTCTCATATAACTTCTTTCTTTCTTTGTTTCAAATACATCACATTTCCATTTTCTTGTAAACGTTCTTTATCTCATAAAAATTTATTTCTTTCATTCTTTCTTGTTTTCTTTCTTTCTTTCTTTCTTTTAAATCTATTCCCGTTTTACCAGTTTTTAAAATATTTCTTTCTCTCATATAACTTCGTTCTTTCTTTCTTTATTTCACATACATTACATTTCCCATTTTCTTCTAAATTTTCTTTCTCTCATAAAAATTCTTTTTTTTCATTCTTTCTTTCTTTCATTCTTTCTTTCATTCTTTCTTTCTTTCTTTCTTTCAGACCTATTCCCTTTTCTCTACTTTTCTTCTAAACTTTCTTTCTTCTATATAATTTTCTTCATTTTTCTGTGTTTTCTTTTTCCAATATAACTTTCTTTCTTTTTTCTTTCTTTCTTTTTCAATCTTATTCACTTCCCCAACTTTCCTTCTAATCTTCCTTTCTCCCATATAATGTTCTTTCTTACCTTCATACTTTCTTTCTTTCAAACCTATTCACTTTTTCAATTTTTTTTTTGTAATTTTTTTCTCTTATAACTTTCTTTCTTTCTTTCTTTCTTTCTTTCTTTCTTTCTTTCTTTCTTTCTTTCTTTCAAATCTTTTCCCTTTTCTCTTCATTTCTTCTAATCTTTCTTTCTTCCATATAGCTTTCTTTCTGTTCTTTCTTCCTTTCTTTGTCTTTCTTTCAATTCCATTTTTCTTCTAATCTTTCTTCCTCTCATATAACTTTTCTTTCTTTTTTCTTTCTTTCTTTCTTTCTTTCTTTCTTTCAAGCCTATTCCCTTTTCTCTACTTTTCTTCTAATCTTTTTTTCTTCCATATAATTTCTTTTTTCTGTGCTTTCGTTTTCCAATATAACTTTCTTTCTTTTTCTTTCTTTTTTCTTTCTTTCAATTCTATTCACTTTTCTCAACTTCCCTTTCTAATCTTCATTTCATATAACGTTCTTTCTTTCTTTCTTTCTTTCTTTCTTTCTTTCTTTCTTTCTTCCAAACCTATTCCCTTTCTAGACTTTTCTTCTAATCTTCTTTTCTCCTATATAACTTTTCCTTCTGTTCTTTTTCTTCTACATATATATAACTTTCTTTCATTCATTTTTTTTTCTTTCTCTCAATTCTATCCCCTATTTTCCTTCTAATCTTTTTCTCCCATATAAGTTTCTTTCTTCTTTAATCTTTCTTTGTTTGTTTCTGTTCCAACCAAACAGGATTACTTTATACTTGTTTGTTTTAATCAGTTCCATACTCCACACCCATATAGACTTAGTGTCAGTCTTTCGCTTCTCATAAACAAACATCTATCTTTTTTGCTTTTATTCTATTCTCTTTATTTCTTCTTTCTTTATTTTCTTTTCTTTTTTCTCTTCTTGCCACAATCTGTTTTTTCTCTTATATTTTTTTCTCTTTTTTTCACCCAAATGTATTTCGCTTCCTGAATGATTTTTTCCTCGTTACTATTTGACGATATAAACAAAATGAACAACTCTTGAATATCCAAGACTTGTAATTCTAAATTACTTTCTTTGGGTGATAGGTTGAGTGGACTTTTCAGACTTAGCTTTTCATCCGTTGTCAAGGTGAATGCTTGGGAAACAAAGACGTCCTCCGCGACATTAGATTGGCTCGATGGGACAAGCGTCGTGAACTGTGATCTGCAATGAAAGAAGAACGAAAGGCAAACACATTAAATGGTCCTGTGAATTGCTTAGCACAAAATAAAATATGATGTCATTTATGACAGTGAATGCTGGACAAGTTCCCCACGGGTGAAAGAGAAACCTGAGGCAACAGATAAGTAATTCAGAAGAAAACTGAAAACACTATGAACAGAGCATCCATTTCTGTACTTACCTTCTCATCTTTCTTTCTTCCATATAACTTTCTTTCTATTCATTCATTCTTTCTTTCTTTAATTTCTCTCTACCATCGATCTTCTTTTTCTCTCTTTCTTCGTTCCTTTCATATCATATCTTGTTTCTCAGCTTCTTCTACTACTCCTTTAGCTTGTTTATTGCGTTTTCTTTCTCTCTTTCAAATCCACTCCATTTCCCCCCTTTTGCGCTAAGCTTACATAACTTCTTTCTTTCACCGAGGACGTTTTAAATCAAATAGAAACAAAAAGGACATACTTACAATCAGAAAGAGACTGTTGATATTTCTGAGATACATAATGAGGAAAGAGGGGCTTGGAGAATTTGACACTCACAGGACTTATTGAAAGCCAGAGTAACAGAAGAAAACACGAAGTAACCTATCTAAGAATCTTGTGAGACAGAACAGGTTGTAGGAAGAATACTAAAAAAGTAAAAAAACGTAGCTGAGATTATTCTTATAAAGATATATATATATATATATATACACAAATGTTCTCGGTGCAAGCATGAGCCATATGTCCCAAAAGAAAATGCTAACCTTTTTATATTACTAACAAATGTTCACATTTACTAAGTTATTACGTAACATCAAAAAGAGATAGTCGAACTTTCTAGGGAACAAATGAGAAAAGTGGGCTTGGAGAATTCAATAAACCAGAAAAATGAATATCCATCCAGATCGACCGTAGTCTGGTTCATGGAGCCAATGCAAACAATCCTCCTTTTTTTTTAGCTGTATAGTATGTTACGCCAGGACTACACACAGTTTTGAATTCAGTGTTACTTTCTCCTAGACTGGTTGCCTCCCAAGATTATAGAACATAGTCTGTCCTACCATTTTCCCATAGCTGGGTCTGGGGAAGAAAAAGAGGAGTCATACTATTCAAGGGTATTATCACGTAAGTGAATCTAATGGAATCGACTGGAATTCAAACTCGGCTCTGTGATTCCTCAATCCGAGCCGCTATACACAGTGCGTCATACACATATCGCTGTATCCTAATATCAAAATGTTTTTGTTCATCATTTTAGCTTGAAATTAAAATCAAGTACTGTTTTTCTATAGACGGTGATATTACGGATGCCCCCCCCAAAAAAAATAAAAAGAGAAGAAATGATTTTATCTCGATCTTGAGTGTTTCTGTTTGATGGACCAACGGATGGCTCCTCTTGAAATTCGGTCTTCTCGGCGGCACCCACTTTAACCGAGAGGAGATGGGAAGTAAAGATATTTTCGGGGATCAAGTGACAACAGAACCGGTTTATCTCCACAGTCATGCTTGGGATTAGAGAGAGTTCCGGCCCGCACCCCCTTGGCAGAAGACGAACGTGTTCGTCGCACAGTTCCGAAGCTTCCATTTTTAGTATTGCCATCCACTACATCGGGATGATTAGATAGGCGTAGAGTTAATAGGGGTGGAGAGCTGACATAGCAGAAATTATCCCAAGTATCACCTAAGTACCCCCTCACCCAGACGATCAAGCACACCCCTGAATAAACACCTACATATATTAGGAAACAGGGTTCGCGTTCTTATTTCCCAACGTGTCTTTTTTCTATCGTCGTGTTTCCTTGTGAGCATGCATCGATCTCTTTCCCAGCTTTCGGCGCCGACGTGATCGAGGATTGAAATGCAACGTAGAGTGATCATTGGCCGGTCGGTCGGCGGAAAGGTCGCGTTTTATGTTTACAAGACTACAAGTCATTATCAATAAATGTCTATTTAAAACAACATGTAATTTATCAGGCAAATGCGTCCAGACGAACACAGAATCTTACGGCAATAGATCTGCCACTATAGGGTGGCCTGGGAAATTTCTAGGGTTAGGTTCTTCTGAAATACTTCATAATCCTTCCGTATCATGTGAGAGAGCTGATGGATTGTTCGGTGACGGTTGTCATGGATGAGTTTATGAATTGGTTTCACATAGTCTCCTGTTTTGCTAGTGATTGGTCACTCTCAACGCCCATCGTCTTTAACCGACACTCGACCGGTCTTGAAACGCGTGTGCTACTTAAGAGAATTTTTGTTTGAACTAAAGATTCCGAGGAAGGATTTTCAGGTATTTTTGTAGCAAATTTATCGAGCTTCATACAAAACCTGATGCAGACAAGTTGCTCAAAGTTTACAGACATCGTAAACTCACAGAGCTGTTCCAACACACGCTTACAAAGCCTTCAGTATTAAAACATGTATAAATACATTTTAATGTCATGGCTTTTCAGAACATAGACGATTATGACCCTCTACAGCTTCTTTTTCTTCAATACGTGTGAGTTCTCTATCAGATTTTTCGAGCTTCACGCAGTTTTGCTTACAATAAAATCACGTTGAAAACACGTTCTTGTCCTATCATTGAAGTTAAGCAATGTCGAGATCGATCAGTACATCGAAGCGGGGCGCTTGAAAACACCAGTTACTGTAAATAACTTCCTACAATCTGGAATAAATAGCCCACAAAGGATTGATAAGCCGTAAAAACAAAATCAATCAGTCGAAAAAGCAGTTTGGTGCGGACACGTTGCTCGGATTCGTTAGCCATCGCAAAGTTCACAGAGCTGTTTCAACACACGTTTGTAATGCCTCTTGTAATAAAATTTGTATAAATACTTCTTTAATGTCATGTTTCTTAAGAACATAAGTGTTTATGACCTCTCTACACCTTTTTTTTTTCTTCAATATGTGTGATCTGTATATCAGATTTGTCGAGCTTACGCTCAAATTACGCTGAAAACATATGTTCTCGTTCACTGAAGTTAAGCAGTTTCGTGCCTGGTGAGTACTTAGATAGGAAACCCCTTGGAGACACCACTTACCGTAACTGACTTCCTACAATCCGAAATAAGTTTCGGCTTTAAATAACACACAAAGAGTTAATAAGCCGTAAAAAAACAAAATCAAGCAAGCAAGGATAGGTTTGATGCAAACATGTTGCTCGAATTTGTCAGTCATCGTAAAGCTCACAGAACCGTTCCAACACACACTTACAAAAACATGAGTAATAAATGAACACGAATAATACGTTTAGTCCAAGAACATTCCGATATTCCTTCTCACTTCTATATAATAAATGCGAATATCAGTGTGTCACTGTGCCACACTTTTTCTATTAAAGGGACAAAACTCTCTAACTTTCAATAGCTCATCTTCTCTATAATAAATACGAATGTCAGTGTGTCATTGTCTCACACTTTTTCAACTTTACTCCTAGAGGTCGTAGCGCAACATATTATATCATTTTGGGACTCAGGCCGACTCCGTGAGTAAATTAGGAACATTCCGGACCGGATCCAGACCCCCAAGCCTGAAATTTTGGATTCATTGCTGCGATTGTTTTCGGCGATTTTTGTACGTGATTTTTTACGACGAATTTGTTTGTGCGATAACAATTTTTATAACCTGAAAATAAATTTAGGAATAATCGAAATTAATTACGAAATCCAGTGAAAGTCACCCATGAAATAAAAATAATTGTTTGTACGGAAATTAAGGACCTACTTACATCAAATTGTCTTTAAATTAAGTGGCGGAAGAAGAATTATCGTTGTACTTTTAAGAGGTAAGATTAAATATTAATGCAATACTTAAATGCAGCGATCAATTTTGAGTTCTTCTGGAGTTTATTGTTGTCTATCGCATACGGCAGCAGTATTCCTTTCAAAAAGAAATCTTCGCCAACGGATGATCAGATTGCAAGCAAAAGAGCCAAGGCTGCAGCGAGGAAAAGAAAGTCCAGTTCAAATGAAAACCCAGATAAAACGTTAGCCAGGAGATCTTCCAATGCTGAGAATATGCAAAGACTTAGGAACTCTCAAGCTCCTGATCAAACCAAAGTCCCAATCAAAAGCTCTCTGCAGGAGTTAGGTTAAAATAAGTGGCGGCTGAAGAATTATCGTTGAACTTTTAAAAGGTAAGCTTAAATATTAATGCAATACTTAAATGCAGCGATCAATTTTGCGTTCGTCTTATCGCACCTACTCCTCCCTACCTATTGTGATGAAGGCCCAATCCAGAGCCCTCTACAGGAGCTAGCTTTAATGCCACCCAATAAGGCGATTTTTAAGCTAGTCTACAAATAAATGGCGGAATCATTCTTCTTTAACTTACCTTGATGAGGAGTTTGTTCTGTTGGTAAGGGATGGATACTGTTTCTTTTTCCCAGGTTAATTTTTGCGATTCTTTTCTCAGGTTGTGTTGTGTCTGCATCCGCACCAACTTCGTCGATGTAGACCACACTGATACCCATCTCCTGGTTGGATTCTAAACACATGAAATATAAAAGATAATATTTTAATTAAGAAGACACATGAATCATGATATTTTATTGATTCGTTTCTGTGTTTATTTCACTGATAATATTGCATCGATTGCAAACGAATAAAAAAAATAAATAAAAAATAATTTATTACTGGGAAAATCCGACATGGAAAATGAATTAAGCTAATACACAAAAATAGAGAGAGTAGTAAATCAAATATTTTTTTCTCACCGGATTTATTCAACTTATACAGCTAGGCAATCCTAAGAGATCTATGAGTCCTAACAGGATTTATTATTAATGTGCACCATCATAACAATATGAGAGTTGCAGATGATACGATGTTGATGACAGACACAAAAAAGAAAACTGCAGGAACACTTAGATAATGTAATAAAAAAACTGAGAACAAATAAATAACCATCATTTGTACGGTCATTAGCAAAAGGTAACGCTCAAGATGCAAGTTACAAATTGGGGACGTCAGAAACGAGCAAATACAGAAATTTAACTGTAGGTATTTAACTATAAGGGTGAGAATAGGAGCATTACGATGTGGTGTAGTGGGTAGCAAGCTTGTCTTACCATCTCAATTGCTACTGAATTGTGAGTTCGATCCTCGCAAGGAACTCAATACTTTCTATCGCGCCTAAGCTTCGCTTAAAAAATGTTTTAATAGGCAACGGAAATTGTGAGATAGAAATCCGAAAATACGCAATAATAGAAATTGCCGTAAATCAAGGATGCTTTTTCTCACCGGATTTATTCAACCTATAGTTAGGCAATCTAGAAGTCCTACCGGGATTTATTTTTAAAGTACACTGTCTAACAATATTTGAGACGCCGATGATACGGTGCTGATGGAAGGTACAAAAAGAAAACTGCAAGAACTTTTTAAGCGTTTCACCCCAAGCAAAGCAGTAATGCCACTAGAAGTCAAGGGAGTGAAACTGAGGGGGAATAATATTGGGTACTAGGAGGATTGAAGAAAGGACAAAAACCAGAGTTCAAGAAAACAGAAGATGGCGATGACGTTGCATTTAAATTTTTGAACATTGTGGTTATCAGGGAAGCAAGAAATCGAGAGAGAAAAAAGCTCATCATAGCAGGTGGGAAGTGCGAGACAAAAAAAAAAAACCTTTTGATGTAGAAATATCAGTTACATCTACCTAGTTCAACATTAAAACGGTGAGACCTAATTGCCAATCGAGTAGCACGCTTAAATTCATGCAATCGGGGCACCAGGAAAAAAAAGCTCATCAGAAGAGTTTCCGTGAAAATATTTGTAGAAAGGAGAGAGTGAAGCCATGTCATGTCGGTGAGAAAGTGGCTGATGTCGAGACGTCTGGTCAGGATCGATTGCATCACAGACCCTTTTTTGGATCTTGTCAAGAATCACGAAATGTGCAGAAGGAGCACAAGACTAGATATAGCAACAGTATTCAATGCACGGACGAATGATAGATTTATAAATGTGCTAGATGGATTCTGATGAAAAAGATTATTCTAGCACGACACAGTGAATCAACGTTCCTAGCAGTAGATGCAGCTATTGATTCGATATAGTCTCTCTACTTCATGTCAGTGGAAAACGTGAAGCCAAGACCTTTAGATAATGTACTGAAAGAAACTGAGAATAAATAAATAACGATCAATTGTATGGTCATTAACAAAAGAGACAGCTCAAGATGCGAGCTGCAGACTGGGGACGTCAGAATGAAGCAAATACAGAAATTTAACTAAAAGAATTTTGAAGGGAGCACTCCGACATGGTGTAAGGGTTAGCCAGCTTGTCTATCAATTGATAGTGAGTTCGATCCTCGCTAACTTCTTCATACTTTCTGCCTTGTGACTTTGGTTCGATTAAAATTTTTAATGGGTTGCATTAAAGTTTTTAATGGGTTACATTAAAGTTTTTAATGGGTTACATTAAAGTTTTTTATTGAAAATGTGACATAGAAATCCTAATGCGCACTTAATTTTGCTTCTTTTTTTTTGGTGGGGATGAATCGGCTTTGTGGATTATCAAAGCCGAAACGCATTTTCAATTGTAAGAATAATTTTTAGTTTTTAATTTTTTTTTATTTTTTTATTTTTTAGAGAGTGAACATTGCGTAAGATTTTTTTATAATAGTATTGATTTTTTTTCCAGATACAAGTCCTATTATTTAACTCATAGCTGAATGGTGGGAGCGATGGATTCATACTTTTCCCAAGGATATTTGAGCGTATGTGAATGTAATGGAACCGATTGAAATTCGAACTCGGCTCTCAGATTTCTTATTCCGAGCCGCTATCTTTTACACCATCCGCGCATCCGCACATTAGAATAGTGTTGAAACTTGACTAATGCATGGAATAATAATGCAACACAAAATGTACTTAGCACAAAATGTATTGAAACAAGAAAGTGTACACAATATTTACATATAGTCTTTTGTATATTCCTGGTAAGACCGTTACTGGAGAATGTGTTGACTGAGTCGCAGTCGGGCAGAGTCTCTGGTTGAATCTCTTGATTCCCCCCCCCTCTTCCCAGTACCAACCATATTTATATGGTCGGTACTCCACTATGCAAATTAGGTGGATCTTACCACAACAAATAGAAAAAAAGAAACCTTCGAAAAGATGAACAAAGGGACTTGAACATTTCGTTAGAAACAAAGAAAATAGTGCTGAACTTCTATGCAATATCATCCTATATGGCAGTGAACGCCGGGCAGTCTCCTCACAGATGTAGAAGGGACCTGAAACAACAGAAATGGGGTTCTACAAAAGGATGCTGAGAATATTGTAAGCAATAAGGAAGTTTTAAGGAAAAAGGAAACAAAATAAATCAGAAAAAGTCAGTTACTTCGAAGTGAACACTAGGCTGCGATTTGAACTCGGTCTGCTGGCTCCATTTTCTGAGTTGATAGCTGTTATGCGACACATTTAGACTTGACGACTGTTATGCATGCATCTAGCAAACATTTGAACATGAAATGAACTTTGGCGTAAAGATCTGTCATTTGATATAAAAACACTTGATATAAAACAATATATTTTATATTGTGACACTGGAAATTCAGGGTGTTAATGAAACAAAAAAAGGAAAGAAATAAAAAGATGAGGAAAGACACTACTAAGTGGGTGATAAATGTTGAAATTCGCAGGGAGGTGGATTGAAAAGTTGAGAAGAAAATTAAAAACGAAATACATTGAAAAATCATGTTTCAAAATAATAAAATAAAATCCCGAGCAGTTCTCCCGAGGAGAATCGAACCCAAATTTAAGTAGGTGGAATTCAGTAAATTAGAGTAAAGCCGAGAAGAAAGACGATAAATGTATGTCGGTCTTGGAAAATAGAAAATAACGTTGTCGATAAAATAAAAAAAAAACACGGGTGGTCACAGAAAAAACATCTAAAATTGTTCTTGACAAAAAGCGAGGAAAATCACGTGGAAAAAATATACCTACCAAAATAGAGATTAGCACCTAAGATCGGGGACGGGATCTTTTATTTTAATTTCTGTGACATTCGTCAAAATTTTTATGGCGGATATTATCTTCGATTCCTTTAGATACAAGTGATAATGAAAAATTAATCACTAGTCCCAGAGTGACCACAGGCGACCGGTTGTATGGCCTGGTCGATCAAGAAATCACCTAAAAACAACTAGTATGAGACAAGCTGATAAAAGAGGATTAATGACTGGAAATCCTCTTTTCGTCTACGCATACTAAAAGTTTAGTTTTATCACAAATACAAAGTGTACTAGCCATTGGAGTAGACTGAGGTTCGATGCTGAGAAAGTGGGAGCGATGGTGCTAGATGACACGCAAAGGGAGTTGGAGTTAAGGGGACGGCTTGATTCTTCTGACCACTCTCAAAAAGGGGCTGGACAACCCCTAAATTTGGAAAATTACCCGAGTAAACATATTCTGAAAATATGGGATTTTAGAAAAAGGTTAATGTTAAGAGTGGAAGACAACCAAACTCCAGACCCACACACCTGCCGGACGCAGGACTCCATATAAACTTGAGGTTTGGACAGCTTGAAAGATCCCCACATTACTACTGTTGAAATCCACATCGTTCGCAGAGGCTTCCTGATTAAAACTTTGTTCCGGCCCTGAAGACCAGCACTTACTAATTTAAATTACTATTAATACAGGCTCTAAACTCCAAAGGGGTCCCAGTGTCATTTGATTATAACAGTAATTGGGAAGGGTTAAAATTGCTGTATACAACAAATCATATATAAACCAAATCGTTGTTCCATTTTAACCCGTATTAATTCTTTATTTCAAAGAATTCTTTTTTGTGTAGCTCATCGCCGTCAACCACTTCTTTCCTTCAGTTTACTTTATCAATGATCGTCTCACCCTCTGAGATCAAAGACACAACATGGAAGAGGAGTGAAGGATTGTGAAGGAGATAAAAGCCAGCAAGATCGGGTGGAACCGTGCTTATCAACACGATACCAGCGACAAACCAGCAACGCATTAACGAGTAAATTGTCAGCTAGATGGTAACCACAATGGTCTCAAGAAATCTGAAGGCCAACACGTGGGACGTGGGTTGCAACATAGCGTCTTCTTCTGAACTCTGAAATTTTATTTATTATTTATTTATTTCCTCAATAGAAGTAAATAGGTTCGCCTATTGTCCGATTTACACTTCTTCCCAGACTTTTGTACAGGAGTATAGGTTTATCCCTAGATTCCTGTTTTAGTATTGGGTTTCCAGTTCCTTCTAAAATCTTCTTATTCTCTTTTACTCCCAGTAACCTCTTTCATTTGGGTGACATTACCGTCTTGAATGAACTCGAAGACCTCCAGAACTCAGCGGACAACTTCTGTCACTATCAACGTGGCAAAGACCGAACCTGGAGAATGTTAGTCTCCATTCTTTGATAGCGTACTAACATCAAAAGCATACGCTGCAAAATGGTGTCGATAAACGAATCAAGGCAACCCACGCAGCATAATAAAAGCTTTTCAAAAGAGTCTTCGGTAATTCTGGGCTAACGCAAACCACCAAGCTCATGCTCTATAGAGCTGTTGTAATCTCGACTCTCCTGTACGCCTGCGAGACTTGCGTACTCTAGCGAACCTTTGTCAAATCCTGCGGAATACGTGGCAGGGCCGGATCACAAACAACGAAGTTCTCCTCCGCGCAAAGATGGAGAATCATGACTCGACACCGATTTCGATGGGCCAGACACCTTCCCCGAATGCCAGACATCGACCTATCCAAACAAAAATCTTCTTCTCAGGGGACGCGTCTAGTAAGAGACCACTTGTTGTCAAATCAAGGATCAGCTCAAAAACACCTTGCCGAAGATAGAGGCTGCAGACAGAATCAGTTGAACAAAAGCAGTCCACGAAAAAACAACATCCTTCGAAAACACAAGGCAAATAGAAGAGACGAAGAAAGCCCGAAGAAAAGCCAGATCTCTCCATCCTCTGAACCAGTGGCTGTGAACGTCTCTTCAGATCCAACATAGGACTCCTTTTACACAGAAATAAATATTGATAAGTGTTCTGATCGATTGATAAATTGATCGGTCATGCCTGAGGGAGGTCAAAGATCATAGTGGGTGCGATAAAAACAAGAAAGATAGAAGTTGCGTTTTGGGGCGTTAAAATTTACAAGCCTTTTCTTTTCCCCAATCTATATAATGAAAGGAGAGCTTATTCGGCATTCGTCACACACTGCATGATGTGAATTATACGTGTCTGTATAATTCTTTAATTGGATTTATTTTAATCTTATTACTATGAACGCGGGTACGAAGTTCTCCTCCGCAAAGATGGAGAGTCTAGAAACCATTATGACTCGCCACCGTCTTCGACGCCTTTCCCGAATGCAAGACATCTGCTAATCCAAACAAATCCTCTTCTCAGATCTCGCATATATAGAAGATGAGCTATTGAAAGTTAGAGAGTTTTATCCCTTTAATTGAAAAAGTGTTGCACAGTGACGCACTGACATTCACATTTATTATATAGAAGAGAGAGGGAATATCGGAATGTTCTTGGACTAAACGTATTATTCGTGCTCACTTATTACGCATGGTTATGTAAGTGTGTGTTGGAACGGTTCTGTGAGTTTTACGATTGCTGACAAATTCGAGCAACATGTCTGCATCAAACCTATCCTTGCTTGCTTGATTTTGGGTTTTTGTTACGGCTTATTAACTCTTTGTGGATTATTTAAAGCCGAAACTTATTTCAGATTATAGGAAGTCACTTACGGTAACTGGTGTTTCCAAGGGGTTCCCTATCCAAGTACTGAGAAGGAGCCCCACGTCGCCGATTCATGAATCAGCTAAAAACACCTTGTTGGGGACAGAAATCGATCCGCTCAATTGGGAGACGGAAGTTGCTGAAAGAACCAATTGGAGAAGTGAAGAGCAGTCTACAATATAAAACATCCTTTGAAAACACCAGAAGACAAATTGAAGAGAGGAAAAGAGCCTAAAGAAAAGCCAAAGATCTCCACCCACTGAAACCTCCTACCCTATCATGCGGTGGCTATGGATGTTTCTTCAGATCCAACAAAGGACTCATTTGAAGGAAATGTCGATGAGCACCCCAATACTCGACAACGAGTCCTACCAAAGATGGCAACGTCTTTCTTGACGTGAATTGATTAAAAAAAAAGAAATACGGTTAATATAAAACAGATATTTAAAGAAATGCATTATTTACGAGCATTTGCTAACATATATAAAACCCAGTATGAAACAATCACTTTACACGCACGTGGATTAGTGTAACTGTCTGAACTGCCAATAGCGCTATCGTCACTGTTCTTGCCCGTCAGAGACACCGAACTGCTATTTATCATAGAACTGATTCGCCGTTTTTCGGATGACATCAGAGCACTTTCGCGGTCGTCCTCAATCGAATGCAGATCCTTGAGTGCGTCTGCAGCTCCAACCAGAACCTTTTTGCATTTTTTCGGCAGTTTGAGTTTTGCCTGCGCATGTGAATAATACAACGTGAAGTTGTTAACAATTATAGGTACAGGCAATGCCAGCATGAGCACGCCACACAGAGAACACACACCGCCCACAACACGGCCCAACAAAGTGCTGGGGACGATCTTTCCATAGCCGAGGGTCGTGATGGTGACCAAGGCCCACCAAAAGCCGATGGGGATGTTATAGAATTCGTTGTCGCTCGTCTCGCCGATCTGTTGAGCATAGTAAACGAGGCTAGCAAAGATAGTGATGCCCATGAAGACGACGACGATAAGTAAGAAGAGCTCTTTGGCGCTGGCACGGACCGTCAGCGCCAGGATGCGGATGCCGGTCACGTGACGGGTGAGTCGCAGAATGCGGAAGATGCGAACGAGTCGCAGCATGTTGACGTAGAAGCGCGCGTCACCGCTGTTCCACTGAAACACCCTGAGAATGAGGCGCATGTAGAACGGAATGAGGGAGAGCAAGTCGATCCAATTGATTGGCTCCTGGAAAAAGTGCCTCAGGTTCGGACAGAAGAGCAAGCGAAGCAAGAGCTCCAGGCTGAAGTAGGTGATGCAGGTGTCTTCCAATACGACAAACAAGCGAATTGGTTCGCTCCTCATTGTCTTCTGGCGAATCGTCAGCGTCTTGTTGTTCAGCAACGGGGTTCGGAAATCTTCAACCGATTCCAGAGTGAAGGACATTATAGAGATGATCACAAAAAACACCGAGACGCCTTCCATAATCTGAAGAAAAGAAAGCAAGAAAGATAAACATAAATTATTTCCAATTTGAAGAACGTCTACAGCTGAAAAGCTTCCTGACCTGTTACGGTAAGGTAGACTTAATGTGAGAAATTTACAGAATAATACAGGCTGTTTCAAAAAATTTGATATCATTTCGCAATCTAATAACTTTGTTAGATCTCCTTCAAATGACTTCAAATTTT
This sequence comes from Acanthosepion pharaonis, assembly GCA_903632075.3. NCBI lineage: Eukaryota > Metazoa > Mollusca > Cephalopoda > Sepiida > Sepiidae > Acanthosepion > Acanthosepion pharaonis. Next base: position 407,127 of record CAHIKZ030003431.1, read on the forward strand.
AATAGCATCTATATGTTTAATGTTTGTTTTATGTTTTTATGTCTTTATATTTTTTCTTATTTGTATTTTTATGTTCTTTAATCTTTAATCTTTTTTCTTTACAGGTATAAAAAATGCTATTTACTAGAAGAAAAGGCGTTTTGTGTGTTCACATAATCCACATGCTTTTGAATTTCTCATTCAGATTTGGAAGAATAAATCTTATGATCAACATTAATACTTTTTAATTTCATTTGCCTTAATCATGTACTTTCTGTGATATTTACATCTCAAAGGATATCAAATTTTTTGAAACACCCTGTATATCTAAATAATAAATGGATAAACAAAATGGCGGTGAAGGCAAAAGGTAAATAAGTAATAACTAAATAGATTAAAAATAAGTATTTTAATAATTAATGATATTTATGTAAATAAAGTCGCTAGCGTAAATAAGTTGTAAGTAAATAAATAAAAAATAAATATTTTAATAATAAATAAAATTTACGTAAATAAATAAATAAAAAAGATGGCGTTAAAATCGTTAGTGTAAATAACTTGTAAATAAATAAATAAGAAATAAATATTTTTAATAATAAATAAAATTTACGTAAATAAAATACAAAATGGCGTTTAAATCGTTAATGTAAGTTGTAAAAAAATGAATAAAAAATAAATATTTTTAATAATAAATAAAATTTACGTAAATAAAAACAAAATGGCGTTAAAATCGTTAATGTAAATAAGTTGTAAATAAATGATTAAAAATAAATATTTTTAATAATAAATAAAATTTGCGTAAATAAACAAGATGGAATTAAAATCGTTAGTACAAATAAGTTGTAAATAAACAAATAAAAAAGAATATTTTTAATAATAAATAAAATTTACGTAAATATAAAAATAAATACGTAAATAAATAAAGATGGCGTTAAAATCGTTAGTGTAAATAAGTTGTAAGTAAATAAATAACAAACAAGTATTTTAATAAATAAAATTTATGTAAATAAATAAACAAGATAAGATTATCACTATAAATAAGTACTAAGTAAGTAAGTAAAGAAAGAAAGAAAGAAAAAAGAAAGATATTTTCCAAGTCATCAGTAAATCAATATACAAGATGGCCGCAGAGTCATCAGAGAAGAAAAAAAAGAATATAGCTATATGGCTTATTTGAATAATATCTACGAGTGAAATTGCCGTGACATCATTCTAAAGGCGCGGTCACATTACGACCAACTTCCAAAGATAATTGATAAGCGTTCAAATCTGGTCGGATTATTTAGCGTAGCATTAGCCCGTGCGAAAGCGTGGGTGGGGTTGAAGTGAAGCATGGGGCAAAACAGTCTAGACAAACACTTATGCAAGGTATAAAACTAACTGAATAGGTAGATGGAAGAAAAGAAGTCTGTCTGTCTGTCTGTCTGTCCCTCTCTCTCTCTCTCTCTCTCTCTCTCTCTCTCTCTCTCTCTCTCTATTCGTTGCATGAACTGGCCTAAACACGCGTTTCGTATGGGCGACATACTACTTCTGAGACCCTCTGACCCTTTTGACCCCAGTTTCTGCCGCCCGCCCGCATTGATTCTCTGTCGCTGTCCCTGTTTCTCAGAATATCTAACAGTACGAGTTTCTTCTTCTTCTTCTTCTTCTTCTTCTTCTTCTTCTTCTTCTTCTTCTTCTTCTATATAGTAATATTTATACATTTAATTATATTTATATATAGTAATATTTCTGTTTTCTAATTCTTCCACACCCATTCAATCATTGTGTCTTAGTGGCTTTACTGCCTTACTTGGGGCCAACTCGATTAAAAAATAAAAAATATACCGTGTCTCTTCAGGATTTCCTGTCCTATGTAAAGTTTGTCATTTTGCTTTCTCTCCTAATCCCTGTTCTTCCAACCATTTACACCAGTTTGTTAGACAGCTTATTCGTGGCTCTCCTCTGTCTCTCTTGTCTTCAATATATCCTGTAAGTGTCAAATTCTCCAAGCCATCTTTCCTCATTATGTGTCTTGGAAACCACCAACCGCCTTTTTTGATTCTAAATATAAGTGTCATTTTTGTTTCCATTTTCACTAAAACTTCCTATTTACTCACATGTTTAGCCAATGGAATTCTCACCATCCTTCTGTAGGATCATATATCTGTTGCCCGAAATCTCTTCTTCATCTGTGATTAGATTAATCAGCATTAACTGCCAAATAGAATGACCGATATTATATAACAGTTCAGTACTCTTTTCTTTGTTTCTAACCAAGGTTCTTAATAGTCAACTTTTGAAAGGCACTTTTCGTTATCACAATGCGTATTCGGACTTCGCTGTCGAATTTTCTGTCCTCTGTTAAAACACTTCCTAGATATTTAAATGTCTGTAATTGCTTGATTTTCGTATTTCCAATTTGTAGTTCGCATCTTGGCCCATTTCTTTTTTTTCTGACAACCATACATCCCGTCTTCTTACAGTCCTGGATATGACGATAAACTACATCCGGCAGCAAGGAATCTGATCGGGAAATTGGATATTTCGAGAAGCGTGGAATCACCCCTTAATTGTTGCTGTTTCCGGGTCCACCCTGACTCGGGGAGGTAGCACTTGTTAGGGTCCCAGATATTGCCAAATAGTAACCCCCACCCCCACCCAAAACAAAACGCTATGAAAACGTACCTAAGAACAGTAATGGACATGTCCCAACCCTCATAAGTACGTTGGACACTACTGTAGGTGGGAGTAATATGCTGTCTAAGTAGTCCACCACTAGCAGTGGTTTACCTACTTCACGCCGCTGGCGAGTATTGTATTTTGTTGATGTTATAAAAATGACCATTTCATTTTCAACCTCCGTCTTGTTTATTCCTCATTTAATAACCCTTTCTAGGTTATAACAAAAGTATAAAAATATATATTTATAGTAAAATGACCAGCAATAGTTTTTTATCTGTAGTTGAAGACATGTTCAAGATATTTAGATTTCAGCATTAAATAACCCATAGAGGTTGATATGCCGCTAAAGAAAATCACTCAAATAAAAAAACAACCATCTTCTTATAGTTGATGTTTAGTCTTTTTTCTTACTTTTTTTTCTATTTTCTTTTGGTGTTTCCTTTCTGTGTCTTCTGTCAGCACTGTGATCTGCATAATTTACGTTGTTAAGATTGTTGCCGCCAATATAAAAACTTTGAAGGACTTCTAATTCTCTCAGAATCGCCTAACTGTAACAGCTGAATAAGTCCGGTGAGAAGACACCTCCTTGTCTTACGCTCTTTTATAATTTTGTGCATTTGCAGAATTCATTTTTCTCTCCGTATGCAGGCGGCTTACTCCCTGTATAAGTTCAGGATTGTTCTAATATCTTTCCCAAATAAATCAAGCTAACCTATAGTCTTGCGTGCCGTACCATATAAAACGTTTTAGCATTATCTATAAAACATAGGTAGACATCCTTCTGCATTTGTATTGATCTTTCTATTATTCTGGAGATAGAAATCGTTGTTCTACTGCCTTTGACGAAATCGCACTGTTCTTGCCCTATTTCCGGTTTAATTCTACTACGCGCTATATCCATCAGAATTTGAATGATAAGTTTCGTAATACTGCTCATTCGGCAAATTACCCGATGAACTTCGCTTGTACCTAGCTTCTTAGATGGCGCTATGAAAAGGGTTCTACCTATGTCTTCCAGTATTTCACCACTATCGTATATATCATTTATAATTCCTGTAACCTTTTTCAATGCCGAAATCGTCTAATCCTGTCATGATACAATTTCCACCAGCTCCTTTTTAACTTGTTCAGTAGGTATTTCATTTCACACGTCTATATTTCTGGTTTCTTCCATATTTTTGTGAATTGCAGGTCATCCGCTTTCGTCGTGGAAGATTTCTCTCAGTATGTTGATTCATATTCGGGGGTTCGGAAATAATTACATTTTACCAGAAATTATGTAAAAAAAATGTAAATTAAATTTATTAAAATATTATTTATCAAAAACTAGCAGTAGAGCCCGACGTTGCCCGGGGATGTAACAGTAAGAGATAGATCAAGTATCGACTATCATAAAGACTGAAAAATAAAATTGACAAAGATTATTGTTTAAGGTTGACGGACACGCATGTCTTAATTAGTTTTTTGTTTTGTTTTGTTTTATTTTTGTTTTTGTTTCTTTTACGAATTGGTCAAACTCAAACAAAAACATTGTTTTCAATCGTTATGAGTCTACCGATTGAATAGAATTTTATTATAAACAATTGTCTTGTAAATGGAATTTTTAAAGCATTCTGAATGTAAAAATAAAGAAAAAAAAGCGTGCAAGACAATAAGAAACAATACCTGCCAAAAAAAAGTGAAGTTTTGTTGAAATAGGTTGAAAAATGTAGGAAATCTGATCCCATATATAAACGAACACACACACACACAAACAACCTGGGTTTTATAATAACTATAACTCGATATGAGTTGTCCCCCTTTCATTCTTGCGATACCTCTTAATCGTGTTTTCAAATTGATTTCGTGCAAAAACAATTGTGTTTTTCCTCATTTTGGCGCTGTCAGAACCACCGCAAGGTAATTTTACCCAGTCCTGTGAAGTTTTGTTGAAATCGGTTGAAAAATGTAGGAAATCCGATCCAATATATAAACGTACAGACACACACACACACACACACACACACAATCTGGGTTTTATAATAAGTATGCTGTAATGACCTTCATTTTCGTCCACTTTTTAAAAAAATTAAGTTTTCCTCCAGAAGATGTTTGAAAAACTGTTTTCCGCTTCCTGTTTTTTTTTTCTTTTTGTTTTTTTCTAAATGTTCTGCCACTTATGAATCGTTCCAGTGATCAAAACAAATAAAAAAAAACTTTAGGCACTAAAGTTTGGCGCGCATGGAGAGTGCAGAAGAACCTCCCATACCAGCGATCTTATTTTTTTCTATGCTTTGTTTTGTAGAGTGTCCTCTTGAATTTTCATGCTAGAGAATAACACCACTTCTGCTTACCACAGTCAGACATTTTCAATATAATGCTTCGTTTACAGGATCAAGTTGCCAACACTATCTCTACTATTTTTCCCAATAAGTCTTGGCAATACACGAATAATAGATTGAATGAATGATTCGCTTTCTGTTATATACCATACCTACGAACACTAATGTGTATGACCCAGTCCTCATAAATACGTTGGATACTATTGCAAGTGGGGATAAAATGCTGTCTAAGTAGTCCACCACTAGCAGTTGTTTACCTACTTCACGCGGCTGACGAGTATTGTAGTCTGTTGATGTTATAAAGATCGCCATTTCGTTTCTGGTACGGTGGAGTAATGGATAGCGGCTCGGATCGAGGAAATCGAAGAGCGGAGTTCGAATTCCAGTCCAATCTATTCCATTCACTTACGTGCTGATACCCATGACATTTCTCTAATTTGTATTTATTTTCTAGTTGAATTGTTCATTTATATTGCATATGATCTATTATTGTTACAATAAAATGTGTATTTTATATTAATACTACCTTATAAATATTGAGATGTGCTAGAGTGGGGACCCCGTATCATTGATTCGGGTGGAGACATTTGAACCAGCCCTGCTGCTATCAATATATTATGAGTAATAAAATTTCGGTGCCCATATATATATATATATATATATATATATATATATATATTAAGACATTTTTATGTTTATACATTATTTTTATAGATAAACAGTATTAACAACATTTACCGGCCTGAATGTCCGAGAAATCTTCATAGAAACATAAAAATGTCTTAAAATAATTGTCGGACTTTGTCCATTTCATAATGTGTGACGTCATTTGTTTACATTTTGGATACGCCTCGAGTAGATATGAATGTACGTGAGAGAATCATGGAAGATTGTAGTTTAAAGACTGTAAAATCGACCTTGCTAACTGAACGCTCCTCTGTGGCGCAATCGGTTAAGGCACGTCATATGACGGTTCCGTATAGGATACGGGTTCGATTCCTGTCGGAAGACGAATATTTTCTATGAAGATTTCTCGGACATTCAGGCCGGTAAATGTTTATTATAAACAGAACATTTACTTAAATATTTGTATCTGTAAAAAAAGAATGTATAAACATAATAATGTCTTAAATAAGTGTCGGACTTTGTTCATTTCATAATATATATATATATATATATATATACATACACTACAGTTCAAATGTTTGAAGTCACCGCCAGAATTATAGAATTCCAAAAGAATGGAATCAATTATTAAACTTATATTTTCAGAAATCTTTGCAACGAATGCCCAGAATTTGTGCTGCAGTAATCAAGGATAAAGTAAGATATTTTGAGGAGAAAATTTAATCATAAAATACTTCTTCTTTTTTTTGTCATGATAAAGTTACGAATAAAAAAAAATCATGTCTTACTTTTTTTTTTTAACTATGTATAATAATTTTCTCTTATTTAATGTACACAGCTACTTTTGGAGCCAATTTTTTTAAAAAATTACCAAGGTTTCCCTCAAACTTTTCAGCTGCAGTTTATATACCAAGCGTAGGTTGGATGTGGCACAAAGACGAAAGTAAGGGGCACCCAGTGAGGATCGAACTCACTACTTAGTCGTAATTATTCTAGCGAGACACGCTTGCTAATCATTACACCACCTCGAGGCACCTAGACTACAACGCGTATATATTGCTACCGAAAATTTTCAGAAAATCTAAATAACCCTCGGAATGTAGTAGGGACTTTGAGAGTCATCCATTTTGTTTCATCGTTGAAAAGAAGCTACTTCAAAGGAGGCAACTGAAAATAATGTTTTCTGTGTAATTTTTTCTTCGACAATTTTTTTTATGGTATGTCAACTTCTTATGGGTCATTTAATATCGATGTTTTAATTTCTTGTGAGCTTGGGTAATTTCTTTTTCTCAAAACATGCAATGTTGGTTTTTGTTTGCTTTTTATCAATAGCGTATTGCTGGCTTCTTTTTTCTTTTCTTTTTTACTATGAAAATGTATTGCTTGTAATTTTTTCTGGTGTATTTTTAAATTTTCATCTTTTCATGCCAGTTTGGGGGCTCACTATTTGACCATTGCTGAGACTCTAACAGATGGCCCTGAGAACAACAGCAATTAAGAGGTAATACCACGCTCCTCGAAACCTTCCGATCAGGGGCCTTACTGTACTTTAAATTCCCTACGTTTAGCACTTTATACTGAGTATGCGAGAGAAAAAGCATTTTTAATAGAATAATCAACACCATAATCGATGTCAATTCTACACATGAACATATGTAGAACTGATACAAACAATCAATTCTGCATCTGAAAAGGTGAATAATTATTGATTATTCGAACTTTATAGAAGCAAACGACTTGACATTCCCTTCAGTCAATCTTAGTACCGATCGATTATTATCACTGCTTCCATTAATGCTCTCAGCCTACTTAAGCCTGGCTATTTATTCAGTCAGTGTATGCTGTCCACTTTATGACCATATAAACTGGTACTCTTCACAAATCGGAAAAATGGTTGCATGTTCAAATAAACAACCAGTGAATGCATAAAATGAACAATAGAAGCTTTCTTTTTTGTTCGGTCGCATTTGTTGCAAGTCATTCAGCAATCATGTTCAGAGCACTCTTTCTGATTCGAATATTTATTTCGCAATTTCTTTCATACAGCTTTTTATTCCAATTTTTTTTATCCTTTTTTTCGATCTTTCGTTTTGTTTTCCCAATCTTTCTTTTCGATTTTTCTATCAAGATTTTTTTTTTTTTAGATTCGAAATAATCGGAAGTATGAAAAATCAAAAGAAAGAAAAATCGGGAAACAGACCTCCAGAAAGAAAAAATTGGAAGTAAATTTCAAATATTTCTTTCTCTCTCTTGATTTTTCCATCGATTTTTCATACTTTCGATCATTATTCCGAATTCTTAAATCATTTTTCCATATTTTTTTAAAATTTTTCTTTCTAGTTTTTTCCTATTCACCTTCGTTTCCTCCAGCGTTTTCTTTTTTCTAGATCGCCCTCCTCATTTTTACTTCGATTTTTCATACTTTCGATCATTATTACAAATTAATTAAATCATTTTTCCATATTTTTTTCGATTTTTAAAAAAAAATTTTTCTATTCACCTTCGTTTCTTTCAGCGTTTTTTTTCTAGATTTCCCTCGATTTTTCATACTTTCGATCATTATTCTGAATTCTTAAATCATTTTTCCATATTTTTTTCGATTTTTTTCTAGTTTTTTCCTATTCACCTTCGTTTCTTTCAGCATTTTCTTTTTTCTAGATCTCTCCCAATTTTTCCATCGATTTTTCATACTTTCGATCATTATTCCGAATTCTTAAATCATTTTTCCATATTTTTTCGATTTTTCTTTCTAGTTTTTTTCTATTCACCTTCGTTTCTTTCAGTGTTTTCGTTTTTCTAGATCTCTCTCCCGATTTTTACTTCGATTTTTCATACTTTCGATCATTATTCCGAATTCTTAAATCATTTTTTTTATATTTTTTTTTTTTCTTTGTAGATTTTTTTTATTCACCTTTTTTTTCAGTGTTTTCCTCCTGATTTTTCGATTTTCCATACTTTCGATCATTATTCCGAATTCTTAAATCATTTTCCATATTTTTTTATTTTTTCTTTCTAGATTTTTTCCTATTCGATTTTTCAGCGTTTTCGTTTTCTAGATCTCTCTCCCGATTTTTACTTCGATTTTTCAACTTCGATGATTTTTTTTAAATCATTTTTTTTATATTTTTTTTAATTTTTCTTTGTAGATTTTTTTTTCTATTCACCTTCGTTTCTTTCAGTGTTTTCGTTTTTCTAGATCTATCTCCCGATTTTTACTTCGATTTTCCATACTTTCGATCATTATTCCGAATTCTTAAATCATTTTTCCATATTTTTTTAATTTTTCTTTCTAGATTTTTTCCTATTCGCCTTCGTTTCCTTCAGCGTTTTCGTTTTTCTAGATCTATCTCCCGATTTTTCATACTTTCGAGTCTTATTTCTACATCAAAATTTTTTTCGATTTTTCCTGTTTTTTGCTATCAACATCTTTTTAGATATTTTACTCCAGCTTTCTTCGTTTCGACTCTTTTTTCTCGAGAATTCTGTGACCTTTCTCATGATTTTACTTATTTTCGTTCATTATTTTGAATTCTTAAATCATTTTCTCATATTTATTTTTTTATTTTTTTTTCAATTTTTTTGTTCAGTACTCTTTCTTTCGTTCAACTTTTTCTTCTTTCTGATCTCTTTCAATTTTCCATATTTTAGAACTTTATTCCGATTTCTTAAATCCTTTTTTTTTCCATTTTGTATTTTTTTTTTTTTTTTTTTTCAACTTTCTTTCGATTTATGTGGCCATTTATATGTTAGTCTATAAGCATTTACTTTGTTCGGAGATAGGTAAATATTAGTCGTTTATATCTGACTTTAGAAGCATTTACTTGATTCCTGGTTAGATAAACATTAGCCATTTTATAAAAAATTTTATTTTATTACTTTTAAAAATGTTAAAATTATAAATGAATAATCATCTCGTTTTTTTTTGTTTGTTTTTTTTTTTTTTGTTTTAATACACATTTTTTAGAGAAGTGTATGTTTATAAAGACCAGAAGGTGTGTGTGAAAATTGTTACATTTTTAATGGTCCTTTAGGCTCAAGCGGTTGACCGTCAAAATTATTTGTCGCGGATTCGTTTTTCGAATTCTTGGAGAAAGGTTTCATATATATTGGTCAATGAGAGACAATTTTTTGAAGCCCTTATGAAAACTTGAAGTGAGCCGATATGACAGTCCCTTTTTCAATAAAAAAGGGCTGCTATCAGTAAATAGAGAGAGGGAGAAAGAATGGATCGTTGACGAAAGAGCTATTAACGGTCGAAGAGAACAGTATTAAGTATCCAAACTTACAGGGTGCGTGTAGGCACGAACAGAGTAGTAGATATCGGCGTGGAAAGTGAATTAGGTGTCCCGTGTTCAATTCATAGTCGATTGGAAAAAGGCTTAAATCTGATTTTCTCCAGTTATGGGTTAAATAGCAATGTACAGACCGAGATCTCTTTTATAGGGGAAGCGTCTACACTATTCTAAGAGAAAAATGACTGAATTTTTTTTTAATTCAGTCATTTTTCTCTTGGAATAGTGTAGACCCTGAAGCGTGCTGACTTCTGTCGGGCCATCAAAATATATTTTTTATTATTTTTAAAAATTATAAATGTATAATTATCTGAGTTGTTCTTTTTAATACGCGTTTTTTTTGGGGGGGGTGAAAAGTGTATTTTTCTGAAAGTCAGACGATTTGTGTGAAAATTCTTACATTTTTATGGCCCTTTAGGCTCAAGCGGTTGACAACCAAAATTATTTGTTGAATTGTCGCGGATTCGTTTTTTCGAATTCTTGGAGAAAGGTTTCGTATATATTGGCCATTGAGCTTCTCTTCAAGCCCTTGTGAAAACATGTAGTGAGCCGGTATGACGGTCCTTATTTGTTAATAAAGTCCTGCTATTTAGCGGATAAAGATCAGAAAGAAGGTACCGTTAGGAAATCAATTAACAGTCGAGGTGGAAGCAGGCATTAGCGCCCTCACTTCAAGAGGACTGTTCCGGCTGTGCGAGGTCATAAATCAACACGCGAAAAGAAAGAGTCGGCAGATTCAAGACAGATTTAAACCCAGAATAGAACATTCCTTTCTGAGAAGAGTTTAAGCTGAAAGAACTTTCAAGTTAATTTTCCAGCAAAATACGTCAAAATACGTCGAAGTAACAACTTATGAAAATCTCTTCGAGTTGAGACGTCCTATTATTGGTTATTCAGTTAAGAACAGAGGTGGGTTGTATTTTCTGCCTTGTGAAATTTTTAACTTCCATTGTTATTACTTTTTACCATTTTAAAAAAAGGGTGTAATATTTTTTGTCTTTGAATCTATGTCTTTTCTAAAAACTTGTAACACTTTTTTATTTATATCTCATGGTTATCCACTTACTGTAAACCAAGAAAATCGTTATTCTGCCGCAATAGGCAAAAAAGAGGAAATTTTTGTGCAACCTTGTATTTGTATCTTTTTTTGTAATATTGTAAAATAAATGTTTTTCCTTTTTAAAATTTTACTCAGTGGTTGTTTTGTTTTGAAATTTAGCTCCCGTTATTGCGATTTGCTGTTTCTACTATATTCTGTGTCTGGCACAAGAATTTGGATTTGGTAGGAAATAAAAAGTTTTATGACTGCGTTTAAAATATATTTAGTTGAAGCCATAAAATTGTGTTCAAAATATGTAGGTTTCGGCATTAAATAAACCATAGAGATTAATATGCCGATAAACCTCGTACAGAAAGAATGAACCGTTGACAAAAAATTAATTAACGGCAGAAGAGGAAGAAGGAATTAGCGCCCACACTTCAAGATGACTGGTACAGCCGAAAGGGTTCATAAATCAACATGGAGGAAAGAAATAGCCGTAGGATTCAAGGTAGATTCAAACCCCAGGACAGAACATTCCTATCTGTGCCTTTCTGAGAAGAATGTAAATTGAAAGAACTTTCAAGTTAACTTTCCAGCAAAATAATTCAAAAGGTCCTCGAAGTAACAACTTATGAAAAATCCCTTCGAGTTGAGACGTCCTATTATTGGGCTTTCAGTTATGAACAGAGAGGTTTTGCATTTTCTGCCTTGTGAGTTTTGTTTTTTTTTGCCATTTTTAATGGGTGAAATTTTTGTCTTTTTTAGTCTTTTCAAAAAATCGTAACCCTTTTTCCTTATATCTAAGTTTTTGTAAACCCAGAAAATTTTTCCATTTTTAATGAAAATTTTGTAATATTTTTTTGTCTTTGTAAAATAAATGTGTTTTTCCTTTTTTAAAAAATCGGTGGTTGTTTTGTTTTGAAATTTTTCCTTATATCGCGATTGTTTACCCCAGTTTTTTTGTAAAACCCAGAAAATTTTTTCATTATCCTGTTATGGTAATAGCTATTGAGCATAAATAAAAGGAACCTTTTTGTGCAAGTTTGTATTTGTCGTTAACAGTCAGGCCAAACATTTTTTGTAATATTCGTTTGTATGTTTGTTTAAATGTGTTTTATATTTTTTAAAATTTAACTCGGTGGTTGTTTTGTTTTGAAATTTAGAGCATTTTCTTATCGCGACTTATCGTTTATACTATAAGTTTTTTGTCTGGAGTAAGAACTTGAGATTTGGTAAATATTGATCGTTTTTTTTATAATTTATGTTACATTGGTCATTTATATGTTAGTCTTTACCAACGCACGCATTGTTTATATTTGTCTATAAGCTATAAATAGATAAACATTGTACTACATTTTCTTTTGAAAATATTGATCGTTTATATTTGTCTATAAGCATTTATTTGATTCGTAGATAGATAAACATTGGTCATTTATATGTTAGGCCAAACATTTTCTTGGTTCTGTAATATTGATCGTTTATATTTGTCTATGTTTTTATTTTATTCGTAGATTAAACATTGGTCATTTATATTTAGTCTTTAATTTTCTTGGTTCGGGCAAAAAATATTGATCTTTGTGTCGTTATTTTTGATTCGTAGATAGATAAACATTGGTCATTTATATGTTAGTCTTTGAGCATTTTCTTGGTTCGGGCATAGGTAAATATTGATCGTTTATATTTGTCTATAAGCATTTATTTGATTCGTAGATAGATAAACATTGGTCATTTATATGTTAGTCTTTGAGCATTTTCTTGGTTCGGGCATAGGTAAATATTGGTCGTTTATATTTGTCTATAAGCATTTATTTGATTCGTAGATAGATAAACATTGGTCATTTATATGTTAGTCTTTAAGCATTTTCTTGGTTCGGGCATAGGTAAATATTGGTCGTTTATATTTGTCTATAAGCATTTATTTGATTCGTAGATAGATAAACATTGGTCATTTATATGTTAGTCTTTAAGCATTTTCTTGGTTCGGGCATAGGTAAATATTGGTCGTTTATATTTGTCTATAAGCATTTATTTGATTCGTAGATAGATAAACATTGGTCATTTATATGTTAGTCTTTAAGCATTTTCTTGGTTCGGGCATGGGTAAATATTGGTCGTTTATATTTGTCTATAAGCATTTATTTGATTCGTAGATAGATAAACATTGGTCATTTATATGTTAGTCTTTGAGCAATTTCTTGGTTCGGGCAAAGGTAAATATTGGTCGTTTATATTTGTCTATAAGCATTTATTTGATTCGTAGATAGATAAACATTGGTCATTTATATGTTAGTCTTTAAGCATTTTCTTGGTTCGGGCATAGGTAAATATTGGTCGTTTATATTTGTCTATAAGCATTTATTTGATTCGTAGATAGATAAACATTGGTCATTTAAACATAAACATTGGTCATTTATTTTAGTCTTTAAGCATTTTTTCTTGGTTCGGGCATAGGTAAATATTGGTCGTTTATATTTGTCTATAAGCATTTATTTGATTCGTAGATAGATAAACATTGGTCATTTATATGTTAGTCTTTAAGCATTTTTCTTGGTTCGGGCATAGGTAAATATTGATCGTTTATATTTGTCTATAAGCATTTATTTGATTCGTAGATAGATAAAGTCTTTATTGGTTCGGGCTTAAATATTTTGTTTATATTTGTCTATAAGCATTTATTTGATTCGTAGATAGATAAACATTGGTCATTTATATGTTAGTCTTTAAGCATTTTCTTGGTTCGGGCATAGGTAAATATTGGTCGCTTATATTTGAGTCCATAAGCATTTATTTGATTCGTAGATAGATAAACATTGGTCATTTATATATTTAGTCTTTAAGCATTTTCTTGGTTCGGGCATAGGTAAATATTGGTCGTTTATATTTGTCTATAAGCATTTATTTGAGATAGATAAACATTGGTCATTTATATATTTAGTTTTAAGGTTCCATAGGTAAATATTGGTCGTTTATATTTGTCTATAAGCATTTATTTTTTAGATAGATAAACATTGTAGAGAGGCATTTTCTTGGTTCGGGCATAGGTAAATATTAGGTTTATATTTGTCCATAGCATTTATCCTTTTTTCGTAGATAGGATAAACATTGGTCATTTAATCCTTGGTCTTTAAACATTTCTTGGAGAGTTTGATATATTAGTGTGTAAATTTTCTCCATGTCTCCTGCGTCATTTCATATAGTTCACAGTTCACACATCTCTAGAAATTATTACAGCAACAAATAATAAACGCCATATTGTACCAAAAAAGTAATGTTGCGCCTTGAGATATCGGGACTTTAGAAAAGTGACTTATATATATGTAGGTACATTAATAAGTGCCCAGACTAAAGATGAAAAAAGTGTATATATTACACAAAAGATATTATATTTTCATCATAATATACTTGATTAATTCAGATGTATTAGTCCCTTAGATTGTATATTATACAATGAAAATTCAAGATTAAAACTTAGTTAAATAAGTTATCTCTCTTTTATTAAGTTAGCCGTAAGAATATTTTTGATCGTTGTTAATTTTTTTAAATTGGAAAACCTAACTTTATTTTTACTTCTGCTTATAAATACACGTTGCAAAAGAAATTCTTTATATTTTCACTAATTTTCCCCCAGGGAATGAATCGTGTTGGTAAAGAAAAGTTTTGTCTTTATTCATATTGTCTTTTTACATTTTTTATTTGTATTTAAATTTTGACACACACTCACACAATATATATATATATATATATATATATATATATATATATATATTAAATAACGTGTATTTCGGCAGAAAGAATTCTTTTAAATTAAACACGTTTTGTTGAAAAGATATGACAAGTTCTGTCTTTTTTAGCAAATGTTTCAAATTTCCGAATAAGTAGTTTTCTGTTATCGGTAAATCTGCCAAATTTCATATTAACTTTTATTTTATATTATTTAGTTCCCCCCCAAGTACTTTCGAATGTTGAAAAACATTTGTTTCAAGGGTTATTTCATCATAATATTACTTACGCAACTGGTTTTTACTTCCGGCGTTGTCACATTTGATGGAACCATTTTCAAGTCACTTAAGGTGACCTCATATAAACGGTGGAACTGAAATATTTATGTGTATGTGTGTTTCGTTTTTTGTTTTTTATATTAAACCTACTACAGTATACGGTCCCCTATAATTTTGAAAGATTTGATAAAAAAAAATTGCTAGACAGAACTTGTCTATATTATTTATCAAAATGTGTTAAAGAGACACACACACACACATATATATATATATATATATATATATATATATATATATATATATATATATATATATATATATATATATATATATACAACAAATAAAAATAAAAAACCTTTATGAATTTACTGTGTATTGCTTTTATTAAAGTTTCACCAGAAAATGAAATATAGGGGAGAAAAAATTTCTGTTATCTTTATTTTTCTGTTGCTTGTTTTTCATTGGTTACGTAGTCCTCACGTATATATGCGAATGAAAAACAACCACCTCAAATTTAAAATACCACAATTTTCTTTTCTTCTCCATATTTTATTTTCTAATGAAGCTTTAATAAAATCGAAATTTATCATTTTTAAAAAAATTTCCTATTTATTCCTTATCCTATCATTATTCATATTCAAAATGTGTTTTGAAAGACACACACACATCAATATATATATATATATATATATATATATATATATATATATATATATATATATATATATATATATATATACAAATAATATAAATATATATATATATATGTATATATATATATGTATATAAATATATATATATATATATATTTATGTTGTATTTATATATATATTATTGTTTTTTATATGTATATATGTATATATATATATATATTTATATATTTATATACCTATGTATATATAAAAACCTCAAAATTTATGTTTATATATATATATTTATATATATATATAAAATATATCAATTTATAAATATTTATATATATATATATATATATATATTCTAATATATATATATATATATATATATATATATATATATATATATATATATATATATATATATATATATATATATATATGTATATGTATATATATTTATATATGTGTGTATATATATATATATATATATATATATATATATATATATATATATATATATATGTATATATATATGTTTATATATATATGTATATATATATGTTTTTATATATATATATATATATAGGGTGGGCCAAAAGTAGGTATACAATTGTTGAATTACTTATATACTGATGTGAATTTTTACAGTAGTAACAGTTACTTAAACCTTCGCGATGTGGCCGTGCCACAATTCAGAATCAGAGCTCGCTTCGCCAAACTGTTGTTTGCAAGAAGATGGGCCACCTACTCATTATGCTTTGACAATAAGGGACTACCTTGACCAAACCCTCCCACGACGTTGTATCGGACAACGTGGCAACATTGAATGGCCACCTCGTTCACCCGACTTCTTTTTGTGGGGTGTAATAAAGAATTTAAAGGTTTATAAGAAAGATCCCCACACGGTAGACAAATTGAAGTTCATCTTGGAAGCATTTATTGACATTAATGTGATGGGAATGTGTCCCATTGTGTGTCAGTGTTCTGAAGAAATTCAAGTCATGTTGCAAGGATGAAGGCGGACGTTTCGAGCACTTACGAGATTAAACAGTGTTAAACAAATGGATTTGTAATAAATAAATGTAAATGTAATAAAATATAAAAAGAAAAATGTAAAGTATATAACTAATTTTGACCCATCATACATACACACACACACACACACACACACACACACATATATATATATATATATATATATATATATATATAGAGAGAGAGAGAGAATATTAGTGGATAATATATATATATATATATATATATATATATATATATATATATATATATATATATATATATAAATTTCCCAGAGGATAGAATCAGGTAGAACTCAATGTCCAGGACAGAATAAAGAATATAATATAAAAGGCTCAAACACTAATATTCCATGGTTATAATTTATTACATTGAAATCGCAATCATGATCCAATTCATCAGACCTGATGAATTGGATCATGATTTCAATAATAAATTATAACCATGGAATATTAATGTTTGATATATATATATATATATCCAAGTATATAATTGGTATATACGGAATGAATTCCAATAACCAACAATTACTATTCTTAAAAGAGTGCTCAATACAAAGTAGAGCAGATATAATTATTTTTAATAAAAAAATTACAACATAAGTATGTTATAAAATCACTACAAAAATAGCCATTTTGTTTCAACACACTCTGTGTCTTATCAAGTGATGATGTTGATGATGTTGATGATTTTTTCAACATCATCACTTGATAAGACACAGTGTGTTGAAACAAAATGGCTATTTTGTAGTGATTTTATAACATACTTATGTTATAATTTTATAAAATATATATATATATATATATATAGTTAAAATTTTATATATACAAGGTGCAATTAGTAAATTGTCGCCAATTTATATTTTTAATGTCTCACGTGCGCATTGTTTTTTATTTATTTTGTCAACTGCACAGTATAGTATGGTAAGTTGGGTACTGTCAGTGAGAAAAAGAGCACCATGATGCAATTCACTCCGCCAGAAATTTGGAAATGGCATGTTGCATTGCTTGGCATTCACACCGGAAGCTTCAATACAAACATTTCAGAGTGTTTGGGTGTCGTACTGAGTACAGTGCAGAGGATTCGAAAAGAGCTGGATAATATATCCAGTCAACATCATGGTGTTTGAAGTGATTACTAATGATGGCGATGCTACGCCTCCATTCATCTTCCCACAGGGCCTCAGACTCAACACGGAGGCCGAAATCGATTGCATTGAGGAGGTAGTGCTGTTCTGGGTCAAGAGAGTGACTACTGGAAGAACTACGTCTGGCAACAGGACTCTGCACCATGCCATAAAAGCAGGATAACCCAGTCATGGCTATCAGACCATTTCTGCAACCACATTACCCGTTATGTCTGGTCATCTAACTCCCCAAACTGAACCCTTTTGATTATAATTTGTGGGGTGCAGTTGAGCGAGAGACCAACAAAATTCCTTGTAACACCAAAGATGAACTGACGGCAAGGATTATGACTACATTCACTAACTTAAAATCGGAGACCGTCCAGAAGAGATGCAGGATATTCCGAAGTTGTCTGGACGCTGTGGTTAAAGCCAATGGCGATTTTATTGAATAAATTTACTCTTTAGTATTTTAAGATATTTTTGTGTGATCTGTTAAAATGAGTTATTTCATTTTTGCGTAATTTAGACGACAATTTATGCATCGCACCCTGAATATTTATAAAGATTATTACCTTGGCTGCTATTGACGAATTTGGATACTCCATAATCCTCCATATTTTCGGCTTCCATTTTTCCCAGCAATTCCTTTGAGCAGCATCTTCAGTAATACCAAAAATATCCGATACCTGATCCTCCTCAATATCGTCTTCCACTCCAAGATTGTCCAATTCGGCCACAGTTTTTTGTGCTTCTCTATGAGACCGGTAATTTGACCAACAGCAGGATTCTATTTGTTTTTCGTCCAATCCCCAAAAATTGAGTTCGTCTTCAAAGAGAGGACCACACACATCTGTCGGTACGTGTAGACTCCCTGTCCTATAATAGTTAAGAATCATGCAAAAGACTCCTGGATGTCTATCAAAAAAGTATTCTTCAGTCTCTGGATCGAAATCAGGATTGTTAGTGGTTGTCTCAGTTAGCCACGAGAGGCGTGTATCCGGAATGTTCTTTAGAGTGGATTTGTAGGTCTCGTAGCGAACGCCACCTACATTAATCATAATTCGGTTTTCATGTTTTTTCACTGACGGTATTAACACCGATGACATTTCCATCATTAAGGTTTTTTTGTTTTTTACCTTTTTTTATTATTTCCTTTTTGGTTTTTCTTTATGTTATATAATTTTTTTTTTTTTCTTAAGTTTTTTTGCACATTTATAAGTCTACCATACTATTCCTTGAATACTGCTGTCAGACATGGTCTGGAGCGCCAGGTATATATTTAGAGATCCTCGATAAAATCCAAAGAAGAATCTGCAATGTTATTGGTCCTGACCTGACATCTCCGTTTCAGTTCCTTTCTCACCGCCGTAACGTAGCTTTCCTGTGCCTTTTCTATAAATACTTTTATGGAAATTGTTTTGATAAACTTTCCTCTATGGTACCTAGACATTATGAATTTAAGCGCAGTACTTGAGTGGCGGTAAGGTCTCGTTATCTTAGTTGAAATGTGATATAATGGAATATGCATACACCTGAGTTCCCCCTCACTGGAATATGATTGGCTGGTGTCCGTCATAAATACAGACGGACTTGTAGGTACAACAGAGTTTAAGTCTATGATGAGACCCATTCGACTACGCCATTGGCTATTCTATTGGTCTACACCTGCGACTACGACGATTACCAGTCGATTACTGCTACCGTGTACTACTTGGTTACAGTAGCCAAAACCACTTAGCTATTTCGATCAAAAAAAAAAACAAAGAGAAATGTCTGTGTGTATGTATATCCCTTTCCGGCACATATCAAAATGGTTAGATGTAACCATAAATTCAATGCTAACAGTTTCTTTTCTCGTACTTCTCGCTTGTGGAAGTCTTTTCCGGCTTGTTTGTTTCAATTCAAATTTGATTTTCAAAGACTTAAATGCAATGCCAATCGTTATCTTCTGTTTTTTTTTATTTTATTTCTGTTCTTTTATTGTTCTCAACCCTTAATAATATTAATAATAATAATGTTAATAATATATATATATATTTATGTATGTCTGTATTATTTTTTTCCTTTCGTTTTTGAAAAATATTTTTTTAATCTTATCTTCTGATGTGTTTGTTAGTGTTATTTGTGCAACTTTTAATGTTGTTTGTTCTTGTTCTTGAAGAAATTGTTCGTTCATATTTTTTTTCATTTAATTTCTCTTTATTTTCCCGCATATTTTATGTAGATTTTTTCTGTTTTTTCAAATTCTTTTTTCTCCAAGAGTACTTTCTTATTTTTTCAGTTTCTTTGAATAAAAATGAATCCAGTCAATTTTTCTTAATTTACCTGCATATTTATTCAGATCGTATGTTGCTGTTTTACATCTTCTTTAAATGCTTCTAAATTCTCTTTGTTTTCATTTTATTTTTATTTTTTTTATTTTTTTTTTTTAGAATTCAACAAATAATTTCTATTCGTATATCCTTTGATTAATTCTCAAAAATTTTACAGACACCCACGCGTTTGACCATATGCAAATCAATTGCTAACAGTTTATCTGTCGACGTATGGCATTTTACGGCGATCCGAACTCGATGCTGGGGGTCTGCCACTGTAAGAAAAGAAAAGAAACAGAGATTAAAGAAACTGAAAAGACAATGTCAGATTGGAAAGAAAGATACCGACATACTAAAAACATTACATGACATCGCCATCCTTCTTTGAATCTGATATAATGGAATATGCGTACACCTGTGTTCCCCCTCACTGGAATATAATTGGCTGGTGTCCGTCATAAATACAGACGGACGTGTAGGAGAGTCAGAGCCTTAATCTGAGAGTTAAGTCTATAACGACGCCCATTGGACTACGCCATTGATCTACACTTCTTACCTGCGACTACGACGCGTACCAGTCGATTACTGCTACCGTATTCTACTTGGTTGTAATAGCCAAAACCACTTAGCTACTTCGTTCAAATATATCCCTTTCCGGGACATATCAGAATCTAACTTATATAGAATCTAACTTATATAAAGAATCTACTAATAAAAATAGTATGTATATACAAACAGCCGGAGATTGATAGAATACCACGCCAGTCCGCCGACTGACAATACAAAAGTGAAAACATTAGAACTCCTACTGGATAAACAGAGATAAACAATTACGAATACACTTTACCATCCGATGCCCGTTCAAACATATCAGAATTTTTATAAAACTTACATATAGAATTATCTACGATTTTAATGCACGTGACACATGACTGACCAATGAGAATCGATCTAAATAAAACTGAAAATACCAATGTTCTGTCTTTTTGTCTGCCTTCTCTCAATCTCTGACGAAGCTTTAAGTGAAACATGTTAGATTGATAAACATGTTAGATTGATAAACGTCTCTTATTTGGTCTTTGTCTTATCATACTGACGGATTTCAATCCATATTTAACCTGCATTTGATCTTTAACTCACACAGATATTATCTTATAAAACACCATTTAAAGTTTTAAAGAAAAACTGCGGATAGATTTCTAATCTAAATAGATTTTGTCTATTTTTTTTTTTTTAGGTGAGGTTCTTCGAATGTGGTTGGTCCGGACTAATTTCTTCGTCTTTTTTTTTTTTTTTTTTTTTTTTACAACAGATATCCAAGGAATACTAGAGCCAAAACCTCATGGGAAAAATAGAAGAAAAAAAAGATAAGAAAATTCGAACCATCGATACACAATGACTGAACAGTCTTATAAAAACGAATAAAATTACAGATAAAATTATTCAAATAATTCTTAAATAATATTGATCCAAGAAGGCCGAAAAGATGCACGGCATACTTCATATAACGTGAAAACATACACACAGACATTTCTCTTTGGGTTTTTTTTTATCATTTCTCACAAGAAAGGCAATAAAGCCACTAAGACGCAAGGGGTTACTGAGTGTGAGAACAAAAAACATTATTAAGGACAGAGAACAATAAAAGAACAGAAGACGACTGCGATTAAGCTTTTTATTCAATTTTTCTTGTGTTCGTATAAGTTTTTTTTTTTCTAGACATAAAGTGTGTAAAACTGTGTGAATGTTCTATATACCCGAGCGCCTTCGACTATTCTATTAGCCATTTTCAGTTTTTTTTTTTTTTTTTTTTTTTTTTTTAACTGAATATGTACATTTTTGTAAATATGTGCATCTATAGTGGTAGGTACTAATTTTTTTCCAAATCAGCACGTTGTAGTCATGCTCATAGTTGATGTTATTGAGTTTTGGTTTTTTCTTTTTTACTATTTATCTTTAAAGAACTCAACAACGTGACACAGACGCTAGTTAATAACGGTTTTCCGAATTACCTCACAAATCACAAAATTAGAATATTTTTTTCTAGGGTAACCAATAGCAACACTAAACATATAGATACGAACAATAACATTAACATTTTCTAGAAAAATCAAATACACGTTGTCTATAAGCAGGGAGAATTTCCCCTTAGAAACAAAATAAAGGAATACACCGACCCGATCGACCAGAATAAGAAAATTGAATTATCTACTATAAAACATTTAAAACAACTAACATTATCGTTAACATCGACAATTCAGCAACAAGAATTAAATTACTGAAAAGCAATATTATTTATGAATTCACGTGTCACTTAAGGGGGCCATATTCATGAATAACTAAATTCGAGATACCAAACAATTGAACAGTTTGTATCAGGTTGCACGGTATTAGCATCCACCAAATATAACAATCGGCATGACAAGGTGAGCTAATATCTGCATTAGAAAATATTAAACTTTTACGGAAAAGAAACTGCAAGAAATTGGTATAGGCACCATACAGACCCGATTACAGACATAGGACTTGTAACAATTTTATGGGATTTAACAATACAAACTGACAAAACAATCAAAGCTAATCGTCCAGATATCGTAATCAAAGACCACAAAATCAAAATATGCTTTCTTATTGAAATCATATTATTATTATTATTCAATCGAATACACTCAGAAAATCATTAAAATATCTTGGGCCTCATGCGAAAGATTTGATGAATGAGTGTGTCATAATAATAATAATAATAATAATAATAAAACTGCAAGAAATTGGTATGAACATCACCCAGACCAGGTTACGGATATAGGAAGTGTAACAATTTTATAGGACTTTACGCAGAGACAAAACAATCAAAGCTAATTGCTCAGATATCGTGATCAAAGACCACAAAAGCAAAATATGCTTTCTTATTGAAAGTATATTATTATTATTATTATTATTATTATTATTATTATTCAATCAAATATACTCAGAAAAATATTAAAATATCTTGGGCTTCATGTGAAAGATTTGATGAATGAGTGTGTAATAATAATAATAATAAATGGTATGAACACCACACAAACCCGGTTACGGAGATAGAACCTGTTTCAGTTCTATGTGACTGCACAATACACACTAACAGAACAATCAAAGTCAACAGCCCAGACATTGTTATTAAAGATCACAAACAAAAAAAGTGCCTCCTTATTGATATGGCAGTCCCTGCTGACTGAAATGTATCTTTGAATATATTCAAAAAGCTGTCAAAATACAAGGACATTGAAATAGAAATCTCGAAAATGTGGCATATTGAAACATCAATAATCCCTGTTGTAGTTGGAGCCCTAGGATTGGTTGCAAAAGATTGCAGTAGACTAATTGAAGGGATTCCTGGAAGTCCATGCCTCAAGGAGATACAAAAAATTGTTCTGACAAATACAGCCCACACTTCACGAAGGATTTTATCTATGTCATTTTTTTTTTTTTTTTTTGTCAGTGGAAAGTGTCATGTTGCCATTTCTAACCTTAGGTCCCTGGGCGGGACCCGGAAAGAAATGTGTAAACGCCAGAAATCAAAGAAAATAATAATAATAATAAAGGAAACTGCAAGAAATTGGAACATCACTCAGACTCGATTACAGAGAGAGGACCTGTAACAATTTTATGGGACTTTACAAGTAGACAAAACAATCAAAGCTAATCGATCAGATATCGTAATCAAAGACCAGCAAAGCAGGATATGCTTTCTTATTGACATGACAGTTCCTACAAACTAATTTATCTTTGAATATCTTCAAAAAACAAGGTTCTTGAAGTAGAAATCTAAAAAATATGGTTCATAGGTACATTAATAATTCCAGTTCTAGTTGGAGCCCTCGGATTGATTGGAAAAAGTTCTGATAGACTCATAGAAGGGACCCCTAGTAACACATACCTTAATGAAATACAAAAAATTGTTCGCACAAGTACAACTCACAATTTACGTAGGGCTTCATTTATGTAAAATGCGTGTGATTATAGGTTATTTTTTTACGAAAATCTTCAATGGAAAATACCATGATGCCATTTCTGAGCTTAGGTCACTGTTTGGGACTCGGAATGAAATTGGTATACAAAAGAAATCAAAAGAAATAATAATAATATTATTGTTCTTAACGTCTTTCGCTTTCCGTAGATTATAATCATATACCAGATGTTTATAATCATATACCAGATCATTACAATTATATAGCAGATCATTATAATTATATAGCAGATAATTACCTGAGACTAAGGCTAAGTTGATGCATTAGAATATAAATGCCATTTACACAAATTCTGATGATATGTTAATGGTAATAGTAATAATAACCATTTCCGTATGAGGAAACCTTCGGCATTCATTGACCGAGCAGCCAGTGCTGATATCGGTTGAAATTTGTAAAATCTTTTTCTTAAAACAATTTTTCTGAAAAATAGATTTCTCAAGTCCAGTAGCTGTTATTGATCTTTCCAGTATCGATGGGGGTTTCCTTCCTAACTTTTTGTTTGAAGTAACGTGGAATGTCAACATCTTGATTATATCATTATTTTCTATTCAAGTTAAATGTGCTATCCATTTTAGCTGTTGCTGCTGCTGAAAATCATTAAATGATGGGGTTTCTGTTATTTGGTACAGTTCTTTATTTGTGATTCTGTAGCTCCAGTTCAAAGTTCGAAGTGAAGTCTTCGCCAAGACCCACAGACTTCACTAACTCAAAGCTATTTTTAATCATTGATCTTAGAAAGCGGTTGTATAGATCTGACAGTTTAGATATTCCTGAAGAGTTTTGGCTCCATGCATGACATCCATATGAAAGTCTAGATCTGTTTAAGAATATGTCTAGAGGATTTATGTTGATATGTTGGTTTTGTAGCAATTTGTGCTGTTGGGCAAAATTGAAAAATCAAGAAGGAAAACAAATAAAAATATTGGGTTGGTGCATAATTATCAGGCGTTTTTGTAGAGTTATTTGTTAAAAAAAATTGCTGTTTGGTTTACTTTTTTTAATAAAAATATTATTTTATTTCCAGGTTATAAAAACGTGTGTCGATAATCATACGCTCCGGAATAATCATTTAAAAGTGTTATTGATGAATTGTTATATTTCTTTTTTCATAATAAATGTTGTTTGAAAAACGCCTGATAATTATGCACCGACCTAATATTAGAAAAGCAAAAAAAATAAATAAATAAATAAGGAAAGTTCCACAACATGATAAGGGGGTTTGTAATATTGTTTCTGTTATTTGCTATTGTTCTTTGTGATTCTGTAGCGCCAGTCCAAAAGGTTAAAAGAAGGTTGGTCCCGATAAGACCTACGGGCTTCAGTCGATCGAAGCCATTTTAAACATTGATCTGAGAAAGCAGTTGTATACAGCTGACAGCTTAGATATTTCTGAACGAGTTTGGCGCTATACATGACATCCACATGAGAGTCTCGATCAGACGAGGTTGTTTAAGAAAGAAAGAAAAGAAAAGACTAACGAAAGAAAGAAAGAAAGAAAGAAAGAAAATACATGAGGATAAAAATGGCAATGGTAATATTAAACGTTTCCTTATAAGTAAACACTTGGTATTAATTGAGCGAGCAGCCAGTGCTGTTTGCGGTTGAAATTTATAAAATCATTCTCTGAAAATAATTGTTCAGGAAAATAAGTTTCTTAAATATCTCAAGTAACTGTTATAGCTCTTGCCAGTATTAATAGAGGATTTCTTCCGAACCGTTTCTTCCTAATCTTGAAGTCAATCGATAATCCTGATTGTGTCGTTCTTTTCCTTTTGAGTTAAATGTGCTATTTTAGTTGTTGTTACTTTTGGAAGTTCTCAAATCATATTGTTTCTGTTATTGTCTATAGTTCTTTCTTTGTGATTCTGTTGTGCAGGGCCAAGAGGTTGGAAAAAGGTTGGTTATCGATAAGATCTACGGGCTTCAGTCGCTCAAAGCCAATTTAAACATTGATCTGAGAAAGTGGTTTTATGCAACTGACAGTTTAGATATTTCTGGCGCCATGACATCCATATGAAAGTCTCGATCTGACGATGAAATTTAAGAACATTACTTGAGTTTTCAAGTTGATATTTTGGTTTCGTTAAGTTATATTTAACATGCGCATTGTTTATAATTTTGATGGGTAGTCTTTTATTATTATTATTATTATTATTATTATTGAGGAAGAGCGCTGTACACCAACAAAGTGACACTGGGGTAAAGATATACGAAGTCCAACATATCCATAATGAAAACCAATTTGATAAGAGTATACTGGTCACATACCTGGCACATGCCAGATAGGGTATATCAATTGTTAGTTGTGTCTCCATCTTCGGGCAGAGTGAGACTCACTTGTGTCTCCGTCCGCGGACAGAAACACAACTGAGAAAAACAAAATACTGAGAAGTGCCCAGTCCCGGAGAACAACTGCCCGCGGCTGTACCCCACCTCATAGCACTAGAGAGTGGGAATCGGTAGTCATATCGATGCCAGTGAAACCGACGGTTGCGGGGAGTAGGCAGTTTTGGGCCTTGGCCCGGGCGTAGTAAACCTGACCTTGTATCATATCACGTCTCACTGGGGAAACCGGGGTAAATATCATACTGGTTACATGCAACCCTCACCCCCAAAACTATCATTAGTAGTAGTAGTAATTGTAGTAGTTATAGTAGACATCCGTTTATCTCGCAAGATAACGGTAGAACCCTGTTTGGTCGAAATTCAGTCCTTTGTGGGTGAAACTGGAGTGATCTCTCGATGGCGCAGGACTGGACAACAGTATATGGAGGCCGTGCACTGCCCATATTACATGCCCCATCCTCCACTCTCAGTCGTACCGACAAGATCCAAAGTAATACAGAGTATTACATTTCGGACCGGCTTGGCAGCAGGAGTTGCCCAAAAGTTGTTGGGATTGACAGCCAACCGCTTTCTGGTCTCCGTTCCGAGTTTTCTATATGTATTTCTTTCTATTATATATCAATAATAATAATATATTAATAGTAGTAGTAATAATACCCTTGGGAAAGGTATGAATCCTCTTCTTCTCCCCCGCCCCCGGACAGACCGGGTTCTATAGCCTTGGATGACAACTGGTCTACCGCAGAAAGAAATGGCAACCTATTGTGGGAAAAAATCTGCCTCGTCAGTCATGTATCGAAAGATAGATGATCGCCTAAGTTTGTATAACGCATAGCACATAACTGACTGAATAATAAAACTGTAAATACTGTATGATTCTGTCGTTTAGTGGGACAGTTACATAAATATCTGTGATAAGATAAAGAACAAATAGGAAACGTTTATCAATTTAACATGTTTCACTTTTATTAAAGCTTCAGCAGAAAATGAGAAGAAAGTAATACTTTTGAGTTGTTTGATTTTGCTTGGGTGAATCACGTTTCATATGGCATTCGACTTGTTAAACAGACTAATAAAACTAGTTACTGCATGATTCTGTCGTTTAGTGGGACATTTACATAAATATCTGTGATAAGATAAAGAACAAATAGAAATGTTTATCAATGTAACATGTTTCACTTTTATTAAAGCTTCACCAAAGAATAAAATATGGATAAAAAGAAGAAAGGCATTCTAGCATTTTTACTTTTGTATTGTTTGATTTTCATTGGTCAGTCACGTATCACGTGCATTCGACTCTTTTAGACCAATGCTAGTATAATTTGTGGCGTTCCAAATTCAAGGAGAGACGACGCGTCCATCCGAAGTTCCAAGAAATTAACGGATTCCAAGCATAACTGAAAAACCATAAATACCGCAAACAGAATGCATATATTTATTACTTTGGCTTACCCTAGGTCTCAAATAATGGGTTAAACTAAACAGAAAGCAAATGATACTACTACTACTACCACCACCAGACCATCACCACTAATAATAATAATAATTTCATCCTGGGTATAACGATAAACTACATCCGGTAGCAAGGCCTAAGATTGGGAGATTGGAAACTTTGTCAAGCTTGGAACCACCTCTTAATTGCCGTTGTTTCCAGGTCAACTCTGACCCGGCGTGGTAGTACCTGTTAGGGTGCCAGCTGTGAGCAAATAATGAACCGCCAAGCAAAAATCAACAGTACACTTTTGTAATAAAATGACCATCAACACGTTTATATAACCAATGCGACACTAAAAAAAAATAGAAAAATACATTTTTATAGTAAGTGGACATACCGCTACATGTCTATCAAGAAGACTCAAGTCACATGTCTCTGACCATAGCTCAATTAGGACTCATTTGAACACAAACGCAAACCTACCAAACTCGGTCCAAAAATGCTCGTAGAAACTACAAATATAATAGCCTCACCCACACGTAAAAAGGCTGAAAATGTAAGTGGAAGCATTAATAAAAAAAAAGCCAACACAAACCTCTTTCATTAAATTTGTATATATATATATATATATATATAAATATATATATATATATATATATATATATATATATATATATATATATCAGGTGGCCTGACGATTGCGTCTAGTATGAAACAGACTGTCGCCTTTAAGTGTTGACTTCAATGTTCACTTTTATATTTACACACGCTCTACCTCTGATATTGAGCACTTTACCCCATAAATATAGCACAC
Organism: Acanthosepion pharaonis; assembly: GCA_903632075.3. Classification (NCBI taxonomy): domain Eukaryota; kingdom Metazoa; phylum Mollusca; class Cephalopoda; order Sepiida; family Sepiidae; genus Acanthosepion; species Acanthosepion pharaonis. The sequence goes on from CAHIKZ030003431.1 coordinate 435,772, forward strand.
CTTAAGAGTATATTTCTTCTTAAATATATATATATATATATATATATATATATATATATATATATATATATATATATATATATATATTAAAATTTAAAATATCAATTAATTCATAATATTAATGCTCTGTAAATTTACATTGAGCACTATTTTGTAAAAATAAAAATATCTATAAGAACACCGGATTATATATCTTGCTGTTCTTTCTTTATGTATATATATATATATATATGTGTGTGTGTGTGTGTGTGTGTGTGTGTGTGTGTGTGTGTGTGTGTGTGTGTGTGTGTGTAGTAAATGTAGTAGACATTATGTTCATTGGTTTTTCGCATGTTGATTCGGGAACTTTAATAAAGATCTGTATTTTTAGAATGATTTGTACACATTTTTTGGATTTGTTTTAATCCTCGATTGCGCCCCAAACTTTGAAGAACGTTAATCCGTTAGCTTTTTTATATGCAGGTTGGCAATTACTAATCCGTCATCATTGGGATCTGTGGAGTCCAAAAATACATTTTCCGGATTACTGAATGTTATATTAGAATATACTTAAAAACATTTGTCTGAATTTCTGGGATAAGGAGTTATTATTTACAGGTGTGCTATTGTCTTGGATTTGAAAAAAGCTGAAGATAATAGTCTATGTGCAAATAATGTAAATAAATGAAACATTTTCATCCCAGAAATTCAGGTAGAAATTATCGAACATGTACGGATTCGAAATGATACAACAATGGAGGCGGTCGGAAACACACTGCACCCTGTAAGCCAGTACACGTTTAAAAAAGAAAAGAAAAAAAAAAGAAAATTTAAATGAAAGCTGTTGTGGTCAGCGTATGGTATTTGCGTTTCACACGAGGAGAAACATATCCAGCAAGTTACAATACAAATGCACAAAGAGTAAGCAGAAAAGACAGCAGTTTTTGAAAGTGCTCAAAAACAGATGATGCAATAACTGGCGCCACCAAGCAGTTGTTGCAATCTGTACAGTGACCCTGAAAATCGGAAATTAGTTTCATGGAAACTGATCGGACCGGATTGGTGATAATCGGCTTGTATCTGTCAGTTAGTTATGTGCCATGCGTGATACACGTTTAGGCGATCTACATGATTGTAGGTTGCCATTTCTTTCTGCGGCAGACCAGTTGCCATCCAAGACTATAGAACCCGAACTGCCCTGCAATTTACCCATAGCCGGGGGGAGAAAAAGAGGATTCGTACCTTTCCCAATCGTAAGTGAATTTAATGGATTTGACTGGAATTCGAACTCGTCTCTCCGATTTCTCAATCCGAGCTGTTAACCATTACTCCACCTTTAAATTTTTACGGTAAACACATATATTTTTTTCTTATTCCTTTCTCTCCCTAATTGTTTTGAATATGTTCGTTTTTACTGCAAAAATAACATTTTGTCGCTCCAGAATAATATTAAAATTACATTCATAATTTTTTTTTTAAATATTACTTATACTAAACAGATAAAAAATGAAATGTTTAAATTTATGTATCATATTATAATTCTGCTTCTTCCTTTGTTAATTAGCACGCAGGTAACGCCCTGTCAATGCTTCAGATAAACAATGAACCAAACTTGTTTGATTGCGAGGATAGACGAAAGATTTGTTGGATTTTTTTGTTGTTGTTGTTGTTTTGTAATTTTTTTTTGTTTTTTGTTTGTTTTTTTGTTTGTTTTTGTTTTGTTTTTTTGTTTTTTGCTTAAAGGCACATTAACTCTTTATGGGTCATTTAATGTCGAAATTTTCTTGGAAACTTTAAAGTAATAAAAATATGTTATTCTGCTTTCACAATTGAATATATGGTAGATGATACTCAGCTTTTGTGTATATACATGTTTGTGTGGATATGTTTACTAGAGGTGGTGATATATGTATTTTATATTATAGTTATATTTTGGAATACAGTTTGATTTCTTTAAGAAATTCTAGCATATATGGCTTGATGTCATGAATGAGTTCTTTCATGTTGCTTGTTTGGTTGGCTGATTTTGTTTAGCGGCATATCAACACCTCTATGGGTTATTTAATGTCGAAATCTAAATATTTTTGAACACAAACTTAAGGTTTCAACTAAATGCCTTCAACTTCAGATAACATGTATTGTTGGTCATTTTACTATAAATATGTATTATTGGTAATGTTTTAATATAAAAATGTATTGCTGTAATTTTTACTATAAAAAGGTATTTTTATACTTTTAGTGTTTTGTTTTTGCTTGGGGGATCAGTATTTGCCCATAACTGGGACCCTAACAGGTGCTACCACCCAAGATTAGGTGGACCTTGGAACAACAACAATTAAGAAGTGGTTCCACGCTCCTCCTCAAAGCTTCCAATCTCCCGATCAGAGGCCTTGCTGCCGGATGTAATTTATCGGCAAACCCAGGAGTAATAGACGGAAGAAACGATATATAAAAGGTGTTTTTTTTTTTGTTTATTTTTAGGGAAAGAAAGAAAGAAAGAAAATCTCGTGTTTATGGTCTGCTTCAGTAAAATGGAAAATCTTGTTAATTTTTAATTTTTTCTCATTTGTACCCTCTTACTTCTTTAAATAATTACCTACACTTATATTTATGATTGCTATTGCAATATTTTGTTAAAGTTGCTTACCTCAAATATTTAACGATCTAACAGGGAAATTTCTACGGGTATTTTATAGTCGTAGAACTCAAAAGAACTCATTAACTTAAGAGTAGGGATTCATCAGAAAATTAAATTAGGAAAACCATGAAGTTTTCACAGGTATCTCTAGTATTACATTAAAGATTCATTTTACAATTTTTTGGCTTTAACCAAAAACATATAAATTTTACTCAACTCTTTTCCTTTTGTTCTTCAATAGATGACTTTTCTTTCTTTGGGCTGTTCCTGTTGTATGGACGAACGCCTTCCATTAAGGCCTTCCGCCATCCTTCTTGGATTTCGTTTCAGCAATAAAATTTGATAGCATTAAATTCGACCATTTTCTTTCAAAAGAAACAATCATTTAATGATAGCAATTACGGCCCCCAGTGTTTCATCTTTTTTGTTCATTGATAGTAATTTCAATCCGCGATTATATAATAGCTTAGATGTGGCACAAGGCTGAATGTATGGGGCACCCAGTGAGGATCGAACTCACTATTCAGTCGTAATTGGTCTAGCGAGACAAGCTTGTTAACCATTAGACCGCTTCGGGGTGCCTCAATCCGCAATAGGTGGGCCCTGAATAAAGCTGTCTGCCAAATTGGCTCTGTTTCGACAAATACATGCTGTATATTCCGGACTATATAAAGAATGCATTACAAAGGTGTTTGGAAGATTGCCGTTCGCTGCAGCTCAACCTAGACGCATAGCTGTTCATATCAAATTGCAGTAAACAGTTTCGTCATAATGTCAGGGCACTGGACTGTCATATTTGTATATTTTTTTTTAATTAAATGTGTCTGATATGCCGGCATATACGGTATTTGAAATGATAGTGCCGTTCTTGTTCTCCATATATCATTTCTCATGCGATATCCAGAATTAAATATCACTTTGATAACTTTGGTATTTGATGATGATGAGTACTAGTTTTTATCTGTCCATAGTAATTGCATAATGCAACTCTATGTAATTCTTCGTTTTGCAGGGTTTTATTTTTGTTTTTTTGTTTTTTTTAATGTTTTTCACTTTATTTTTTTTTCGACCATTTCTAATGATCAATAAAAGATTTTGTTAACGCTACAGCAATTTTCCCCATAGCCTGGTCAAAATGGTTGCTTAAAATGTAAGCCAAGATTAGACCGTTTCCGAAATATCCAGACATCGCAACAAGACGATTTTGTAAATCAATCCAACTTTCATATTTCAGGAAGAATTAATCGTAGACTTTCTGTTTATTTTGTTGGTTTTATTCTTTCCGGTATGCTTAGATTCCAACACTGATATAAGGAAGCATTGCTCAGATGTAACACAAAGGGAAAAGTATAGTGCAGAATTAAATATCACTTTAATAACTTTGGTATTTGATGATTATATCTGGATGATGAGTATTCTATTATCTGTCCATAGTAATTGCATAATGAAACTGTATGTAATTCTTTTTTTTTATGAGAGGCGGGTTTTGTTTTTTTGTGTTTTGTTTTTTTTAATGTTTTTCACTTTTTTTTTTTTTCGAGCATTTCTAATGATCAATAAAAGATACGGTGCCTCCAGTGAGAATCGAACTCGCTAATCAGTGGTAACTGTTTTAATCAGACAAGTTCGCTAACCATTAATGAAAGCACAAACGATATTTCTGAATGCCATGCCCCTTCAGGACGTAGACGATTATGGCTCTCTTCATGCTTCTTTTATTATATCGTAAAAAAGATTGTTACATGATCGCATACCTTTTTTCGAAACTTCCCGAAGTAGCGTCCATTTTGATATCTCGGAGGGCTTTTATTTTTTAATTTTTTAAATTTTAGATATTGGTTTTAAAATTTTTTTTTTTAATTTATGTTTAATTATTTCCCGATTCGTTGCTTATCATTATTATCAATGTCGATGTAATATTTCTTTTTTATTCCATTTTTTTTATATATATATTTTCTTTCATTTCGAGCAGTATTGTCTGTAAAGTAAGCTGCAGCGTTCACCGTTGAATTCATAAGCATAACAGTTTTCAAATACTCCCATAAAAAGACGTAAAAGGCTGTGTCAGTTCACAGGTGTGGCATACTTCTAATCGTTTTTCTACACGCCGCCTCCTTATTGCTGTTGTCGCTGTGGTCACCGCATCTCACTTCAAACGCTACAACCACAACTACTACTGTATAACAAGAGCTCTCATCGTAATGTAGTGTTTACCATGCTGTTATCCCATGCCACTGATAGTGAATTTTATTGGTGTTCCATAAATATAGCCTTCTGACAAACTTGACTAAGATTAACAAATATTTACCGCATCTCTTTGAGTCGATGTACAACAATAATTTTATTTTAAAAACAAAATCAATAGCAATAATGAAACGTCAGAATGAAAGTACAAACGATTTTTCTGAATGCCACGCCACTTCAGGACGTATAAGATTATGGTTCCTCTCCAGCAAAAAAGGTTGAAAACCACTGAACTAGAAAGTCGATGAAATAATTTCGTCTATTTTCCCCTGCACTACATTGTCTGTCTTTTTTCTTTTCTTTTTTTTTTTTGCTGTTTTTTTTTGCTGTTTTTTTTGCTGTTTTTTTTTTATGGGCCGTATCCCTTCAGGATGCAGGCGATCATGGCTCTCCACTTCCAATTATCCGTTGAAGCTCTCAATAAGTTTTGTCCCTTTGCTACTTCCTTTAGGTTCTGTTCTGTCATCCACTTGCTTAAGTCCGCTAGGTATGTCATGCATTGCTTTCCTTTGTCTCTCTCTTTTTCCCTCAATGCTTCTTTTATTATTATCGTTGAATTGTCAATGATGGGCCGAACATGTGAGCAACGACAAGGTTTTGGAGAGAATGGAAATAAAGAGGAAACTTAAACGTAACACCAGGAAGAGGCAGTTGAAATTGCTGGGACATGTAATGAGGAAGGAGGGCTTGGAAAATCTGATACTCAAAGGACGGATACACGGAAAGACGGACAGGGGAAAGTAAAGCATGACATACTTAATGGGCTGTGGATGACAGAACAGAGTCTGGGAGAAATAAGGAAAAGACAAAACTAATTCAGAGCTACAAGGGACAGGAGGAGGTGGAGGACCATGATCACCTACGTCCTGAAGGGACACGGCACATAAGAAGAATTGCAATTAATTCGTGGGAAAGATAATGGATTGGTTTCTCGTTTGCCTTCTTCATGGTTTTTTCTTTGTAGTGAAAGAAAGATAAAAAGTTCACTATTTAAAAAAAATGTTTAAATTTTGGTTTGCCATAAAGAAATAAATAAAAAGATAAGAAAAAATAAATAAAACAGAGGTCAAAAGGTCATCATTTCCAAATGTAGGTGAAAAAAAAGGATTGTCAAATGAGTCACACCTGTGAACCAATCAGAAATCAAGTGACAATGCTGAAACGAATTTCTGTCTCAGAAAAGTGTAAAAGAAACACAGAGATGACCCGGTAAAGGAACTAGAGTAGTGGTTTTCAACCAGGTTTCCGCGGAACCCTAGCGTTCCGCCAGTAAAGCCCCATGGCTTCCGTAAGAAGTTACACAAGTACTATGATTGACAGTAATTTTTAATTGCAGGGGTTCCTCGAGGCACTGGAATGTTTCCTTGTGGTTCCGCTCCAGCAAAAGAGGTTGAAAACCACTGAACTAGAGAGTCGATGAAATAATTTCGTCTATTTTCCCCTGCACTACATTGTCTGTCTTTTTTTTTTTTTTTTGTTTTTTTTTTTGCTGTTTTTTTTTTTGCTGTTTTTTTTATGGGCCGTATCCCTTCAGGATGCAGACGATCATGGCTCTCCAATTCCAATTATCCCTTGAAGCTCTCAATAACTTTTGTCCCTTTGCTACTTCCTCCAGGTTCTGTTCTGTCATCCACTTGCTTAAGTCCGCTAGGTATGTCATGCATTGCTTTCCTTTGTCTCTCTCTTTCCCTCTATTCGACCTGTGATTATCAGATTCTCCAAGCCGTCCTTTCTCATTAAGTGTCCCTGAAATTTCAGCCGCATCTTCCTGATGTTAAGCATAAGCTTCCTCCTTGTTTGCATCCTCTCGAAAACCTCATCGTTGCTCACACGCACGGTTCATGTTATCCTTAGCATCCTTCTGCAGAACCATACTTCCTTCGCCTCGAGTCTCTTCTTCATCTTTGAGGAGACCGTCCAATATTCGTTGCCGTAAAGGAGGACAAATGTCACGTAGCAGCTCAGTACACTTTTCTTTGTTACCAAAGAAATCCTCCTGTCTCATTATACTATATTATCTGGACACCTAAAAATCCAACAAGAGTCGAAAAGATTACTACTATCAAGGAGATACATATATGCACATTTACAAGGACTGTTTTCTCTCATGAATTAATAATAATAATAATAAAATTGCTAGGATCCTAAAACAAAGTTTAAAATGATCTTACTAAAGTATCCCCATTTTTAAAAAAATTAAGAATTTTCCCCAGTGATGTTTACCCTGTTCACCCAAGAGCCACTGTAAGTCGATGGTTACAGAGTAAGAGACACAACCTCATGCATTTCTGATGATTACAGAGTAAGGGACACCACCTCATGCAAGGTGACAATGCCATCAAGACGCAAATGATAGCAGGAAGTGAAAGAGAAGGAAAAGATTTTAGAGGGAAGCAGAAACCAAATCCTAAACAGGAAACAAGTAATAAACTTCTACTCCTGTTCAAAAGACCGGGGAGAAGTGTAAACCGGACGATAGAAATAAAATAAAGAGTAGTGCATGAAAGAGAAATTACTTAAGCTAATACCTTACCTAGTTTCAAAAATTTGCTTCGGAGTAATCATTTTGGGTGTGTGTGTGTGTATAACGAACTCAGAAAGACCACTGCTCACAAAGGTTAAATAAATACAAGTGTGTAGAACCTGCCTGGGCCCCGGCCCTTCTAAGCTTAAATTATTTCCGCATTCAGATTCAAATATCTGATTAATGATATTTACATTTTTTTTAATAATATTCACCCAACACAAGGCTGAAGAGCCACTTATGTAGAGAGTTACTGTGCGGTGTTGTACTAGAGTAAGAAAAGGCAAGAAGTGAAGTTCTTAGGTCTATGCAGGAACAATAATAGCTAACTCTAGACTTGAAGAGGTCAAGATTTAATTAGTGAATTAGTTCAGTCGGTGACGTTAGTAATATAGTGCGGAAGCAGACTTTAGAAGGAACCGGAAACCCAATACTAAACATGAAACAAGGGATAAACCTCTGCTCCTGTTCAAAAGAGGGGGGAGGAGACATTAGAAGTATAGCGTTGAAGTAGACATTAGAAGGAACCGGAAGCCAAAATTCTAAACAGGAAACAAGGGATAAACCTCTGCTCCTGTTCAAAAAGGGGGAGGGAGACATTAGAAGTATAGAGTTGAAGTAAACATTAGAATGAAACGGAAACCAAAATTCTAAACAGGAAACAAGGGATAAACCTCTGCTCCTGTTCAAAAGAGCGGAGAGGAGACATTAGAAGTATAGAGTTGAAGTAGACATTTGAATGAAACGGAAGCAAAATTCTAAACAGGAAACAAGGGATAAACCTCTGCTCCTGTTCAAAGAGGGGGGGGGAGGAGACATTAGAAGTATAGAGTTGAAGTAGACATTAGAAGGAACCGGAAGCCAAAATTCTAAACAGGAAACAAGGGATAAACCACTGCTCCTGTTCAAAAGAGCGGGGAGGAGACATTAGAAGTATAGAGTTGAAGTAGACATTTGAATGAAACGGAAACCAAAATTCTAAACAGGAAACAAGGGATAAACCTCTGCTCCTGTTCAAAAGAGGGGGGAGGAGACATTAGAAGTATAGAGTTGAAGTAGACATTAGAATGAAACGGAAACCAAAATTCTAAACAGGAAACAAGGGATAAACCTCTGCTCCTGTTCAAAAGAGCGGGGAGGAGACATTAGAAGTATAGCGTTGAAGTAGACATTAGACATTAGAAGGAACCGGAAGCCAAAATTCTAAACAGGAAACAAGGGATAAACCTCTGCTCCTGTTCAAAAGAGCGGGGAGGAGACATTAGAAGTATAGCGTTGAAGTAGACATTAGACATTAGAAGGAACCGGAAGCCAAAATTCTCGATAGGAAACAAGGGATAAACCTCTACACCTGTTCAAACGCTTGGAGAGTAGTGGTAATCGGACGATAGGCAAATCTATCTACTTCTATTGGTGGTGAAGAGAAAATAAAATAAAGTAAATAGTGAATAACATTTCAGAGTTCAAGTGGAGACATTAGGAGTTTATAGTTGAAGTAGACTTTAGAAGGAACCGGAAACCCTATCTTAAACAAATCAATAAGTGATAAGCCTCTACTCCTGTTCAAAAGACCGGGGAAGAGTGTGAACCGGACGATATGCGAACCTATCTACTTCTATTGGCGGAGGAGAATAAAATAAAATGTGTAATTAGTGAATAAAATTTCAGAGTTCTCACACTGGTGCTAGGAGTATAGAGTTGACTGGAAGGAAATAAGGTAATCGACAAAGATGAGAAAAAGAGAAAAGTGGAAAGAGATTAAATAAAAAAGAAAAAACAATTTTTTTATAATAATTTCACCCCAGACAAGGCGATAGTGTCACTGAGATTCAATAAATTACTGAGAGTGAAAGAAAATGAGGAAACATTAGTGAGGAAAAAGGACAATGAGAGATCAGGATTCAAGAAGATAGAAGATGACGATTGATGTTGCATTTAAAATAGGTGGCAGGGAACTAAAAAAAAAACTGGAAGAGAGTTCCACAGGTGAGAAGTAGCAAAGAACTTACTAGAATAGAACTTACGGTTATATCTAATTATGTCAGGAGTAAAACGAAACGGTGAGACCTAGTTGCCAGTCTAGTACTGCGGTTAAATTCATATGGTCGATGTACCAGGGAAGAAGCTCATTAAAACAATTGCCATGAAAATATTTATAGAAAAAAAGCCACGTCACGACGATAGGATAGTGACTGAAATCGAGGTGCCAGGTTAAGGCCAATAACATTACAGACTCTTCTTCAAATTTTATCAAGTAAGAAAGAAAAAAGTAACCAAAAAAAAAAGTAGGAAAAAGCAAACGAAAAGAAAGAAGTAGCAGCAAAAAGGAAAGAAAAAGGAAAAAAGAAAGAAAGCAGCAAAAAAATAGTGAAAGAAAGAAAGAAAGAAAGCAAGTGAAAAAAGAAAGAAAAAAGTAACTAAGAAAGAACAACAAAAAGAAAAGTTAAAAGAAAAGGTTAAAAAACAAAGAAACCGTAAGCGAAAAAAGAAAGAAAGAAAGAAAGAAAGAAAGAAAGAAAGAAAGAGAAAGAGAGAACGATAGAGCAGGAAGTAACAAAAAAGAAAACGAGAAAAGAAATAATTAAAGATGTCAATCCATCCAAGTCCTGTAAAAAGAATTACTAAGAAAGGTCAAAAGAAAAAGATTTACAAAGACAGCTGTGACAATAGAAGCAAAAGTAATAACAAAAAACAGAAATACCAGTATCCGGAATAGAAAAATAGGAGAAAAAATGTTTGATCGGTAATGACAATGGCATTGCGTGAAGACAGAATAGGGAAGAAATAAAAAAAATCAAAATCAAAAGCTTTAAAAAAAAACTAAAAGCATGAACGCAATTTATCGCCTGCTTCCTTATTCTAGTTGATGAGCAAAGCAAGAAAAACGAGTGTTTGCTTCAAGTGCAGATGAGGATAGAGAGCGTATTAGATGAATCCGTAAAGGTGAAAAGAAAAGAAATAAGAAATCGAGTATGCTCTATCTTTTTTGACGTGCATATTGCTACTACAACTTATTGAAACTACCTCACCTGACACGCACAACTATTTTTTTTTCGAGATTAGCGATATGAAACAACAAAAATAAACGTGAACTGAATTTATATAAAACTGAAAAAGAATATTGCATAAATTTTTAAAATCGACCAGAAAAAGCGAAAAGCAGGAACAATTTCATATTTACTCATCCCCAAACGTTCTATGACTCATTGAGAGAAAAGTTACATTATAATTTTAAAGTAACACCAAATAAAAGCACTTTGATCCAAATCTATTTTCCACTACTCTTTAAAAATGTATTTCGCATACAAAACAGCTGTTTAAAAATGTATTTATAGTACAAAACTGCTCATTAAAATATCTTTGAAATACAATCCTGCTATTTAAAATGTATTTGTAATATAATACTACTCCTTTAAAAGGCACTTATTATATAATACTACTCTCTTATTTTATTATATAATACTACACTTTTATGTATTTATAATATAATAATACCTTTTAAAATGTACTTTAATACAATATCGCTCTTTTAAATTGTATTTATAATATAATACTGTTTTTATAATATATTTATAATACAGCAATTCTCTTTAAACATGTACTCATAATAAAATACTGTTTATAACATATATTTAGAATACAATATTCCTCTTTCAAATGTATTTGTAATATAGTATTGCCCATTTAAAAATGTATTTATGTTAAAAACAGCTCTTTAAAATGTAGTTGTAATACAATACTGCTCTTTAAAATCTATTTATAATATAATACTACTTTTCAATTGTATTTATAATAATGCCCTTTAAAATGTATTTTAATACAATACCACTTGTTTAAATTGTATTTATAATATAAGACAGCTCTTTAAAATGTATTTTAATACAATACCATTCTTTTTCAATGTATTTATAATACAGCAATGCTCTTTAAAAATGTACTCATAATACAATACTGTTCTTTAACATGTATTTAGAATATGATATTGCTCTTTAGAATATATTTTTAATAGAGTACTGCTCTTTTAACTTGTATTTACAATGTATTTTAAATGTGTTTATAATATAATATTTATCTTTTCAAATGCATTTATAATACAGTAATGCTCTTTAATAATGTTTCATAATGCAATAATGTTCTTTAAAATGTATTTATAATGCAATATGGTCTTTAAAATGTATTTATAATAGTGCTTCTTAAAATGTATTTATAATGATCTTTAAAATGTACTTCTAATACAATAAATACGTTCTTTTTGGGGAAATTCTTTATTTTCTCTTTAATTAGTCAGAATCGGTACAACATAATGATCCTGAAAATATTTACTATCCAACAATACGGATAGACTATATTTTGAATAAATACCGGAGTCTCTAAAAAGAATTTCATCAATGGTGGACATCCTTCCCTTCTACATTAATCATCCAAAACTGTATATAATTGAGAATAATATCTACGAATTATGGATATATTAAACAATATCAGAATACAACTCTCGTAACCTATTAGGGTCGTAGGAGCATCACACATACTTCAATCGTAGCAGCTGTAGGAGTGCCTAGAGCAACATAACCAGACGGAGTCTAACCCTCTTCGGGCTAGTTTTGAATTCAGAAGTGTCCTTCTCCTAGACTGGTTTCCCTCCCAAAAATATAGAGATCAGTCTATCCTACGATTTAACCAATAACTGAAGAAAGGAGGATTCATGTTTAATTTAGGTGAATTAAACAGACTGGGCCAAAATGTAAAGATTAAATGTTGAATTTGAACTCATAAAATTATGTATTATTCAAACAAAAAAGCTAATGCTAGTTCTGAGCTACCAGGAAATTTCAGCACTTACTTAAACCCTGGACCCAGACATGATGTAATCCTAGCACTATTGTATACAATATTAAAAAATAAATTTTATAAACCTACTGATGAATTTGAACTGATAATACTACATATTGCTCAGACTAATTTTCATTTTTAATTTAAGCAGTCTAAGATTATTTTGGCCCCGGGGTCTCTGTTTAAGCACTGGATCCAGATACGATGTAATCCCAGCACTAAATATACAATATTATAAAATAGATTTTATAAACCTACTGTTGAATTTGAACTGATAATATTATGTATTGCTCAGACTAATTCTCATTTTTAATTCAAGCTAAGATTACTTTGGCCCCGGGGTCTTCGTTTAAGCCCTGGACCCAGATACGATGTAATCCCAGCACTAATATATACAATATTCAAAAATAGATTTCATAAACTTACTGTTGAATTTGAACTGATATTATTATATATTGCTCAGATTAATTCTCATTTTTAATTTAAGCAGTCTATGATTACTTTGGCCCCGGGGCCTTCGTTTAAGCCCTGGACCAAGATACGATGTAATCCCAGCACTAATGTATACAGTATTTAAATAAAAATAGATTTTACATACCTATGGATTAGCGAGGTTACCTAGCTTTGATCGGGTGGTAATGCATTTCAGAATCTTCATTGTCGTTGGTTGAGTTTTTTGTGCATCCATTTTTCTTGCTGCAGATTAGAATGGAGTTGCTGTAAATAATGAAGTTGGATCGAGGCAAACAGGCACGAGAAGATCATGTGTTTATTACTGCGATTCAGTAGCAGAGAAAAGAACACTCGGCTATAACAAAGCGATAAATATAAGTGCAAGTCTACTCGACATGCAATCATTGTACCGAGTTTTGTACCTCAAAGCGTCCTCCACAAAATAAAACCATGTGCCAGGATTGATCAGAAATAAACCTGTAACCTTTAATACGGAATCGTAGCTGGTTACAAGAGTCATTTGTGAAGGGCCGGAACGTACTACTTCCAAACCCGATTCTGATTGAGAAAGTAAGCTTGATTGTGGACCCCAGACAGAGCTTTGTGAACCTCGCTATCTCATCAACAATTATTATTATTAGTAGTAGTAATTATTATTATTATCCTCCTAATAATTACTATCTGTGTTTATCATCGCTTGAACCTGCTTCTAATGCTCCAGTGTGAGCGGCTTGGTGAGAGTAGTCGTCCTCTGTAACAGTCCTCTGGTTACAGAGAACGCAGAATGGTTCCACCACGGAATATGTGAGCGAGCGGCGCTTTGTTGAGTCTGATTTGCAGTCTCTTCGTCACCGAGGCCCATTAGAACAGTTGGTATGATGGTTGCTTGACAACCTAACTGTCAGGGCTTCAATTCTCGGTAGTGGATGCGCACTGCTGATGAGTCCCAAATATAGGACGAAAGAGCCGTCCAGTGCTTTCTGCATTCTGTTGAGGTTTCTGTCAGACTCGATGAATTAATTAAATATATATATATATGTATGTTACAAATTAAACTAAGCCCAACTGAAAGGTGAAACATTTTCACAGATTTTGATGAAAATCTGGGTTCTGTTTTTTTTGTTTTGTTTTGTTTTTTACGTCCAAATCCGTGAATTTGTTTTGCCCATGTTAAATCTCGAAAAAAAAACTATATAAAATTCACTATTTTTATCCATAATGTTGAATGTGTTAAGATTCGACTTTTTAAGAAGAAAAATTGATGCTATTATAGTATGATATCTACCTAGGGTCCAGGGTTTAAACGGAGACACCGGGACCAAAGTAAGTGCTGAGATTTCCTGGGAGCTCAGTCTATGTTTACTTAAATGCAGAACTCGCAATAGCTTTTTTTGTCTGAATAATACATAATTTTATGAGTTCAAATTCAACATTTAATGTTTACATTTTGGCCCAGTCTGTTTAATTCACCTAAAATAACTATGTATCCTCCTTTCTCCAGTTATTGGTTAAATCATAGGATAGACTGATCTCTATATTTTTGGTAGGGAAACCAACCTAGTAGAAGGACACTTCCGAATTCAAAACTAGCCCGAAGAGGATTAGACTCCGTAAATGACGATACACTCTACCAATAAACCCACTTAAGGCCTACAGCAATTCATTCCTCAAACTACATACAGTGTTATTTTAACCTAAAGAGTGGCTTATTTATCCAATTTGTATTCATAAAGGAGGCATTTATGTAATTCCATTACAAAATAAACAGGCTAACATCAGACAAAATAATTCAAGCCCATTTAGTTGATCACATTATCATCATGCTGACCAGAGAATTTACAAAATAATTTCAATTGAAGATGAAGCGGTGTCCTTTTTAAGAGTTAGGGTTATGGATGGGGTTAGGGTTAGGGTTATGGATGGGGTTAGGGTTAGGGTTATGGATGGGGTTAGAGTTAGGGTTAGGGTTATGGTTTGGGTTTTTAACATATTTCATACTTCCAACAGTTAGTAGATATCATATCATAGTAGAAAATGAATAGTAGATATCACACCATAGTAGAATATAAATACTAGATATCATACATACTATAGTAGAAAATGAATAGTAGATATCATACTATGGTAGAAAATGGACGGTACTATAGTTGCACCGAAAAATCTCAAGTGTATGTTAAATATTGACACAAAACATTGTTGATTTATTTAAGATGAAATGATCTATTATGATATGTCTCTAATTAATGTTTAGATACATTGTATTTATTTTCAATTTTTCTAGTTGAATTGTCCATATCCAAATTTCCTTAAACTGAACGTCATTAACTGACTCCATACCTCAAGTGAAACTCACATATACGTGTGATAGTATGGCACATATGTAGAAAGGGAAAGATCTGGTTTTATCTTGATTTCAAGTGTGCCTGTTTGGCATACCAGCGGACGGTGCCCTTTTGAAGTTGAGTCTTTTAAGAGGCATTCACTTCAAACATAGGATAATCGGAAGTAAAGTGTTGGATGAGGGGTTTTCAGAAATCAAGTGTCAACAAATCCGGAAATAGAGTATATCCGGGTGCTGGTCTATATTAATGCTTTGGATCGGTGAGAGTTCTCGTCTGCCCTTGCCAGGAGACGGACATAATCATTGGGCGGTCGTTGGGTGGAAATCTTGGACGAGGGTTGCGCTGTTTGTTTACATACGACCCATCGCTAAATATGCTGAAAAAATGGTCGAGTCATTGTACCTCTCTAGAAAGTACCTGACTCCTTCTGCCATGCTCTGCTTTTACAGGAGCCAGATCAAACCAAAAATAGGGGTATTGCTGCCATATCCTGTTTGAAGCTTCCCAATCTAATCCTCACTTTCCAAACTTGACAGAATTCAAAAGCATTTACGCGGCCTTGTGGGTGATGAATTATTTTCTATTCTACAACTCCTTTCTCACAAATGAAACGTTGCTAGCCTCTCTATTTTTCGTGGTAGATATTCAGACGAGCTACATTCCTTAGTTCCATCAGTCCAGACCTTCAGAGCTGGGAGCAGTCAGGCTATATACAAAGGGTCGACCCATTGTCATTCCCTGCATATTCCATTAACAAGAAGGAAGTTCTACTCAGACAGATTCTTCCCAAAAACCGCTTCTTTCACGATCTCTACGACATTAACTTCAAATTTAGGGTCAACCTTTATCTAGCCTACATATCCTCATAATCTGCATTTCTTACTTCCTCCATTTACGCCATTACAACAACATTCAGTAGCCCTCTACTTTTAGTGGCTCTTGGGCGTTGTGTTCGTCTTTTCTTCTTGGTTTCATCGGCTACTTAGTGTTTCTTTAGTTCTCTCAGTTGTCCTTCTGAATCTACCATCAGCTCAGTATCGTCTGCATATCCTATACTGGTATGGATACGACCATCGCTAATATTGGTAGGACATCTAGTCCTCTTTAAATCAACTTGTTGTACAAGTTAAGTATCTCCGGTGAAAAAGCCACATCTTTGTTAAACTCCTCTGCTTTTTCTCTTTGTTCATTCACTTAACCTCTTTGTTTCCAGT
The DNA here is from genome assembly GCA_903632075.3 of Acanthosepion pharaonis. Lineage (NCBI taxonomy): Eukaryota > Metazoa > Mollusca > Cephalopoda > Sepiida > Sepiidae > Acanthosepion > Acanthosepion pharaonis. The sequence continues at coordinate 451,996 of CAHIKZ030003431.1, forward strand.
AAGGGTTACGAATTATTTGAAGATCTTTTCTGTGCATATCAAGCTTTACTGACATTTCAAGTATTTTGTGTTGTTCTTTATCGAATACGTTGGCGTAATCTATGAAATATAGGCATGGATCTTTCTCCATTTCAAATTGTATTACAAAAAAAACATTTCCACTGACATGAAGTAGAAAGAGTATATTGAATCAATTAACTAAGTATGCAGTCAGGAAAGTTGGTTTACTGTGTCGTTCTTGATCATTTTTCTCGCCAGAATCAATCTTACGTATTTATAATCTATCATTCATCCTTGCTTTGAATATTGCTGCCACATCTGGTCTGGTGCTCCTGCTATATATTTAGAGATTCTTGATAAAATCCAAAGAAGAATCAGCAATATTATCGGTCCTGACCTGGCTTTTCGGCTTCAGTCACTTTATCTTTACTATAATCTAGCTTCCCTGTGCCTTTTCTATGAATACTGTTCATGGTAATGGTCCTGACGAACTATCCTCTACGGTACCGAGACTTTATGAATTTAAGCGCAGTACTAGATTGGCGACAAGGTCTGATCATTTTACAGTTAAAATAGTTATAGATAACCGTAAGTTCTATTCTGACAGTTTCTTCTATCGCACCTCTCGTCTGTGGAACTCTCTTCCGTCTTCTTGTTTCTCAGTCAATTTTCATCTTCAAAAATTTAAATTTCAGTTAACTTCTATCTACTTAATACTTGTTCTTTTATTGTCCTCTCTCCTTAATTTTTGTTATTCTTTAACACTTAGTTACCTCTTGTGTCTTAGTGGCTTTATTGGCTTGTTTGGGGCAAAAAATACGGATCATGAAAATAGCGTTTCTTTTTCAGTGTTTTAAAAAGACCTAACTATCAGTGTTGTTGTGTAACTCATTAAGCTGTTTGTTCGATAAAGTTCTTATTCATTCGAAGCTGTCTTCTTTGGCAACGCTAAGAGGATTGATCAGGTTCTCCGGTATTTCACCGCTGTTGTATATTTCGTTTGTCACTTGGTTAATTTTTTTAATCAGTTCCAAAATCGTTTAACAAGTTGATGGCCAGACGTCAGTTACGAAATCTGACTTCAAATGCCAATTTTTAATAGTCAACTTAGGTAACAAAAAGATTTATGTGTTGAACTATACCTTCAATTGGAAACTTAATGTTTTGACACTAACCGCCTCACTGCGAGTAAAACTGCTGTTAGCGCCCGAAGATGAAAATGTATTGGAAAATGCCAAACCGGTGATAACTCATAGTCGGAGTCATAATAAAAAGTGCCAACGACGAATTATGTCGTGGTTGGCAGTGGATGTGTTAAGGCTGTCAGCATCTAATAATCTAGACTGGGCTAGCCGCTTTGTTCCACTACATCTTGGCCAAGGTTATGGAATTGCAATGAAAAGCAAGAGAAATGAAGATGAAAGAAATACTAGTGAAAATAAATAATAATTGACAATGCTTCATCTAAGAAGGCTAACCAGCAGGAGTCATTCAAATTTAGCCATATAGCTATATTCTCTACTTCTACTTCTTATGGATGGCAGTTGCAATAAAAAGCAAGAGAAATGAAATAAAAAATAATAGTAAAAAAGAGACAATGCTTCATCTAAGAAGGCTGAAGTCATTCAAAAAATAATAGTAAAAGCAAGAGAAAAAGATGAAGTAAAAATGAATTATTGACAATGCTTCATCTAAGAAGGCTAACCAGCAGGAGTCATTCAAATTTAGCCATATAGCTATATTCTCTTCTACTTCTTATGGATGGCAGTTGCAATAAAAGCAAGAGAAATGAAGATGAAAGAAATAATAGTAAAAATGAATAATAATTGATAATGCTTCATCTAAGAAAAAGCAAAGTCATTCAAATTTAGCCATATGGATGGCACAATAAAAAAAAGAGAAATGAAGATGAAAGAAATAATAGTAAAAATGAATAATAATTGACAATGCTTCATCTAAGAAGGCTAACCAGCAAGAGTCATTCAAATTTAGCCATATAGCTATATTCTCTACTTCTACTTCTTATGGATGGAGTTGCAATGGCAAGAGAAATGAAGATGAAAAAGAAATGTAAAAATGAATAATAATTGAAAAAGCTAACCAGCAAGAGTCATTCAGAATTTAGCCATAGCTATAGAGACTTTTATGGAAGTTGCAATAAAAGCAAGAGAAATGAAGATGAAAGAAATAATAGTAAAAATGAATAATAATTGACAATGCTTCATCTAAGAAGGCTAACCAGCAGGAGTCATTCAAATTTAGCCATATAGCTATATATTCTTACTTCTACTTCTTATGGATGGAGTTGCAATAAAAGCAAAGAGAAATGAAGATGAAAAAGAAATACTAGTGAAAATGAATAATAATTGACAATGCTTCATCTAAAAGGCTAACCAGCAGAACTCATTCAAATTTAGCCATATAGCTATATTCTCTATACTTACTTATGGATGGGAGTTGAAATAAAAGCAAGAGAAATGAAAGATGAAAAGAAATAATAGTAAAAATGAATAATAATTGACAATGCTTCATCTAAGAAGGCTAACCAGCAGGAGTCATTCAAATTTAGCCATATAGCTATATTTCTCTACTTCTTCTTATGGATGGGAGTTGCAATAAAAAGCAAGAGAAATGAAGATGAAAGAAATAATAGTAAAAATGAATAATAATTGACAATACTTCATCTAAGAAGGCTAACCAAAGTCGTTCAAATTTACAGCTATATTCTACTTCTACTTCTTATGGGATTTGCAATAAAAACAAAGAATAGTGTAAAAATAAAAAAAAAATTAACAAATATGTGTTTCCACTATTCCAATAAAGAAACAACTTTTAATAGTACTGACTAAGTACCACTGTTGTCATTGCTTCTCTTGTATTAACATTTCCCCCATTGGCGAGTACTTATATACAATATTTGCATAATAAAAGTTTTTCTCCTGGGCAACTCCATAAAACCTCTTTTTTCCAGCTATCCATATATATATAATCAATAAAAAGGAAGTGTCCCGCCTCTTTCTACTTGTCATTACCGCTACTTGCTTTCTTTTGGAGTTAAGAATCGAACTAGAATACATCTTCCGATCTGATATGGGTTTTTTTTTAAGGGCTATAAAATGCAACTAATTTTGTGAATAGGTGAAACCCCTGTGGAACCTAAACATTTAACTGTAGAATCTTTCAGGTCGCTCGCGGACATGCCATGTAACAAAATATCCTGTCAATAAAGTATACTCAGGTATAGCCGGTGGTGGCGTGACTAATTGCGAGCTGTCTGTGGTTGGAGATATTTAATAATGAACTAGCAATGATACTCGCCGTTGTCCGGACCAAGTCTCTTTCTTTTGCTTCGCTTGCTCGCACGGTCATTTCTTTGCTTGAGCGATCTGTGTATGCCATAAAAATGGTATGAATGAAATTGCCGTAATCAAAACTAATAGATTTTAGACATCTTGGTACACTTTTATATTCCTTAGAAGGGAAGATCTTGAGGTTTCTAGAATATTGAAATATTTCAGCTTTTTTTACTTTATTTACTTCCCTTTATATTTTGTTTATTCTTCTTTACTCCCAAGCTGAGATCTAAATGCTTAGGTGGTTGTTACTTCCAGGGCAGGAGATTATTAATTTTTTAAGTTTATTATTTTAAATGGGAACTTGCAAATTGGTTACCTCAATTAAACAAGAAAACCTTGGACAAGATGCTGGTATATATAAATGATAAAACTGGGCGTTTTATTATTAAGTTTAGCCCGATAGGGTCGTTTCCAATTTCAGAGTATAACTCTGCCACGGGTGATGGCTTGGATTAATCTCTGGCGTCTGGGGCATCCTCAAAGGTGAAATGTAGTGAAGAGAGGACTATTTTGGGCCTCTTGTTTGATGTAAAAGTCCTATTTTAAAACTCTACTTTTGTTTTATATTCCAGTGGAGTGTGTGCTCGAGTTAACACCTTTTACACACAAACCCCTTGTTTCCTCTTTAGGATTGGGTTTCCGGTTCCTTCTAAAGACTACTTCAAATGTGTATTTCTAATGTCTCCGCCTGAAATCTGTAATTTTATTTACTATTTTTTTCCCTCAACGTGAGTAGATAGGTTCACCTATCGTCCAATTCATGCGCCTTCCTTGTCTTTTGAACAATATAGTTTTATCCCTTCTTCCCTGTTTAAGATCGGGTTTTCGGTTCCTTCTGAAAATGTTTTCATTCTCTTTCACTCACAGTAGCCCCTTGCGTCTTTAGCGGCATTGTTGCTTTGAATAGAATAAGAAAAGCCACACATACACACAACCAACATTATATGTTAAATTCATTTTTCAGGATGTCGAACAACACCCATAGAGACTTTGAAATCTTTATATAAGATGTGAGTCTGATTCCTGAGGACATATGTAAATATATTTTATGAATTTCATAGTGATTATTTGCAAAGAGAACTTTTTTTGGTATTACATTCATGTTTTCTATAATGAGAACGTCCTTTAATAGAATGTATGGTCGTTAGTAAAAGGGAAAGCCATTGAAACGAGCTACGCATTGGGGACGTCAAAATCAAGCAAATACAGAAATTTATCTGGAAAGTGTTTTAACAAACGGCGGAAAATGTGATAGCGAAAACCGAAGGTGGATTGCAAAAGCGGTAGATGCGTTCCAAAGGCTGAACAATGTGTTAAGAGATAGAAAAAATTAATTTTTTTTTAAGCATTTCATCCCAAAGCAAGGCAGGAGTGCCACTAGCACGCAGGGGCTTACGGAGAGTGAAAGTATGAGAAAACAGTGAATGTAGGGGGGTGGTTAAGGAAAGGAAAAAAAATAACAGCTATCAAGGCAACAAAAGATGGCGATTGACGTTGCATTTAAAATTTTTTGGAAATTGTAGTTATCAGGGAAGTATGTGAGAGGAAGAGAGTTCCAAGGTCGGGAAGTGAGAGGAAAGAAACTGTTGGAGTGGAAGTGGCGGTAACATTTAACTATTTCAACAGTACAAGGGTGGAACCTAGATGCCAATCTAATAGCCCGCTTAAATTCATGTAGTTACCAGAGAAAAAGCTCGTCAGAGCAGTCGCCATGAAAATATTTGTAGAAAAAACAGAAGGAAGCCATATCACGTCTGTGAGAAAGTGTCTGAAGTCGTGAAGAAAAAGTTCGTCAGAGCAGTTGCCATGAAAATATTTGTAGAAAAAACAGAAGGAAGCCATATCACGTCTGTGAGAAAGTGTCTGAAGTCGTGAAGAAAAAGTTCGTCAGAGCAGTTGCCATGAAAATATTTGTAGAAAAAACAGAAGGACGCCACATCACGTCTGTGAGAAAGTGTCTGAAGTCGAGAAGCCAATTCAGGACCGATTACATTACAGATACTTCTTTGGATTTTGCCGCGAACCTCCAGATGAACGGCAGGGGCACCAGACCAGATATGGCAACAATATTCAATGCAAGGACAAATGACAGATTTGCAGATGTTTAAGATGGACTCTGACGAGAAAAACCTTCTGACACGACACAGTGGATCAACTTTCCTTGCAGTAGATGCAGCTATTGATTCAATGTAGTTGTTCCACTTCCAGTCACTTGAAAACGTGAGGCCAAGATGGTGTAGTGAGACGCTCTCACTGAGACGAGTCTCAACCATGCTGATGGGTGGGTGGAGGTTGTCAAGGACGTTTCTTTATGGTGGTCAAATGAGATCAGTTTAGTGTTGGAGAAATTAAAATTTACAAGCTATTTCCTGTCCCTGTCAATCATTGATTGGAAGTTCTTTTCGAGAGCAGCGGCCAAGTTCACTTTGTCATCGCTGACGGGCTTACTATTGAGACAGGAATATATGGTAGTGTCGTCTGCATCGATGCCTACTTGGGAACTGTTAACTAGCGTTTCGTTGATTCTATGCATAATGACATGGCTTTCAACAAATTGGACAAACCAAAGTGAAAATTAAGTGTCGTGGACGTCAAAATTAAGCATGGCGGATATTTAACCATTTGCTAATATAGTAACAGACGACATAGAAAGCCGAAAGTGACTCAAGATGCTTTGGGGGAATTTTAAAAGATATTAAGGGATTGGAATATATTCGCAGAAACAAAGAAAAACTACTGGACTGAAAGGTAATATCTAAGCATCTATATGGCAGTAAATGCTGAACAATTTCCTCCTAGACGAAGAGAATTTAAGCGACACAAATAAGGTTCTAACGACGAATATTGATTTTGATTTGGTTTGGTTTGGTTTGTTTTACGGGATATCAACCTAAATGGGTTATTTAATGCAGACAAAATTTTTATTGCTAGTAATATTTTTTTCTTCAAAAATATATAGCAGGTAATATCTTTTTTATTTTTTTTTTACAAAAATGTATTGCTGAGAATAATTTTTTTTACAACGTATTTCTGTTACTAAAACTGATTTGTACATTTTTATAGTGTTTTGGCCACAGTTTGGGGGTTAGCTATTTGCCCATAGCTGAGACCCTAACAGGTGCTACCACCCCGAGTCTGGGTGGACCTGAGGAACACCAGCAATTAAGAGGTGGTTCCACGCTCCTCAAAACCTCCTGATCAGAGGCCTTGCTGTTGGACGCAGTTTATTGCCATACCCTGGACGCGAATGTAGTTTATGGTCTTACCTCGGACGCGTATGTAGTTTATTGCCATACCCTGGACGCGGATATAGTTTATGGACCTACCTCGGACGCGTATGTAGTTTATTGCCATACCCTGGACGCGGATATAGTTTATGGTCTTACCTCGGACGCGTATGTAGTTTATTGCCATACTCTGGACGCGGATGTAGTTTATGGTCTCACCTCGGACGCGTATGTAGTTTATTGCCATACCCAGGACGCGGATATAGTTTATGGTCTTACCTCGGACGCGTATGTAGTTTATTGCCATACTCTGGACGCGGATGTAGTTTATGGTCTTACCTCGGACGCGTATGTAGTTTATTGCCATACCCTGGACGCGGATGTAGTTTATGGTCTTACCTCGGACGCGTATGTAGTTTATTGCCATACCCTGGACGCGGATGTAGTTTATGGTCTTACCTCGGACGCGTATGTAGTTTATTGCCATACCCTGGACGCGGATGTGGTTTATGGCCTTACCTCGGACGCGTATGTAGTTTATTGCCATACCCTGGACGCGGATGTAGTTTATGGTTTTTACCTCGGACGCGTATGTAGTTTATTGCCATACCCTGGACGCGGATGTGGTTTATGGTCTTACCTCGGACGCGTATGTAGTTTATTGCCATACCCTGGACGCGGATGTGGTTTATGGTCTTACCTCGGACGCGTATGTAGTTTATTGCCATACCCTGGACGCGGATGTAGTTTATGGTCTTACCTCGGACGCGTATGTAGTTTATTGCCATACCCTGACGCGGATGTAGTTTATGGTCTTACCTCGGACGCGTATGTAGTTTATTGCCATACCCTGGACGCGGATGTAGTTTATGGTCTTATCTCGGACGCGTATGCAGTTTATTGCCATACCCTGGACGCGGATGTAGTTTATGGTCTTACCTCGGACGCGTATGTAGTTTATTGCCATACCCAGGGACGGGCGAATAGTGAGAATAACATGCACAGAGCTTGTAAGAAACGATGGAGTTTTAAGAAGAACAGGAACACAAAAAAACTCTTGCTAAAATTCGAAAAAACAGCTGAAATTTTGCGGACACAAAATAAGAAAAGACGGATTGGAGAATGCGAGACTTAAAGGTTGAGTTATTAAAGAGAATTAACTGAAACTGAGATATTGTTGTGGCCTGTTAGGGGCCAGAAAGCAAGACACGGAAAGAAAAAGGTAGGTTGAACAAATGTATTGAAATAACAGATACATATAAAGTAAGAGTGTTGTTAGTAGGCAGATAGAATGTCCGTCCAAACTGTCTGGCCACACTACTTCTCGACTGTTATATTTAACGTCCCACCCCACGCGGGTTGTATGCAGCACAAGGCCGAGTTTATAGTGGTTTTTTCAAGCCGGTAGGATCGACCAAAAAAAATTGCCTTTGAACCCGTATAAACGGGTTCAGGGCCTGTCTACCTCCCCGGACGAAACTTTGGCCTTCGGCAAAGCCTCATCCGGGTTCCTCTCCGCCTCAGCGAAGTGTTTGTCAGCAATGAACGGTTTGGAGCATCGTTCCTCCACTGCGTCTCGACTGTTGATATTTAACAGTCCCCCCACGCGGGATGTATGTGGCACGAGTCCGAGTTTACCGTGGGTTCTCCTAGCCCATAGTCTCGGCCAAAAATATTCCCTTAGAACCTGTATAAACGGGTTCAGGGTCTGTCTACCTCCCCGGACGAAACTTTGCCCTTCGGCAAAGCCTGATCCGGGTTCCTCTCTGCCAAAGCAGGGAGTTCGACATAAGTCGCACACAGTCAAAGACTGCGTTTCGACTGTCGATATTTAACAGTGCCCCCCCCCCACGAGGAATGTATGTGGCATAAGGCCGAGTTTAACGTGGGTTTCTCCGAGCCCGTAGGCTCGGCCAAAAATATTCCTTTAGAACCCGCATAAGCGGGTTCGGGATCTGTCTAGCACCCCGGACGAAACTTTGCCCTTCGGCAAAGCTTCGTCTGGATTCCTCTCTGCCAAAGCAGAGAGTTTGACAGAAGTCGCACACAGTCAGAGACTGCATTCCGACTGTCTTCTGGGAAGTCTCGCAGGTTGGTATTTATGAAGGAGGAAGAGTTCATTCCCATGTAGGTAAGTCACCATGACAGATACCCCACCAAAAAAAAAAATGCATGGCACGTAGAATTAGGACAATGTATCCCCGTGAACTAAATAAAGGGTTCGGTTCGAAATTCCAACGTATAGCACCTGAAGAAGGTTGGAGCGTACAACGGCTGAAACGTCATGAATATGACAGTAAAAATTACTCAACAGTTCGAACGATGTAAATAGTATAAGTAGTTGCAATACATCATCTCAGAAATATAGACAAATAAAATAATAACAGGAAAAATTTTCTCATGTACTTTGGGGACTTTCAACAACAACAACTAAAATAGATAGTACATGTAACTGGAAAAGGAAAATAATGATATAATCAAGATGTTGACTTCCACACTACCAAAGACAAAAGGTTAGGATGGAAACTACCTTCAATATCTTAGAAAGAGATATAACATTTTTAGTGACTCAACGAACACTCGTTGTCACTTTCGTAATGCTCGTTGTAGTAGAGACTTTGTAATCGCAGATAAACTATAGTACGCCGTTGAACAATACTGGGGTCAGAAGCCTTCGAATAACACCAGCACTAATAGTACTTGACTTATAATACTCGCTCTAATAGTAACCTCCAAATAGTGATCCGTATAGATCAGTGTAGAGAATAGTGTGGAGAAGAGAATAGCTATCCGTATAGTAAAAGAAGATAGAATAGAAATGGCTATCGTTTAGACACCAGGCTAATTCCCATATATACGTTTCCTTTACTATCACGTGATCTACTCATTCAAAATGGGAGATTCTGGCAATCTAAAAAACATGGGAGGAGTGTGAACCAGACGATAGGCGAACACATCTACACCTACTAAGGAAAAAAAAAACATTAAATAAAATTTCAGAATTTAGCTAGAGGATAGACTTGAAGTAGCTTTTGAAGGAACCGGAAAAGCAATCCTAAGCAAAAAAATAAGGGATAAACCTCTACTCCTGTTCAAAAGCTTGGAGATAAGGATAGTTAAGACAAAGCAGATTAGCTCTACTTTCCTATGTTTCTTTTGAGATGTCAACAAACACTTGTTGCCACTTTTGTAATTTCAACGAATTCTCGTTGGAACTTCGTAATGCTCATTGTAGTAGAGACTTTGTAATCGCCGATACAACTATAGTACGCCGATGAACAATACTTGTGTCGGATGCCTTCGAATAGCACCAACTCTAATAGTACTTACTCGATAATACTCACTCGAATAGTAACCATGAAATAGTGATCAGAATAGTAATGCTGTTCATGTTGTTGTTTTTGTTGCTGCAATTTTTGTTGCTGCAACTGTTGTTCTTGTTGCTGGTTTTGTAGCACCAACATTTGAACCATGATAGATTTTAATTCTTCCATTCCGGTGTACTCTGCTGAACAAATCCTCGTGTGAGTTGAACGAATTCTTGCGAATCCTTATCGCCACTTTTGTGACTTAACGAACACCCGTTGTCACTTTTGTAATGTTCGGTGTTGTACACTTTGTAATTGCAGATATAACCATAGTAACGCCGTTGAACAATACTGGTGTCAGATGCCTTCGAATAACACTCACACTAATAGTACTTGCTCAATAATACTCGCTTGAATAGTAACCAACGAATAGCGATCCGATTCACTAACCGCCCGACGCGGTCGAATGCGGCATAAGGCCAAATTTACTGTGGGGTATCCGAGCCTGTAGGACCGGTCAAAAATTCCCCGTAGACCCCGTATACCACACCAGACGAGACTCTGCCATTCGGCATTGCCTCGTCTGGGTTCCTCTCTGTCCGGAGGCAAAATGTTTGACAAGCACACTTCCGAAGTAATCCGGACAGTGATCGAGGAGGAATGGTGAGATATTCACAAACCGCCCCACGCGGTCGGATGCGGCATAAGGCCAAATTTATTGTGGGGTATCCGAGCATGTAGTCACGGTCAAAAATTTTCCGAAGATCACGTAGAAACGGGTAGACTCTGCCCTTTGGCATAGCCTTGTCTGGGTTCATCTCTGTCCTGAAGCAGAGAGTTTGACAAGCATACTTCCATAGTTCTCCGGACAGTGATCGAGAAGAAATTGTGATCAATTAGACGTCACACTACTTTCTATTTATACTTTTTCTCTATGTTCACGTGGTCTACTTGATTCAATAATGGGATCGCCTATGTTTACTCACTGGCGATCTATGTTCAAACTTAAGTGACGGCAGCGACACTTTATTCCTATGTAACACATTTACTGGGCTTGAAACATCTATTTTCTTGGAAGACTGTAAATAATATAAATACCATAAACTAGGGAGGCACGGCCGAGTAATATCGGCTCAGATTGAGGAATCAGAGAGCCGAGTTCGAATTCCAGTCGAATCTATTACATTCACTTACGTGCTGATACCCTTGGGAAAGGTATGAATCCTCTTCTTCTCACCCCAGCTATGGGTAAATAGCAGGACAGACCGGGTTCTATAGCCTTGGATGGCAACTGGTCTACCGCAGAAAAACCTACTACGGGAAAAAATCTGCCTCGTCAATCATGTATCGAAAGATACATGATCGCCTAAGCGTGTATCACGCATGACACATAACATACATTCTTTATGATATTCTCAGCATCCTTCTGTAGAACATAAAGAAAATTGGACATATAGAAGGACTTCTTCTCAAGCCATTGGTAAATATTAGGACAGACTGGCAACTGGTATACTGCATAAAGAAATGGCAACCTACTGCGAGAAAAAATCTACTTCGTCAGTCATGTATCACGCATGGCACATAACTGACATTCTTTATTATATTCTCAGTATCCTTCTGTAGAACCATATTTTTGATATCCTCTTTATCTCTGAGAAAATTGGCCATATAGGAGGACTTCTTCTCAAGCAATTGGTAATTAGCAGGACAGACTGGCAACTGGTCTATCTCAGAAAGAAATGGCAACCTACTGCGGGAAAAAATCTACCTCGTCAGTCATGTATCACGCATGGCACATAACTGACATTCTTCATTATATTCTCAGCATCCTTCTGTAGAACCATATTTTTGATATCCTCTTCATCTGTGAGAAAATTGGCCATATAGGAGGACTTCTTCTCAAGCCATTGGTAAATATTAGGACAGACTGGCAACTGGTCTACCGCAAAAAGAAATGGCAACCTACTGCGGGATAAAATCTACCTCGTCAGTCATGTATCACGCATCATAAACTGGGACCTTTATTATTGCATGAATATTGTTTCTACAACAGTTAAAATTTTACGTATGCCTTGTAAATGAATATATCTCTTTTCATCAATGAGTGGCGAATATTTTTAGCCTTGCGCCAGACTAGGCTATGCTTAGTACGAGTCAAATTCCTTTTTCACTAGTTCCTCTTTTCAGCTTGTAAGTTTCTCTTTTGCATCTACAGGTCTAAATAATGTCAATATTTGTACAGACGAAAATAAACACTGCATCACTATCACTTAACTCCGCGTTTTCCTGTTGCGTGGATCCATAAAACCCGGCTTTAACCATTAAGTAATAAAATATATTAACCAAAACACAACACTTATTTCCCTAATGTGTATCCTTTTTTCCGATACATGTAGATGTATAATTTTATGACTTCAGTTAAACTTTAATAAAAGAATCTGACAGGTTCGAAGTAAATTAGCCTTACGGGTCCACAGTTGGTCATCATAAATATTTACTACATGTCATTTATGAGTTGCATAATCGAGTGATTCATTTCCAGTTGAAAGCCCCCTGAGCAACTTTTGAGCAGTATGGCCATTTCGATTTCACCAAAAGCTGCACATAACCAACAGACTGCTTAGCGTCCTGGGTTAGACGATAAGCTACATTCTTTTCCTGGGTAAGACGATAAACTACATCCTCTTCCTGGGTAAGACGATAAACTACATCCTCTTCCTGGGTAAGACGATAAACTACATCCTCTTCCTGGGTAAGGCGATAAACTACATTCTCTTCCTGGGTAAGACGATAAACTACATCCTCTTCCTGGGTAAGATGATAAATGACATCCTTTTCCTCGGTAAGACGATAAACTGCATCCTCTTCGTGGGTAAGACGATAAACTACATCCGCGTCCTGGGTAAGACGATAAACTACATCCTCTTCCTGGGTAAGATGATAGATGACATCCTTTTCCTGGGTAAGACGATAAACTACATCCTCTTCCTGGGTAAGGCGATAAACTACATTCTCTTCCTGGGTAAGATGATAAACTACATCCTCTTCCTGGGTAAGATGATAAATGACATCCTTTTCCTGGGTAAGACGATAAACTACATCCTTTTCCTGGGTAAGACGATAAACTACATCCTCTTCCTGGATAAGACGATAAACTACATCCTCTTCCTGGATAAGACGATAAACTACATCCTCTTCCTGGGTAAGATGATAAACTACATCCAACAGCAAGGCCTTTGATCAGAAGGTTTTGAGGAGCGTGAAACCAACTTTTAATTGGTGGTTCCCAGGTCCACCCTGGTCCGAGGTGGTAGCACCTGTTAGCGTTCCAGCTATTGGCAAATAGTTAACCCCCAAACTGGGGTCAAAACATCTATGAAAGTGTAAAAATAGATTTTAATACCAGTAATACATTTTTGGAAAAAAGTTATCAGCAATACATTTTTGAAAAATAAATATTACCAACAATAAAAATCTTGTCGACATTAAATAACCTATTGAGGATGATATGACGTAAAACAAATCAAACCGGACTGCTTATCTACCCTATTGTAGAACAATCACGTGGTCAAGATAAACACTCAATTGTGGAGCAAGCTGAGTAAATAATAACTTCACGTTGAGAAAGAGAGCTATTTATGGTGCCATGGAGCATCTCATTGTGCTAAAGTAGGATAGTCCATTGCTTGGGCTGTGATTGACTGCTGGTACATGAGTGGAGGTATTTCTGTATAAATACCACCTTGATTCATCAGTTAGTTTGCAGGGTTTGTATTGAGTTGCAACCTGCTTTATTTTGTCTGCCAGCTGGGCGCTAGCTGGGACCCTTACACCGGTAAGTGCTGTTTATTGTATTGTTATTCTACACCTATAAAAACCAGAAAGATCACTCAAGACAATATATCTAATGGAGTGACGTAGAAATAAAAATGAGGGATCGTTGAGCTCGCTATGATGCAAGTAACCTACATATCGAGTTTGAACGAAATCGGAGGAAAAAAGTTGAATTTATCGATTTTTGATCGGCTTTATCGAGTATTGATTTTTTTTAAATTATCGATTTTTTTTACTCTAAGAATCTATCTCTTACATTGTACAATGTATGTGCCATGTTTGGTCAAAATAAGTTGGATGGATATCGAGTGAAAAGGTATGACACAGACAGACACACACACACACTCAGATATCCTCTGTTTATATAGAGAGAGATTACTTTAAAGGTTATTTTAGTAGATACACGTGTTCGAATAGACACCCTGGTTCTTTGGGGTAGGGGGTTAACAGTGGGAATGACGCCAACCGGACTAGGCATTCGAAAGACTTGATGAAAATGTGCTCTCGGGAAGGGTATAAACCTGCGTTCCCCTTTGGTTTCTCCTACACAGCTAAAAATTATTTATTAATCTCTCGAATGTACATGCTGGTAAACATAATACACAATATTTAAAAAACAAAACAAAAAACAGATAGATCTACTATATATATATATATATATATATATATATATATATATATATATATATATATATATATATTAACGTTCACTTACGTGATTGGTAAAGGTGTAAATCCATCACTTATCCCCCAGCTAGGGGTAAATATCAGGACAGAGTGACTCCTATAGCCATTGCTAACGGTCTAGGCATGTGGCATACTGTACATCAGTTTTCTGTATTCGATTCTTCCCAAAAAGTGTGCTTGGTTCAACTGTAATCAGGTAATATGTTGTTATACTAAAACATTACCTATTCTATTGTAATAGACTCTCCCACACATAATAAGTAGTAGTAGTAGTAGCGGTCGCCAGTTGGGCTCAGTGGAGTTGAGCGAGTCTGTCGATGTCGGACATTGAAGTATCAACGATCACAACTCGATTGCTGCGTCATTAACTCTTATTTCAAGTTCCTAACGTTTTGTACGTTGGACCCTTTTAGGACCGACTTAGCGAAATACAAGCCTCCACTGTGAAAACAACTCTACAACATATGTGGGGTAGTCTGGCAGTTGGTTCTATGAACTGAGCTGCTTGAACATCATACATCGAAAACGACGGAGAGTCCAGTCCAGTATATATATATATATATATATATATATATATATATGGGTAAATAGCAGGACAGACTGGGTTCTATAGCCTTGGATGGCAACTGGTCTAGGAGAAGGAAAACTCTGAATTCAAAACCTACGGAGGGTTGTTTGGGGACCTTGTGGCACGTAGTAGTAGTAGAAACCAAGAAAAAACCAGAAAAAATATAATTAAACAGAAAAGGTCCGTATTTTTAACAATACATGCATATACATAAAAAAGGAGAAAAAAAAACATACAAACGTAAATTCACCTATATAGACATATATATGCACAAACACATCCATCCATATATATATATATATATATATATATATATATATATATATATACACATAAAAATGGGAATATATATACAGAAATATAGTAAAAGTTCATAATAATGTTTTAAAAAGTAACCACACATAGTTGTCTATAAGCAATTTAAAAATCCCTATCAAACAAAAGTAGAATTTAGTTAGTATCGATGATATATTCCAAGACACTAATATATACATACATATATTTTTACTAGGACACACGAACATACATCCACATATACAAATATATAATCATGTATAAATACCCGTATCGACACATCCACGTATACACATATATAAGTACACTCCCATCCACGCATATACACATAAATATACACAAATATACATATATATACATATATACACACATAAACACATATCAATACAAATACATATACATATACATATGTATATATACACATATACACACACACTCACATACACATACATATACATATATACACACATAAACTTACACACGCGGCAGTAGATACAAACCAAAGTTTACATACCTCACATACACACAAACAAGCTCACATATGATACGTGTCAACACACACATATACACCCACACACATACACACACAGATATATATATATATATATATACATACCTGTAATAAGAAGTACAGATATATACGTACACAGACATTCAACCATATACATACATAAACGTACATAAACGTACATACATAAACATATATCCATATACACACACACACCCATATACATGTATCCTAACATACATACATAAACATATTCATACATACAGAAATATACGTAAATATATAGATACACAATATAACTGGACATATATATATATACATATACACCAATATTTTTAACCTCTTCTCTTCTTCTCCTCCTTTTTACCTTCTTACTTTATATATATAAAAAAACCTGCTAACATATATATACACTTATATACACACATACACATTCAGCAGTACAAACACACATACATACATACAAATACATACATACATATACAGACACGAATAACATTATGTAGGTACACAATACACATTCATATCGTCAGGATATGGGTTGTGGTATCAGATTGTCTAGGTCAATGTATGTGGATGTGTGTACATGTATTTATCGGTGTCTATGTGTATAGAAAATGCATGCACATTTAATTGTGTATGTATGTATGTGTTCGGTTTTTATTTATTTATTTATTTATTTTTTTATGAAGGGCCGTTTAGATGTTTCCTATCTCGTCACTTTCTTGTATATATCTTTAATATGTCTGGGTGCTTATGTATTATAATCTGAGTGTGTTTGTACTTTGTATTGATTTACGCGAGAGGTTATCACACACTCGGGATTAAAATGTATACATTTTGTCGGGAAGACCAGCTGATTTTAGCGTCTATTCTAACGTAATTTCAATGAAGAAGTAAATTGAATAACATGTATTTTTTCTTTTCTCCTCAGTAATTTTTTCATTTTAAACTTAATAGAGATTAAATTTAGAT
Organism: Acanthosepion pharaonis; assembly: GCA_903632075.3. Lineage (NCBI taxonomy): Eukaryota > Metazoa > Mollusca > Cephalopoda > Sepiida > Sepiidae > Acanthosepion > Acanthosepion pharaonis. The sequence continues at coordinate 468,753 of CAHIKZ030003431.1, forward strand.
TTTAAAATTGGTAATTTTTTCCTTTTAATTTTAATATCCAATTTTATCATATAATTTAATACTTATTGGTTAGAATGAATTCTATTTTAGTATAACCCCAACTTTAAAGCTCTTAATAGATATTACAACCTTACTTCGTTGTCAAGTTTTTTGAATTCTCCTATACTTGTGTTTTGATTGGTCATTCTAGCTTTTGTAACAGGGTTCCCCTTGCGAAGGATCGTTAATTAATTTGAAACTTTTAAAACCATTTATTCTACATTCAACATTGTCACTTGTTAAGACACCGGAGGTGTTGAAACAAAACGGCTATTTTTGTGGTGATTTTATAACATATTTATGTTATAATTTTTAAATAAATAATTATATCTGCTCTATTCTGTACTGAGCACTCTTTTTAAGAATAGTAATTGTTGGTTATTGGTATTTATTCCGTATACACCAATCATATACTTATATATATATATATATATATATATATATATATATATATATATATATATATATATATATATATTTACACACCATTTACAATACCAAAACCTTTGAAAATTACTGACAGATTAGTCAAACGCACACGGAACGAAGGGTCATTTTGACAGACCAAGTTCAAAAATAAAATAAAAGTGTACGAGAAAAATAAATTCATTTTTCATGAAACATTTATTAGAAAAGAAATGCTACCCAGCTATGTGTATGTGTATATATATGTGCGTGTGTGTGTATATGTGTCTATGTATATGTGTGTGTATATTTGTGTGTATGTGCCTGTGTGTGTATGTGTCTGTTGGTTGATTTTTTTTAACGGTTTATGAAGCTCTATTGGGCATTTAATGCCGAAATCTAAATATTTTGAACCTAATTTTATGGTTCAACTAGCAGCATGGCCCGGCGTTGCCCGTGCTTGATTCAACAATCGTACGACTCATACAGCATTCGCTATCACTTGACTTTCCTTGCCTTTAAAGGAGTGCCCTTTGCCGTGCTGATGTTGCTACATGCCTTACTTCTTGCCTATCTCACACTGCGAATTTTTTCTAAGCTCTATACTAAACATTAAATCTGTTATGAAAAAAAACTAAACAAAATGAACACAAAATGATCAACTTTAAAAAAGGATTCGTAATTGGAAAAACCGAATGAAAAAAGAATGTTAACAACAAATACTTTTTCACACCCAACCCAGTTCTGCGGAATCAGAATCAACGTTGAGTTTAAGCAAGCGAATGAGCCAAGTGGAGTAAAGTGCCATGCAGATTTAAATTTTTCCCACTTGCGATGAATGCAGCTATAGATTTTTTTTTTTTGCATGCTAGCATTCGTGTCAATCATCTGTTGGCTCTCACGCTGGCCAATAGAATATTCCTGCCTATTCGTGGCAGCCAGCTATTGGCTCTCACTCTGGCCAGTACAAAATGGCTGCAAACTACATGAAAACTGCCGTAGAAGCATAAAAAATCGATTATTTCCACTATCGATGGGAGTTGGGAAATGCAAAGTCGGTCTTAGCCTTTCCACTAACTTGGAGCATGTGCATGTAAATTTTGGTGCAAATCCGTCGAAAATTGCGGCCGTGCATTCGTTACACACACACACACACATCCTGCCTTTTATAGATAGAGATTAGATATATTTTGAACGCAATTGTATGCCTTCAACTACAAATAAAATGTAAATGCTGATCATTTTGCTTTAAATATGTATTGTTATTTATTTTACTATAAATAGGTGTTGTTGGCCATTTTACTATAAATACGTATTGTTTGTTGGTTGATTTTGTTTATATCAACCTCTATGGCTTATTTAATGCCAAAATCTAAATATCTCACACACAATTGTGAATACAACTTGTACATAATTTTATGCTCTCAAAATGAAAGTATGTTTTTAGATATATAATTTGTAGATCATAAAATGTATTGTTGGTAATTTTTTTTTTTTCTAAGCATTTCACCCCAAGCAAGGCGGGGAGCCACTAGGACGCAAGGGGTTACAGAAAATAGGAAGATCAGATAGGAGTGATAGAAGAAAGGATGAGGGTAGTAGATAGATTAAGGCAACTGGAGATGTCGATTGACATTACACTTGAATAGCTGGAGATTATAACTCTCAGGGAAACAGGAGAAGGGAAGAGAGTTCCACAGGCGAGAGGTGCGAGACATGAAGCTATTAGAGTAGAAGAGACGGCTACATTTATGAGTTTCGACAGTGAAGGGGTGAGAGCGGGATGCCAGCCACGTAGGGCGCTTGAACTCATGAAGTTTGGGAACCAGCGAATGCAGCTCCTCGGAGCAATTTCCATGAAAGTATTTGTAGAACAGACAGAGGGAGGCGACGGTTGCTATAAAAATGTATTTTTATATTTGATTGTCATTTGCTATAAAACTGTATTGTTGGTCATTTTATTATAAAAATCCACTGTTGATTTTTGTTTGGGGGTGTTCAATATTTGCCTATAGCTGGGACCCTAGCAGGTGCTACCACACCGGGGCAGGATTGACTTAGGAACAACAGCAGTTAAGAGTCGGTTCTACGTTCCTTAAAACATCCAATCTCCCGATCAGAGACCTTGCTGTTGGATATAGTTTATCGCCATACCCAGGACGTGTGTGTGTGTGTGTGTGTGTGTGTGTGTGTGTGTGTGTGTGTGTGTGTGTGTGTGTGTGTGTGTGTGTGTGTGTTAAAATCAAGTCAGTTCACGCTCTGTTGGCGAAGCCTACAACACGACGACTAGAGAGGAGTATGACACTTCAGAATGAACCAGGAACCAAGTAAATATTTTAAAACTCAAATACGCGTTCAGAGGGGATTATAGAAATCCGTGCCGAGTGTTAACGATAATCAAAAACAGAAAGACAACATGGCGCGCACTGAAGGTTTTATTCAAAGTGATAGACAGCGTAAACTGTAGAATGTGAACCCCTGAAATGTGGTTCATGAAATCAGCCACAAGATGGAAGGACATCGAAAAGTGTCATCTCGTTGGGTCCCAAAGCAACTGACCAAAGGAACTTTCTTTCCAGCTTTTGGAACAGTATAGGAAATGTGCTAGGGACTTTATAGAGTACATTATCACGGATGATGAGACCAAACTGCATCATGTTACCCGGGCGAAGTTGTTTGCTTCTTTGAACAAGCTGCATCACAAAAATTAAAGACAACTTTGTTCAAAAGATATTATATTTGTAGACTTAATACTGCATCATCAGGCAGTAAACACTCACATACTGGAGACAGAGAAGCTGTTCGCTTAAAGAGACCAGGACATTTGCATAAAGATGCGGTGAATCAATGAAGCGGTTTGGATGGAGGAATCGAATTCCAGTCGTTTTCATTACATTCACTTACTTGCTAATACCCTTGGGAAAGGCATCAGTTCATCTCTTCTCCTCCAGCTATGGGTAAATAGCAGGACAGACTGAGTCCTATAGGCGTGTGCGGCAACCGGTGTAATAGAAAGAAAAACTCTAAATTCAAAACCAGCCCGGAGAGGGTTATGCGCCGTCTGATTAACCCTTGCCCAGGAAACACCATAGCTACTACGACTGGAGTATGTGTGGTGGCCCTAACGATACTAATAGCTTACGGTGTCGAGATAACGTCGCCCTACTTGCACTATAACGCCACCACACACGGTCAAACTAGCAAAAAGTGACTCTAGAGATGCGGTTGGAATGTCTTAACGTATCCGCTTGACTCCTTCAGATTATCGAAGCGAGTAAGGAAGTCTTCACGAAAATAGCAACAGAAAGAACACTTCCGTCTTCGAGTGTAACAGCAAAATTGTCTAAATCGTGTAACAGCATAATTGTCCATCCCACAAAATCTTTAATATTAAAAAAAAAATACTAAACTAATTAAGTTTCTTTTTTTCCAGGTTTTCAGATAAGACATTTAGCCATCTTGACATCATTTGTGGTAAGAATCACCGAAAAACCCTTTGAGTTATTCAGCTAGAAAGAGAACAGGTTAAAATCGCTTTCTGTCAGCCCCACTGTCCTACCGACTGAGCACTGGTGAGAAGAAAAAGATCATTCAGGCCTTTAGTAATAGTACCAACATTCATACTCTGGCTTCCATTTTCAAAGACCATTCAAGAACCATGAAGAGAACGGTGAATAAGTTTAAAAAGAAGGAACAGTAGAAAGGGAAACTGGATCAGGAAGTCACAACAGGAAGAAGGATCATCCTTTCAGCTTAGAGCTAAAGAGATCAATTAGAAAAGATCCATAAGATTTTTGGCACGTGAGAGAGGAGTTTCAGCTCTGACTTTCCAAAGAGCAGTGAAAAAAGACTTGAAAGGAAATCGTACGTGAAACTGGTGATGCACCGTGTTACTTCAGGACAGAAAGTTAGAAGGTTAGAGAGGGCGAACATCATCTTGAATAAGGTGAAAAATGATTCTGGAATAATATATATATATTTGAACTTAATTTCAATCCTTATTGAGCTTCCCATCCTTAGCTATCATTAATTAATGATGAACATTTCATTTTCGTTTATGATTTATTTCATCACGATTCTTCTGTTAAGCTTGGAGAGCAATTATACATTCTTCTTGCACAAAGAAGAGTTCAATACTGTTATAAAAACATCGGAGAATTCCAGTAAGGTAAATTTAATCATTTCTAAGATACAACATTTCAGAACTTAATCTAACAAATGGACATTTTTGCTGTTACACCCGGTATATTTCTGAGATGAAGTATTGTAATTATTTACATTATTTACAATGCCCTCGTCTTTATTGCCAGATTCACGACGTTTTGGCCGTTGTACATTCCGGCCTTCTTCAGGTGATTTGAATTGTCCTCAAGTACACGTGGCCCAGTGGATAAAAGCGTTGGTTGGATCCAGTGACTTGACCCAAAGAGTTGTGAGTTCAATACCTGACTACTGCTGTGGTGAACAAAAACATGGCACATGGAACTAGAACAATCAACCCCTGTGGACGAAATAAAGGGTTCATTTCGAAATTCCAATCACCTGAAGAAGGCCGGGGCGTACAACGGCCGAAACGTCGTGAATATGACAATAAAGATTCGTACAATAGTCCGAACAACGTAAATAGAAAGAACACTTATACTCAAAATCAGAAAAAGGCATCTGAAATTCAATGGAGATATAATGAGGAAAGGGGTCTTGGAAAACTTAATCCTCACAGGTATATTGAAGGATAGGGCGAGGTAGCGAGCCACTTACCTAACGTGCTTGTGTGAATGGATGTTGGAACGGGATCGGGGTCTTAACAAGAGTAGAAATCCTAAGAGTCGCAAGAGATAGAAGGTTGTGGAGAGCCATGATCGCCTATGTCCAGAACGAACGTGGCATATAGAAGAAGATATAGCGTTACCAATATTTCTTGTATCTACCCGCTCCTTTTATCTAATCGCCAAGAATATTTTGACATCTATATAAAAAAATTCCAATCTCAGTGTGTCACACGTTTTTAATTAACGGGACCAATCCAATACTGATTAGCTACACAGCCATGTCTTTTAGATTTATTTATATTCTCTGGAATATAATTGTATAGAAACTATAGTGGTCATAAGGTAAGGGATCAGTTTATATAGTGATTTTAATATAGAATTGGTCCCCCAATTTATACCCACATTATAATTTCTTGTTTGTTTATCAAATTCTGATTAGGTATGAATCCACATCTTCTTCTCCAGCTATGGGTTAATTAGTAAAGATCTGTGTCACTAAATCATTATTATCTCCGACCACCACCAAAAAAAAAAATCCTACAATCTAAAAATATTATCTGGCTTTAAATAACCTGCAAAGTGTTGATAAATCGTAAAAACGAATCAATCAATCAAGACATCAACAAATTAACATATTTGTAATATGAAACCAGATAAAAAATGATACTCGAAAAAGCAATAATATCAATATTACATCTTTATTTTTATGTTTTTGTTTTATGTATTGTTTCAGTTGGTTCATTAGTTTCTTAATGGATTTGTGCTACAGCCAAATATTTATTTAACTGCGGCGCATGCGCACTGATCAGGCCGTTGTCTGCGTCCGTGTTTCTGCACCATCATGCTTCACACCCATCCCTAATTCACGATCCAGTGTTGCCTTATCACATGCTTCAGCTCCTGTCTCATCACTTTCTCAGATGATTGCTCGAAATTTCCACCCCCGCATTTATGCCTATCAATTTACATAATCTATTTCCATTGTCACCTTCTCATTTCAAATAACAACATAATTTTTTTAACAGGTGGCAGTCACGTAATCAAATCATAACGGGGCTGTTTTTTCAAAAAATTCCAATGCATTTATATTAATTCACTTACACACACGCACACATACATACAAATATATATATATATATATATATATATATATATATATATATATATATATATATATATATATATATAGGTAATAATCTATTGGTATATAATTCAAGTGAATCCTATTAATACAATATTAAATATTAAAACTGATTCATACAATAGGAATTAAGAATACATTATGTTAATGATCATTTTCACCTTGTAAATTGAAATAAAATTTACAAGGATTTTTCAAACCAGTGAATGAACGATAAATAAAAAAAAATGGCCAAAGAAAAGAAGAAATAGAAAAGAAAAAAAAGAAAAAAGAGAGCAAATAAAAACACGGAAGTATTGTAAGTCTGGATATGAGGGGAGGTCAGAGAGAAAGGAAGAGAAAAGAAGTGGGGGGGAGAAAAGAAAGAAAAATGATCTATTTATTTTATACACAGTAGCAAGTAGAAGGTAGTTTAGACATAAAGAAAACGCCCCTCTCTGTCTCTGTCTGTCTGTCTGTCTGTCTCTCTCTCTCTTGTTTAAGAATCGGATCAACATACACCTGATGAAGGCCGGAAAGCACAACAGCCGAAATGTTGTGAGAGCAACAACAAAGATGAGGATAATATTCCGCAAGTAAATAGTATAAATAATTTTCCTTTCCTTTTGTATTGTTAATATACGTTGTTTTCCAATTCCCGTCTCTCTCTCTCTCTCTCCTCTCTCTCTCTCTCTCTCTCTCTCTCTCACTCACTCTCTCTTGTTTAAGAATCGGATCGACATACACCTGATGAAGGCCGGAAAGCACAACAGCCAAAACGTTGTGAGAGCAACAACAAAGATGAGGATAATATTCCGCAAGTAAATAGTGTAAATAATTTTCCTTTTATTTTGTACTGTTAAGATACGTTGTCTTTCAATCCCCGTTCTCTCTCTCTCTCTCTCTCTCTCTATCTCTCTCTTTCTCTCTCTCTCACACACACACACACACACACACACACACACACACACACACACACACACAGAAATAGTATTGACTTTTTACTGCTTAGGGACGGGACAACAGATACTTTTATCTTGCGAGACATTTCTCTGCCTCGGATCATCTTCCATGGGCAGCGAATTAGATAGAGATTTAAGATACTTCGTACATAATGCTGAAGACGAAGAATCAATGGTTCTTTTGTTTCATGAACAGGTGACAAGATATTTCTAGAGGATTATCATGTTGTTTGGTCTCTTTACTTCGGTAGTCAATTAGACAATAGTTCAAGATAGTTCGTGTTTATGTCGGCGAACATCTTCCGCTGGCAAAGGGAGCACTCTCTCTGAATATTCACACCATTCTTGCATGTGTCTCCGTATCTCTCTACTAAACTCTGTAATGAGTTGGTCGTTCAACTTGACACCCCCAAAGTGAGTGGAGGTGGGCAGGCCTCTTCTGACGGGCACTCCTTCTGAGCGGGATGACAGGGTCCTCATTCTCGGATGAACTCTCATCCGTTGAGCTACCATTCGCCTCTGGACAGCTGGCCACGTTGACGTCCGTAGGTAGAGTACTGATGTTTGAGGTAGAACTCAGTGGACCCGACTTTAGGGGTGTCAAGTTGACCGACCAACTCATTACAAACTCAGTCAGCTATCTCTTCTTTCTCTACCGTTCCGCTTCCTCTCATGACTGTAGCGTGCTAGATAGTATTTCTGATAATATAAACAGAGCCATCTCCCTACACCCGCTTGCAAATATATTTGTGTTCGGTGAATTTAAGGTCCACCATGCCAGGTGGCTTAATCACTCTGTTACTGATCTCGCTATCATCCAAACCCTTTAATTCTCAATCACTCCATCTCTCACACAAGTGGTGGACTTCCCCCCGCGTTTCCCCAGTAACCCTGATGGACAGGCTTCTCTTCCAGATAGCTTTTTTTACCTCTATCCCTGACTCATGTCGTACTATGCAGCTCTGCCTTCTTGGCAACTCTGATCATGCGGTAGTGTCTGTAAACATCTCTTTCCGCTCCCCCACTAAACAAGAACCTCCTACCGATAGAATATCTTTCTGTTATCAACGAGCGGATTGGGACTCCTTCCATGATTTCCTTCGTGACGTCACTTGTTCCTTCCTATTCAAAAATGCGCGTCTGTGAAAGTCTATATCGATGCTTTCATTCCCACAAGGAAATATTAAGTTAAATCACGTTCATCTCCTTGGATGCTTAGCCGCTGTAGCCCACGGGAATCCTTTCTTCCGTCTGTACCAGTGCGATGCGTCCGATTGTGACAGACGTCTCTTTGTCTCTGCTCGTATGGAGTGCAAGCATGTCCTCAAAGAAACCAAGTAGCTGTTTGCTGATAGAATGAACCAACGTATAGCATCGCAACGTATCGCAAGTTCGATTCTAGAGATATTGGCGGCTCTGCAAGAGTGTGCGGAACAACAGCAAATGCTCAATCCTTCCTCTATCCAATGAATTCGAAGTCCTGACTTCTACAGTAGATAAGGTAGAATTCTTTGCTCGGAAATTCTCTTCCAACTCAACAATCGCCTCATCTGGAGTACACACACCTGATCCCCTCCTCACTAAAACAGAGGCTATACTGAGTGATATGCGAATAACCCTGTCACTGGTCTCGGATATCATTTCTAAATTAGATTCCCATAAGGCAAGCAGTGTTGACTGGATCCCAGCCGTCATTCTAAAGAAATGCAGTTTTTAATCCTCCTGTTCACAAATGCGCGTCTGAAGTCTCCTCCTGGGTGAAAGTCGGCATCGATGCTTTCATTCCAGCAAGGAAATACCAAATTAAAATACATTCATCTACTTGGTTCTCGCCTGCATGCGCGGCCGCTATAGCCCACAGGAATCATTTCTTCCGGTTTTACCAGAGAGACACGTCTGGTTGCAACAGGCGTCTCTTTGTCTTCTAGTGCAAGCGTGTCCTGAAAGAAGCGAAATTACTGTATCCTGACAGAATGAAACAACGTATAATATCTCGCAAGTTCGGTTTTAGAGATTATTGGCGGCTCTGAAAGAGTGTGCGGAACAACAGTAAATCCTCAAATCCCTCCTCTATCACCAGATTAAACTTTACCAAAAATACCTTTTAAAAAAGAAAGAAAATCTGCCTTGAATTTTTAATTCATGGAATCACATAAAAACATTGTCATACCTACAGAAAAGATTTCAAATTGAAGAGAATAACATAGATAAGAACAAACATCAAAAGGATGACTCAAACATTTTGCAAGCAAAATGTGAAATATTCTGGTTTATTATAATTATATATTCTGGTTTATTATGCACTTATCACAGTCGCTTGTCACTCATAGATCTCTTAACAATTCGAACTCCTGGCATCTACAGTAGATAGGGTTGAATGCTTTGCTCGGAAATTCTCTTCTAACAATACTCGACTCATCTGGAATATCTACATCTGATTTCCACAACAGATCAGAGTTTTTAATGAGTGATACGTGCATAACCCCATCACTGGTCTCAGACTTGATTCCTAAATTAGACTCCCATAAGATAAGCGGTGATGCGACCCCAGACATCGTCCTAAAGAAATGTGCTCCCGAGCTGGTTCCATTTCTCTCCAAACTCTACAAAATTGCCCCGCTGCTTTTCAGCTTGTTGGAGGTCCTCCTCTGTAGTTCCTGTTATTAAGATCTCAACAGAACCTTCTGACCCATCTAACTAACGCCCGTTCTATTGCTGACGCGCTAACGGCCATCACTGAATATGTATATCAAGCCCTTGATAATAACGGCGAAGTTCAAGCTGTGGCTCTAGATATCTTGAAGGGTTTGGCACGCTGGTCTTCCACATAAGCTCCAGGGCTACGGTATTACAGGGCGGTTGTTGGGCACCTCGAGGGAGTGTAATGGTTAACAATCTTGTCTCGCTAGAACAATTACAACTGAGTGGTGAGTTCGATCCTTACTGGGTGCCCCATGCTTTCGGACTTGTGCCACATCTGAGCTACGCTTGGGAAATTACTACGGGACGGTTGTTTGATTTAATCCAATCATTCCTATCAAATCTTGAAATGAAGATCGTTTTGAACGGGCTCGCTTCCAGATTATTTCACATGAATGCGGGTTTTCCCAAAGGCTCTATCCTGGGTCCTACGCTATTTCTCCCTGATGTCATCACTTCCCAGTTACGGATTTATACTGATGACACTACCATTTACTCCTGTTTCAATAGCAAATCAGTCAGAGCTGACAAAGTTAACCTGGACACTGCTCCTGAAAAAGCCCTCCAATCAGTGGTTAACTTGAGCAGGAAATGGCTTGTAAATTTTAATACCTCCAAAACGAAATTGCTCTCAGTTAAGCGCCATAGAGAAACTTTCCTGTTCACCATCAGCATGGCTGATATTAGACTCATGGAGAGCAACACACTGCGCCTCACGTTTTCAACTGACTTGAAGTGGTATGACTCTATCGAATCAATAGCTGCATCTAATGCAAGGAATGTTCGATTTCTCGTCAGAGTTCATCTTGCACATTTACAAATCTACCATTCACCCGTGCATTGAATACTGTTGCCATACCTGGTTTGGTTCTCCTGCTACTCATCTTGCCAAAAATTGGTTCTTGCAAAAATCCAAAGAAGGATCTGAAATATAATCGATCCTGACTTGGGAGTTCGATTTCAGTCACTTTCTCACCGACGTAACGTTTCTTCCCTCTGTCGTTTCTACAAATATTTACATGACAATTGCTCTGGCGATCTTTTTTACCTGATGCCCAAACTGCGTGACTTTAAGCGTGTTACTAGATTGGCAGCTAGGTCCCACCCGTTTACTGTTTAATAAGGTAAATGTAACCGCCACTTCTACTCCAACAAATTCTTTTCTCTAACTTAAGACCTGGGGAACTCCCTTCCGTTTCCTTGCTTCTTTTATAACTACAATCTTCGAAAATTTAAATGCAACGTCAATCACCATCTTCTATCTTGAACCCCCGTTCAGCCTTTTTTTGGTCCCCCCTGTACCCAGTCCTTTCTCTCACCTTCACTCTCTGTAACACCCTGCGTCCCAGTGGCATTCCCGACTTACTTGGCGTGAAATGATTAAATATTTATTTATTTCGAACGCAATTATATGCCTTCAAGTACAGATAAATGTATTACTGATCATTTCGCTATAAAATGTATTGTTGGTAATTTTACTATAAAATGTATTGATGGTAATTTTTATATAAAAATGTATTGATGGCATATTTACTATAAAAATGTATTTTTAAACTTTCATAGTGGTTTGTTTTTGTTTAGAGGTTCACTATTTGCCCATAGCTAGGACCCTAACAGATGCTGCCACATCCGGTCAAATGGACCTGGGAACAACACTAATTAAGAGGTGGTTCCACGTTCCTCAAAACCTCCATTCTCCCGATCAGAGGATTAGTGCCGGATGTAGTTTATCGTCATACTCAAGACTAGCAGTCTATCGGAAAATGGTTCGAGATAAATGTCTTTGGAGCAATGATTTTTCATTTGTAGTTGAGACATCTCAAAAAGATGTATCATTTTTTTCAGACCTTCTAACTCTCGAAGAACCTTACAATCGGACTATGATTCAAGATCATTTATAGATGGAGAAGTAGGCTGTGAAACTAAAATATGTTTTTTATGAATGATTGATAAGACATTTCAAGAGAATTGTCCTTCTCTTTGGTCTTCTTACTCTGGCAGTAATTGGACAGTAAATCAAATTTATTCGTAATGATAAAGGTGGAGAAGGCAATTATGTTTTCAGAACAAGTTTATAGGATATCTAAAACGAACTGATTTTTCTATAACTTCTTAGTCTGTCAGTAAATTAGAGAATGATTCAAATTAATTCGTAGACAATGATGAAGACGAAAAGACAATGACTTTTTTGTCTTTCAGTAAATAGGTTTGTTTGGTTTGTTTTATTTTGTTTTACAGCATATCAACATCAATGGGTTATTTAATGCCGACAAAAAATTTTATTGCTGGTAATATTTTGTTTTGTCAAAAATCTGTTTCTGGTAACATTTTTCCTTCAAAATTGTATTGCTGGTAATAGTTAACTATTTGCCCATAGCTAGGACCCTAACAGATGCTACCACCCCGGGTCAGGGTGGACCTGGAAACACCAAAAATTAAGAGGTGGTTCCACGCCCCTCAAAACCTCCTGATCAGAGGTCTTGCTGCTGGGTGTAGTTTATCGTCTTACCCAGGACGCAGATGTCGTTTGACATTTCACCCAGGACTATTCAGTAAATAGGATGAGATTGATATTACATAGCAATTCAGCACTCTTTTCTATGTTTCTAATGAAATCTTTCTTTTTTTTTTTCTTAATACTTTGCTTAGCTTTGTCAATGCATCTTCTGCTATTCCGATACACGTTAGATTTTCTTATCGAAACTAGAAATTGTCTGCACCATCTGATTGCAGAAATGTATGTAGTTATCTCCTTTAGTTTATATTTTAAAGTTATTTTAGATGGAATCAACTATTTCGTACTTTGACTTTGTGACGAAATAATAACTGATAATAAACTTTCTACTTTTAGCTTTTAATATTAAATTATTATTTGACACAATTGCTGGGGAAACTGAGTCTGTTTTTGCCAAATAGTATGGAAATATAACACTCCAATGACTGCCAATTTGAAATCTCAGGAGACTCGTTCACAACCGAACTAAAAAAAAAACTGTGTGTGGCTTTATCTTGTTTTATTAAAAAGTTTCTTTGGGATTTGGCAAGTGAATATTAAAAAAATATATATTTCATTATAATGTCTCTTGATAATATTAATGAAAAGTTGAATGACATTATAAAAGTAGACCCCGAAGAGGGACCAATTGCTGACAACGAAAAATCATGGAAATATCACGTATCAATATTTGATTTGATACTTACCAATTGAAGCAGATTGAAAACAAAATCAGCCAATCATATTTGTTATTGTTTATTAAATATTCTTGTAGACCAATTTGTTGGATTCAGCTAGAAAAATATTTATCTATACTTTCTATTAAGAGCGACGGGGATGAAAAAACAAGGTAAACGATATAATCTTGGGGAATCTTTCTAACTTTTTATACATACTGACAATAATAGTTGTTTCCTTATAAGAAAACATTCGACATTTTATTGTCAGAACAGGTAGCTTTACTACCGGTTGAAATTTATAAAATCTTTCTCTTCGGGGAAGCGTATTAACAGAATACGGAAATTGCGACAACGAAATCCGAAGGTGCATCGGAATAGCGAAAGATGCTTTCCAAAAGCTAAGCAAAGTATTAAGAAACCGAAACAAATCGTTAGAAACAAAAAGTACTAAACTGTTATGTAATATCAGTTCTCCTATATGGCGGTGAATGCTAGACATCCTCCTCAGAGATGAAGAAGAAGCTTGAAGCAACAGAAATGTGGTTCTACAGGAGGATGCTGAGAACATCATGGGCCGAACATGTGAGCAACGACGAAGGCCTGGGGAAAATGGGTACAAAAAGAACACATACTTAACATCAGGAAAAGACAGCTGAAATTTATGGAACACATAATGAGGAAAGAAGGCTTGGAAAATTGGACACTCACAAGACAGAGTAAAACCACGCACAACCTTCTTTGCGAGCTTGAGTGAATGGATGGCGTAGCAGGGTTTGGGGGAGATAGCAAAAAGACATGATTTATTAAGAGCTACAAAGAACAGGTAATTGGGGAGAGCCATGATCGACAACGTCCTGAAGGGGTGCGGCGCAAAGAAAAAGAGAGAGTCAACTGTTATCGATCTTTCTGGTATTGATCAGGGTTTCCTTCCTAACCTTTTGTTTTAAGCAGTGTGGAAAGCCAACATCTTGATTATGTTATTATTCTCTCTTCGAGTTACATGTGCCATCCATTTTAGTTATTACTTCAATTGAAATTCTTCAAGTTATGTAGTTTCTGTTATTTAATAAAGTTATTTGTGATTCCGTAGTGGCAATTTACGACAGTACTCTTCAAAACCACAGGATTGATTTGCTCTGAACCATTGTTTATCTTTACTCTAAGAAAACGGTTGTATATAGTTGATAATTTAAACATTTCAGATCAAGTTGGACGCCATGAAAGATGTTTGTGTGAAAGTCAATATCTGTGCTGTAACCTAGGGAAGGTTACTGAATAGAATAATCAAACTGAGGTTGGTAATGAACGATAATACTTAGAACAAGAACATCACATATAAGATTCGCCAGCGGCGCGTAGAAGTAATCAACTGCTAGACGTGAGTCAAGTGAATTAAACAAAGAATTTCTAACTGCAGACCAACATACAATATTTATTACTATATTTATGTTAATGGGGACATACACATTGTCGTCCGTAGGTATGGTACAACAATCTGACAAGGATATTTAAGAATTGGATTCGAGTTTTTAGGTTAATGTTTTTGTTTGTAGTATTTTCCAGTGTTGAGCGAAACTATACCCCTAGCACAAATAAAATCTGGTGAAAAAAAGAAAAAAATGACTAGCGCAACACAGTGAACCAACTTTCCTAGCAGCAGACCTAGCAGTTGATTCAATAAAATCTTTCTAATTCATGTCAGCGGAAAATGTTAACTGGAGAAGGCGAAAGATGTCACTCTCCTGCAGATTAGCATCAGTCATGCTGATCGAAGGCTGAAAAGGGTCTCTACCTTTCAAGATGCGTTAGCACGCCGGTTCAGAAATGCTGGTTTAAACTGATACCTTTATATATATATATATATATATATATATATATATATATATATATATATATAGGATGTGTGTGTGTGTGTGTGTGTGTGTGTGTGTGTGTGTGTGTGTGTGTGTGTGACGAATGCACGGCCGTAATTTTCGACGGATTTGCACCAAAATTTACATGCACATGCTCCAAGTAAGCGGAAAGACCAAGACCGACTTTGCATTTCCCAACTCACATCGATAGTGAAAATAATCTATTTTTTCATGCTTCTACGGCAGTTTTCATATAGTTTGCGGCCATTTTCTACTGGCCAGAGTGAGAGCCTATAGCTGGCTGCCACGAATAGGCAGGAAGATTCTATTGGCCAGCCTGAGAGCTAACAGATGACTGACACGAATGTTAACTAGCATGCAAAAAAAATCGATAGCTGCATTCGTCACAAATAAGAAAAATTTAAATCTGCATGGCACTTTACTCCAATTGGCTCATTCGCTTGCTTAAACTCAACGTTGATTCTGATTCCGCAGAACTGGGTTGGGTGTGAAAAAGTATTTGTTGTTAACATTCTTTTTTTCATTCGGTGTTTCTAATTACGAGTCCTTTTTTAAAGCTGATCGTTTTGTGTTCATTTTGTTTAGTTCTTTTTTCGTAAAAGATTTAGTATAGAGCTTAGAAAAATTCGCAGTGTGAGATAGGCAAGAAGTAAGGCATGTAGCAACATCAGCACGGCAAAGAGCACTTCTTTAAAGGCAAGGAAGGGCAAAAATATTTTAAGTCAAGTGATAGCGATTGCCGTATGAGTCGTATGATTTTTGAATCAAGCACGGGCAACGCCGGACCATGCTGCTAGTATATATATATATATATATATATATATATATATATATATATATATATATATATATATATATATATATTGACCATTTTGCTTAAAGTTCCTATTTTTTGATTTCAGATAAAAGCCTGTAAATTTCCCAACATATTTCAATGAAATTTTCACTTTCAAAAAGGATAGTTTATAATTAAAGTTTAAATATAGGGGGAAAAGATTTCAGTTTCTAATTTTTTTTTATTCATTTCACTCAAAGCAAGGCAATGAAGCAACTAAGATGCAAGGAGTTACTGCGTTTGAAGGAATATGAGAAAAAGAAAAACATCTTTAAGAGAGAGAACAATAAAAGAACAGGAATTAAGAAGACAGAAAATAACGATTGACATTGCATTAATTTTTGAACATCAAATTTGACTTGAAAGTAAAAAACCAGAAGAGATTTCGACAAACGGGAAGTACAAGAGAAGAATCTGTTAGAATAGAACGTATTATTCCATCTAACCATTTCAACTGTAAAATTATGAGACCTTACCGCCCATCTAGTATTGCGTTTAAATTCAGTGTCTAGGTAACATGGCGGAAAGTTAATAAAAAACAATTAACATAAAAATGTTTATAGAAAAGTCACAGGAAAGCTATGTTATGGTGGTGGGGAAGTGACTGAAGCTGAGATGCCAGGTCAGGGACAGTAACATTGCAGATTCTTTTTTGTATTTTTATCTAGAATCTCTAAATACATTGCAGGAGCACCAGACCAGAGGCGGTAACGGTATTCAAAGCATGGAGGATTGGTAGAATTATAAATCTGCAAGATAGTTTCTGGCGAGAAAAATAAAAACGTCAAACGCGACACAGTGAACCCACTTTCCTAGAAGCAGACCTAGAAATTGATTCAATATAATCTTTCTATTACATGTCAGCGGGAAATATTAGCCCGAGAATGCACAACGACTTACTCTCCTGAAGATTATGAACTAAGAACCTTATATATGCTAAGAGATTTGTATTAAGAACTTTATATATGTTACTGTTTGGTATCTCCCCTTTTTCGCGGGAAAACAGCATAGCGTAATGAAAAAGGCCATAAACTTAATAAAAATAAAGTCTTATCGTCAAAATGTTTATGTTATTATTAAGATGAAAGACCAAAGTAATTTTTATTATTTTTTAAAAAATTTTAATCCTTTCTAACACGTTCGAAATTTTGGTTAAAATCTTGTTTTGTTTACGTAATCGCGGTGGCATAATTACATTGACTTTTTTGCGTTTTTTTTCCGTTTAAAACACATTGATTTCGAAATTCTTGTAAAAATCAAATAATTGACTGATTTTAGTGAAATTTTTATGACTTCTTCAGAAATAAATGAAATTATCTTTTAAATATTTTTTTTTTAGAAAATTTTGGTAAATATGCTAGCCCTACCCTCACTTATTTTCATGAAATTTTGCAAAATATCTTTCTATTTCCTGAATTTTTTTATTTGTTAAAAGTAAGACTCTTTGGAGAATGTAAATCACCTAATTTCTTTTTCAAACTTGCACTATTCTAACTGAAAATCTGCTCTGAATTGAAAAATGATAAATGCAATAAAACTATGACATTATTTAATTAGAAAAGCTTTTAATTGCTTTTGTAAATAAGTTATATTAAGCACACTATTGGCTGAAGAAATAAAATTTTTCCGATTAATAATGAATTTTTACAAGTCTTTTTAAATTTTTAAAAAATTTTAATTATAATAATTTATAATAGTTTAAAATCGTGTAAAATTCTGTATTGGGCTATTTCCTGGCTGTGATATAGTAATTAAGTGGAAACGAAATTTATGAATCTAAAATTGAAAAGATTAATAAACGTAGTTACACTATTCTATTATTAAAATTATTTTTTTACTTAATTTGTTCCCTTTTTCATCTATGAAAGGCTAAAGGTGACATTATTATGAAAAGGTCACGTGATCTAATAGTTTTGTCCCTTTACAGAGAAATTCGCTCGTTACACTTTACGTTTCAACAGGTTTTCCCTTTAGTTTTAAAAGTTTAAAATTTGAAGTAAGTTTTACTTTTTTCAATTACTAAATTTCGTTAAATATTTTTTATTTTATGTATTTACATTAGTGTGGGTCATACTTCAATTGAGTAATTTTTTAAAAACTTTTTTAAGGAGAAACAAAAAATATTTTTGTTCGTAATTTCTTTTTAATTTTTTCAGTTTATTCCTTTTAATGACAGTTATTTTGATAAAGACGTTTAGTTTAATTTTAAAACTAATGTTTAATAAATTTAGATTATTTTTAAACTTTATTTCATTCATATTTGAAATTAGTTTCGGAGATTTATGTCAATTCGGCTCATCCATAACTAGCTGTCTTCACTTCGCCATTCAATCGTACATCAATTACTGGCTCAGTAAATAATACTAATCATTAACAAATAGTTTGAAAATTTTCAAGTGAAGGGGGAACACAAGATACCCACTGTGTTACTGGCCCTAAGAACCTGCTGATATTTTTTTTAATGGACTGTGATTGGACAATTCAAAGGTGAACCGCCCCCTTTGAAGGGAAAGGTAGAACTGTGATAAGATCTTAACGGCAGTTGGAAGCGGGACCGCTTAGAAACAAGAGGTTCGTTTCTCCCTCCCTACTGAAAAGGCAGTCAGCGTTTTCCCATAAGTAAAGAATGCATGGGTAATAAAGTTGCTGAAGGCAAGTTTCCCCTTCAGAGAAAGTTTTGAAAAGAAGTCCTCTCGAAGAAGCCCCAGAAAAGAAAGTTTGAAAAGAGGTCCATAAGTGGAGTTTGGAGCTATGACCATTTGAGAAGAAGAAAGAGCAAACACGTGCGTTTTCAAAAAGTGTTTTACTGCGTGTTTTGTAAATTTTCACCTTCTACGGCAGTAAAAGCAAGGCGTAATTTCCAGGCGGACTGGAGGAAAATAAGAAAAGAAAGAAGGGAGTTTGGTCACCAAGAAGCGAACTTTGTCTACACAAGAGAAAAAAAGACAAATTTTTGAACCTTGAAAGGACTGAAAGTGTACTGTAGAGCTAAGGCTCTCTCCCGTTTTTCTTTCTTTTCTTTTTTTTTAATCATTGACACAGCAGGTGGGCCCAATTCTTTTTTTTGGGGGGGGTTTGTGCATTGTAATTTTTAAGTTTTGTTTTTCTGATATATGTTTTACATTGTGTTAGTCAGAGAATAGGTTATCCTATTCTCAGCAAAAAGGGACGAATTTTTGCAAGCACCCTTGTTTAGCTGGTTAGAAATAAATAGTTTTTCTTTGTAAATGTATCTGATTTGCATTTTTTTCTTCTCTTTTTCGTTATTAATTCGGGCAATAGTGAAAATACTCTTGCAGTAGGTTTTATTTTCTAAAAGAAAATAAAATTTCCGAAACTGGTTGTATAATAATTTTTTATCCTATAAGTAAGTAATATTCATTTCAGATCGGATTAATTTAACTTTAAATTTTCTCATTTTACCCAAATAACGCGTCAGAAATATATTTTTTGAAGAATTTTAAAATCAACAAATTTGTTTTGTTTATAAATTTCTTAAAATTAAGAAAATGGCAGCTTTTAAGAAAATTTTAAGAAATCGAAATTAAATTTGACATTCAAATTTATATAATTTCTATCTGAAATACACCAGAATATTTTACTTACTGGAAATAATAAATTTACTCATTTAACTTTCAATTAAAGCTAAAATGAAATTTTCAAGAATGTTTTTTTCATTTTTAAAAAATCATTTTAAACCTTAGGTATCGAAAATTTATGCCGAATAGTGGAGGTACCTAGCTAATGGTAACGGTCGCGCAGCAGAATCAATCCAGAGATAGGACAAGAACAGTGCGGGTTCATTAAAGACACTGGAACAAGGAACGTAATATTCATGCTCAGAATGTTATCAGAAAGAGCGATACAGATGCAGAAGGATGTGCACCCATGTTTCATAGACTACACAAAGGCCTTCGACAAAGTACGCCAGAAGGATCTGATGAAACAGCTCAGCAACCGCGATATATTCGGGAAAGAATAATCAAGAACCTATACTGGCAGCAAACAGCATGCATGCGCATAGGGAACGAGTTCAGTGAATATACAAAGATAGAAAGGGGCGTAAGGCAACGATGCGTTTTTTCACCCGACCAGTTCAACCTATACGGCGAGGCAATCCTGAAAGAATTGGAAACCCTACCGGGATTTAGCATTGGCAGCCACAATCTTAACAACATAAGATAAGCAGATGATACTATACTTATAGCAGACACGGAAATGAAATTACAAAATCTCCTGCAGAAGGTAGCGGCGGAAATTGAGAAGGGACTAAGCATAAACTACAACAAAACGAAGTGTACGGTTGTCAGTAAGAGGATGAGCTCGAAATGCGATCCCCTACGGCCGATCTCCACAGGGAAACAACGAGTATGCCATCCTTTAGTCCTACAGTCATTTAAGAGTCCTTCATATTTACTATATTTTCTCTCAAATGCCTCTTGCATATGCTCCTCCCATGGGACAGTTAATTCCAGCAAAATAATCTGTTTTGTGGCGTCCGAATAAACGATTATGTCTGGACGGAGTTTGGTGGACGATATATGTGTTGGAAATTTTAATTGTTTCCCGAGATCGACTCGCATTTGCCAATCCGACGCGGACGATAACAGTGACTGGGATCCTGCAATCTTCTTACTCGGCTTTGCACCTGCTCTAACGAAGCGGATAGCTCTTCCTTCTGGGATGAGTTTATTACTCTGTAAAGCTTCAGTAATAGTGAGTGCTATCGCCTCTAAAACCTTGACATGACGCCACCGATAGCGCCCGTCTGTCAGAGCTGTTAGCGGCGGAAATTGAGAAGGGACTAAGCATAAACTACAAGAAAACGAAGTGTACGGTTGTCAGTAAGAGGATGAGCTCGAAATGCGATCTGAAGGTCGGGAACACTAGAATGAAGCAGATGCGGAAGTTTAAATACCTGGGAAGCATATTGACAGAGGACGGTAAGTGCGACACTGAGATATGTAGACGTATTGGGATGGCCAAGGACACATTCCAAAAGCAGAGTACTACGTGATAGGAGGATATCTTTGGTAATAAAGAAAAGAATACTGAACTGTTACGTGACATCTGTCCTTCTTTATAGCATCGAATGTTGGACGATTTCCTCAAAGATGAAGAAGAGGCTCGAGGCGACGGAGATGTGGGTCTACAGAAGGATGGTAAGGATATCATGAACCGAGTGCGTGAGCAACGATGAAGTCAGCGAGGATGCAAACAAGGAGGAGGCTTATACTTAATATCAGGAAGAGGCAGCTGAAGTTTCTGGGACATAATGAGGAAGGAGGGCCTGGAGAATCTGATACTCACAGGTCGAATAGCGGGAAAGAGAGACAAGGGAAAGCAACGCATGACATACCTGGCGGATTTAAGCAAGTGGATGACAGAACGTGGTCTGGGGAAGGAAGCACAGGAAAGGAAGCTGTTGCGAGCTGCAAAGGATAGAGGAAGGTAGAGATCTATGCTCGCCTACATCCTGAAAGGACATGGCTCATAAAAAGAAAAGAATATTAGCCATTTCCTTATGAGGAACAATTTGGTATTCATTGACCAAGATGCCAGTGCTGTTATCGGTTGAAATTTATAAAATCTTTCTCTTCAAACAATTTTTTTTTAGGAAAATAGGTTTCTCAAGTCCCGTAGATGTTATCGCTCTTTCCAGTATTGATGTTTTTTTTCCTAAACTTTTATCTTGATTATTTAATTATTTTCTCTTCGAGTTATCTGTGATATCCATTTTAGCTTTTGCTGTTGGTCACAGTCCACAAGTGATGTTCTTTCTGCTACTCTTGGAACTTGATTCTGTAGCGCCAGACCACAAGGTTCAAATAAGGATGATCTTCGCCACAGACTTCACTCGCTCAAAGCCAATTTTAAACCATTGATCTGAGAAAGTGATTGAATACAGCTGATAGTTTAGATATTTCTCGATGGGTTTGGCACCATGCATGACATCCATATGAAATTTTCGATCTGAGGAGACTACTTAAGGACATAAGTCCAGTTTTCAGGTTTCCGGCGCGAATGCCAAGCAATACAGCATGCCGTTTCCAAATTCAGTGAATTGTGTCATGGTACTCTTTTTCACAAAGGAGACTATTTAAGAACACGACTCAAGTTCTTAGGTTAATGTTTTGGTTTGTGGCATCTTGCGGTGTTGGACAAAACTATACCTAACGCAATTTATCCTATGTTCAATTTCCTTACCTCCAATACTAAGTTGGTTAGAACTGACCCATACACAAAATATTTAACGTTTCTGATAAAGTTTCATTTTAATCTTTTTTATTAGAATACACCTTTAAGTGCTGAATCTAGATGCGTCGTCAGTGTTGTTGCTCCCATGTCACTAGAAGTTTCGGGTCTAAATAAACAACAGACTTCTTCGATGGGCGACCCGACCGAATATGATCAGTATTCGGCCCGCACCTAGAACAAAAATTTGCCACTAGCTTTAGGACGTGAATTATATAAGTTGCCCCAGCAAAAAAACAACCAATAAAGACTTCACTTGGGCTATTCGAAGTTATAAATTAGGTATGCATGGTTGTAGTGATCTTCCTACTTGCGGCCAAGAATGGGTGTTTTTTTGGAAGAATAGAAATAACAAACCAATAAATATACTCATAAATACATCTACATATACATATATACATATATACACACACATACATATATACACACACACACACACACAAATACATATATACACACACAAACAAACAAAAAAAAACGATTTATTATATTGGCTCGCCTTGCGACTTTTTTTTCTCTACCTCCCCTTTTAACTAACTTATTTGTTTGGTCTTTCTTTTCTTTTTACTTTTTTATTATTATTTTCTTTTCTTTCCTAAACTACACTTAATAAAACGTTTACAATAGCGTGGTTAAAAAGACAGACTATTTACAAGTTTAAAAACTAAGAGGAAAACATTTGACTAAAATCGCTTAAAAATAAATTAATCAAACTATTTACATGTTAAGTATTGGTTAAAAAAAAAAAACACGTGTAAATTTTAAATAATTTAACCCGCAAAAAAAAATATATCCTTACTGGAAAGAATTCGTTTAAAAACTAAGAGAAATAACTAAAATTCCTCAAAATAAATGATCGAGATATTTACATGTCGAAAAATAGTTGGAAGAAAATATAGCGTGTAAAAATTTAGCTAAAATAAGTTACTCCTACAAATAAAACCAAAAAAAAAAATTATCCATGAAGGAACCGAAAAAAATAAAATTCCGTTTAAAAAAATTAAAAAAAAAAAAGGGAAAAATTACTTGTAAGAATGTTTTTGTAATAAAATGAATCTACTCGAAAGACCAGTAAGAAGTCATTGCATACGAGACTGGATGCACATCGAAAGATTGATTCTCGCAAGTTTCTCGTCATCTGTATACACTAATTTCACATATACTAATCAGTCTTAAAAGTATTTAGTGATGGCATTTATAGCGTGTGTACATCTGCATTGGGAACGTTCTTGTTTTGTAGTTTTGGGCCACGCATTAGCTCTATTTATCCACAACCACCTAGTTGCCTTTTCGACGGACTCCAGGATCATTTGAATCGCCCGCCTTCTTTTTTGTCCCGTTATCCCTAGGCTAGTAAGAGCTCGTATCATTGACTGTCCGGCGATCCCCTACGGCCGATCTCCACAGGGAAACAACGAGTATGTCATCCTTTAGTCCTACAGTCATTTAAGAGTCCTTCATATTTACTATATTTTCTCTCAAATGCCTCTTGCATATGCTCCTTCCATGGGACAGTTAATTCCAGCAAAATAATCTGTTTTGTGGCGTCCGAATAAACGATTATGTCTGGACGGAGTTTGGTGGACGATATATGTGTTGGGAATTTTAATTGTTTCCCGAAATCGACTCGCATTTGCCAATCCGACGCGGACGATAACAGTGACTGGGATCCTGCAATCTTCTTACTCGGCTTTGCACCTGCTCTAACGAAGCGGATAGCTCTTCCTTCTGGGATGAGTTTATTACTCTGTAAAGCTTCAGTAATAGTGAGTGCTATCGCCTCTAAAACCTTGTCATGATGCCACCGATAGCGCCCGTCTGTCAGAGCTGTTCTGCACCCGCTTAATATATGTTGCAGTGATCCCGTCCCCGAACACAGGGGTCACTTTGGTGAATCTATTTTTCCCTATAGGTGTAGGTTGGTCGCGCTTGGTAATACGTCGTACACCATCTGAACCAGGAATCTAGATCGGCTGAAGTCGGTATTCCAAAGATCTGACCACGACACTTTCCGCCGATCTACACCATCCCACCTGGTCCACGCGCCCTGCTGGCTATAACCTGCCATTTTTGTCATTCGCTTTTCCTCCATCCCTGTTCTGACTTCGTCCTGTATCAGGTGTTGACGCTCCTTCACGGTGCTTTTCCCGAATTTGTAGGAGGGAATCAACCCCAGGCCTGCTCTGCCCTGTGCGATTGAACCCATTATTGCTTTTACCCTCAGATTCCCTTCTGCGACAGCTAGTTCCTTAGTAGCACTCCATTTTCTGCCAGTCTTAATCTCTATTTCCGCACCTGATACTTTGGGATCTCTGGAGTTTCTATAATTGTAGCTTTCTCTTGTCCGTGACACCATGAACTCCTCAACTAGTCCTCTGAATGGCAGCTGGATGGCATTGGATGATCCATATAAGGCTGCGCTGCTTAAGCACTGAGGTAATCCTAACCATCTACGGAGGAAACTGCTAGCCCTTCTCTCTAAAGTCTCCACAGTCGAAATGGGAACGCTATATGTCTGGAGTGGCCATAATGCTCGTGGGAACACACAGTGATGGTATAGCCAGGCTTTGAAGTGCCCTGGCAATCCCGATTTATCAATTTTCGCCAGCCACGAGTCAAAATCAGTATGTATAGCTTCGATAGCTGGTGTGTCCTTCAGAGCATTACAAAAGGATTTACCTAGACTTTTAACAGGCTTATCGGCCAACGTTGGGATGGCTCTCCCTTCTATTGTGAAATAGTGTTTTACCACTCGGCATTTTTTTATTACCACTGATCTACATTTGTTTGGCTTGAAATTCATTCTTGCCCACTCAATCAGTCTCTCTAAACCCCGTAATAGCCATCTACAGCCTGTAACAGAATGCGTGGTGACTGTAAGATCATCCATGTAAGCCCGGATGGGTGGTTGCCTAACTCCGGTATTTGAAACGGGGCCACGGCATTCCACCTCAGCGGACTTCACGAGCATGTTCATCGCGAGAGCAAAAAGCGTGGCTGACAATGTACAGCCTGTGATGATTCCTCTCTCGAGTCTATGCCAATCTGAAGAAACCAAACCGGATGCAACTCTTAGATGGAATTGTCTGTAATAATCTAGGATAAGCTCGCGGATGCAACTTGGGAGGTAGTGTCTAACTAAAGCTTCTTCCACGAGTTTATGCGGTATGGACCCATATGCATTGGCCAAGTCCAACCACGCAACAGCCAGGTCTCCTTTATTCTTCCTTGCATCCCTTATTAATTGCGACAAAACTCCTATATGCTCCACGCAGCCAGGCATACCAGGGATTCCGCCTTTTTGTACCGATGTATCTATAAAGCTATTTTTTAGTAGAAAAGCTAATAGCCGTCGGGAAATAACACTAAAAAATATTTTGCTTTCTGTACTCAGTAACGAGATACATCGAAACTGCTCGATATTTTCTGCGTTCTCTTCTTTTGGGATCCAAACACCTTCTGCGTATCGCCATTAATCTGCAACTTTACCTCGCTGCCAAATTACTTTAATGATCTTCCATAATTTCATGAGAAGACCAGGGCAACGCTTGTACACGGAGTAAGGCACGCCACTCGAACCTGGCGACGAAGCTGATCTCGCTGCCATTACTATGTGTTTGACCTCACTCAAACTTGGCATCTTCGTATCGAACTCAACTTCTGGGGGATTGGGTTTAATGAGGCGATCATTAAATCCTAATTCCTCATCCCTTCTTGGGTCCCTATAAGAGCTCTTCAAAAAGGAATCCACCCTTTCTTTTGGGCATGCTAATCTGCCGCTCCTCTTATCTCCCAGAAGTCTTCTGGCGAAACTAAACGGGTCGGAGATAAACGAAGCCCTCTTCCTGGCCCACTCTTTCCTACGGCGACGATGTCCTTCTGCTCTTCGCAGGTTTTTCAGTTTCTGTCTTAAAATATTCCTCAGTTCCGAGAGGGCTGGTCGCTCTTCTTCACTAGCGGCCTTAAATTGTTTCTTGAGGGATCTTAATTCCTGCCTTACTTCTCTTATCCTTCCTTCACGCCTATTCTGAGTGTAGATTTTATTTCTCGTTTTTTCAATGTGGCCGAAACGCTCTGATCCGTAGCTGACGATAAGTTTACTCATGGCTTGAAGTCGTCGGTCTATGTTACCTGCAGACGTACCTTGGATTATAATGCATACGTCTTCATCAAAATCGCGCCAAGCTTACTTGTTGTTTGCTGGGGGCCATTTAATCCGCTTAGAGACTACTCTGTCCGGTCTGAGTCCACACTGGGTGATGCTGGGCGCTGTGGTTTGTCACCGGGACCTGCTCCACCTCCGTCTTACTTGGTGTAACACCTATGCGTTGTGAGTTCTCAGCTACTACCGCACATTTCATCTTGGCCTGGTGTATTTTTAGGCCACGCTGGTTCTTGCACGTCTTTCCACAGTGGCATATCGAGTCAGAAGTCCTTGGGGCGTTTGCTGTGGTCGTAACCGTTGTATCCATCCTACTGGGGATCTCATGCTCCCCCCTCTCGGGATCCCCTGGGGTATGTATTCCTTGTTCTACCTGTAGCGTGAAACGGGGATCTCTTTAGAACAAAGAGACATGTCATTAGGGGTGCGAACCCTGCAGACTCCGAATAGCCGTCTTTCCGGCTTGCCAACTGTCTTTCTAGCTGTCACCGAGTCTTTCCTCAGTCGTCAGCCAGAATATTCCTGGTAGTCACTGTTGAAAACAGATTTAAAATTATTAGAATACACCTTTAAGTGCTGAATCTAGATGCGTCGTCAGTGTTATTGCTCCCATGTCACTAGAAGTTTCGGGTCTAAATAAACAACAGACTTCTTCGATGGGCGACCCGACCGAATATGATCAGTATTCGGCCCGCACCTAGAACAAGTAAAAGCAGTAAAATCGCCACAGAAACCTTCAAAATCTCGCTTGTGGAACTCCCGGTTTCTTTAGAGTCATAGCAGCTCTAAAGATGCGTGGAAAATAGTCAGAAAGTACCTGACTCCTCTTGGCATACTCTATTATTACAAGTCAGATTTGACCAAAAATGGAGGATTGCTGCAACATCCAAGTTAGAGATACCATCTTTTCAACCTTGACAAACGCGGCCATGTGGATGAGGAATTATTTACCACTCTGCAACCCCTTTCCTCACAGATGAAACGTCGCTATTCTATCACCGTTTTCATGGTAAATGTTCAGACAGGCTACATTCTTTTGATCCACCAGTTTGGGTTTCACAGCTAGGATCCACAATGCCACGTACACAGATCCCCATTCCCTTTGGATTCCACTGGTAAGGATGAAATTCAACTCAGTTTCTTCCCTGGAACTGTTACTTTGTGGAACAAACTCCTGAGAGGCTGCTTACACGATCACTACAATCTTAACTGCTTCAAGTCTGGGGTCGATCTTTATCTATCCTATAATATCCTTACTTCCTGTTTTTACACTTTTACAAAACTTCATTCATTAAGTATCTAAATTATGCAGCTTAGTATGGAATGAACGACAGTATAAAAATTAAATAAAAATGATCTAGAATTACTGTAATGGAAGATTGCATCTTTTCACTGAATTCAGAATAGAGAGGTACTTGCTTGATTTTGGTATCTCTAATTTGTTATTTGCATGTGGGGCCCATCCTTTTGCTAACAACCATGCATTCTATCTTCTCACGATTGATGTTTAGTCCTTTCTTCTTTCTTTCCTTCACTATTTTCTGTAGAAGTTCTTGCAGTTTCCTTTCTGTGTCTGCTATCAACACTCTATCATCTGCATGTCTTATGTTAAGATTGTAATCATAAATATTGAATCCTGGTAGGATTGTTTCACAATAAATGCTGAATAAGTTCAGTAAGAAGAGACATCCTAGTCTTATGACTCTTTCTATTTTTGTATGTGTATATGCAGAATTTCTTTAAGAAAAAGAAAAACTTTGTTAAGGAGTGAGAACAATAAAAGAACAGAAGTTAATAAGACAGAAGATAACGATTGACATTGCATTTAAATTTTTGAAGCTCAAAGTTGACTTCAAAGTAAGAAGCCAGGAGAGTTTTCCACAAGTGAGAAGTGTGAGAAAAGAAACTGTTAGCATAGCAAATATGTGGCTAAATATGGAATGAAATACAGTATAAAAATAAAATAAAAAAGATATAGCATTATTGTAATGGAAGATTACACCTTTTCACTGAATTCTGATCAGACAGATCTTGTCAACTGCTGTTGTCTAATTGGGAACAGTACTTGTTCGAATCAATCATTTGGTTCTCAAAAATGATCCACGAGTAGAAACCTATCTTCCAATCCCACTAGATACCCAACTTTAGTACCCAAGCATTCAACAATGAAGACTAAACTTAAGTATTTAATTTTGTCTCAATCAAAATAACATGCTAAAACCATAAACGTCAATCAAGTTTTCTGAATGCATTACTAGCCTCCCAGATTTTGAGCGAGATTTCATCATCAAGTGTATTTGTCATATTTACATATCTAAGTACACAAAATGTTCCATAAACTTTTTAATCATTTCACCCCAAGCAAGGCAATGAAGCCACTAAGATGCAAGAGGTTATTGAGTGTGAAAGAATATGAGAAACAGAAAAAATTATTAAGGAGAGAGAACAATAAAAGAAGAGGAATTAAGAAGTCAGGCGATAACTAGTAACATTTAAATTTTTGAAGATCAAAGTTGACTGGTAAGGAAGAAAAAAGGAAGAAAGTTCCACAAGCGAGAAGTGCGATAAAAGAAACTGTTAGCATAGAACACACAGTTACTTCTAGGTATTTCAACTTGAAAATTATGAGACTTTGCTGCCAATCTAGTATTGAATTTAAGTTCATAAAGTCTAGGTACCAATGAGAAAAGCTCATTAGAACAATTACCAGGAAAATATTTATATAAAAGGAACAGGGAAGCTATGTTATGCCAATGAAAGGGTCCAAAGCCAAGATGCCAGGTTAAGACCAATATCAGTGCAGATGCTTTATTAACTTTATAATATATATTAGAGAGAGAGAGAGAGAAAGAGAGATTGATTAAAATTTACTATATTTATGGGGGATGATTGCTCAATATCAGATTTTATAGATATATACAGTATTAACATAGCAATTGACAGTAGCGATTATACTATGGACAGGTGTTTTCTGTTTCTCCTATTACAGGTGTTTTCTAAGCTGTGGCACTGGTTGGTTTTTTTGAGTTTGTACTTACTGCTTCCAAAATTAATATATTTAAATGCAAGCTTGAAATATAAATATCTAGAGGTATATCTTTCTTTTCAACCACAATAATTCTGTTGTAAAATGTAAAAGTAAAACAAAAAATTCAATATGTAAAGTTTATTTCTCTCTCTCTCTCTCTCTCTCTCTCTATATATATATATATATATATATATATATATATATATTTGATAAATCAGAAAAAGTGTAAAAATGTTTTATTAACTATAGCAATAAAATTTTCAGAGTCTATATACTACTAACTCATACACACACACGCACACACATGCACACACATACACACATGCACACACATACACACACACACACATATATATATATATATATATATATATATATATATATATAGATATATAGATATATAGATATATATATAGAGAGAGAGAGAATTATTATAAGTAACTGTTTATCCCACAGCTCGTTGATGTTACCTTTAGCATCTCAAACCCAGAATATATATGTGGACAGCAACCTTTCTTTTAGACATGTTTCATTGAATATGACAAACAAGGAAAATTTAATTTTTTTTATTTAGTTTTTCCAGCACTTTTAATTTTTCCATTTGATGGAAGTAAGAGATGCAAAAATCCATACAGTCCATTGTTACAAGAGCTTTATTTATATATATATATATATATATATATATATATATATATATATATATAGCTGTCTCATAACATTGAGCACTGTATTTATAACAACTGTGGAAGAAATATATTTATACGTACATAAAATTTTTTGTGCCTGTATGTATGTTTTTTTAGCATACAAATACATATATATATATATATATATATATATATATATATATATATATATATATACTAATAA
This sequence comes from Acanthosepion pharaonis, assembly GCA_903632075.3. NCBI lineage: Eukaryota > Metazoa > Mollusca > Cephalopoda > Sepiida > Sepiidae > Acanthosepion > Acanthosepion pharaonis. The sequence goes on from CAHIKZ030003431.1 coordinate 498,946, forward strand.
GCCTATCAAGCAGAAAGCTAATTATTTCAAAAATTATCAATAAAGATGGTACCTGCAAATCAGAATGTGTATGGATGAACAGTTGATTCATTGATTTGTTTTTTTTACAGCTTATCAACCCTTCATGGGTTTCTTAAAGCAAAGTTGAAACATATTTTGCATTCTAAGAATTTTTAACAATGAGATAACAATTTAATTAAAAGGGATGGACAGACAGACACTATTTTAACCTCAAATATATAATAAATCTACAAAGCCACATAAAAACAGTCTTCTTTTTTCATCTCTTTTCAGTTTGATTCCCCAGAAGGATTGGTTTAAGATGATGGATTTAATTCCACTACAACTTTGCCACGACTTTTTCCAGAGTACATGTACTGAAAAAGAGAAAAAAATTCTATAAAAAAACAGTTTAGTTTTGAGAAAAAGCTCAAAATTCTTTTATTAGTCAACTTGAAACATTGGAAAATGAAATTTAAATTAGCTGAAAGAAAGAATCAGAAGAAATTCAAACCTAAAACACCAACAATAAATAATTCATTTCTAGGAGAGTGATCCTGAGATTGATTTGTGCTTCGTTGAGGGTCACAGCAAATCGGAGCCCCATTTCAAATTCAAGTCACTTGAATTCAAAAAGTAAATCTGTGGTGATTGCACATCAGTACAGATGCAAAAGAGGCAAGTCACAGGTGGACATGCTTGTCAAAACTAGTTATGTCTGGGTTTTCCCAATTAGCAGCAGAACAGCTTGGCATGTCCAGATACAGGTCTCACTGCAACTTGTCCAGATCCGGGTCTTTGTCAACTGTCTTGTGTCATTAAAATTGACAGGAAAACCAGCAATCAACTGGAGACTAGACTTGTTATCTTGTGAAGACATTGCTTTTGAAAATTTTGTTACATTTGGGAGAAAAAATTAGAAAGGAGAGAGAGAGAGATTTTAGTCTGAGACTGAGCTCTAGTGATTGACCCCAAGAGATTGATATCTAGGGACTACTAATCCATTGAAGCTGTTAAGTTCATTCATTGGTGGGGGTGTGGTGAAAAAGTGTTATAGAATGCAAAGTCCAGGATCAGAATGCTCAGCAATTGTCTGGAGTGTCTCATGGGCATGGTATTCTGACAGTGATAGATTGTCTGGGTTTTAGATATAAGTCCAAAACGGCGTGAATTCAACAGAGGGCTGCAAGAATTCTGAAGAGTTGATATACTTCCCACACCCAGGTTAGCATCCAGTTAAAACCATCCACAGAAGGATTCTGCACCACTGTGTGACATATGTTCCTGGGATGTAATTTCTCCTGCTGCATCTTAGAAATCAAGCTGCCGCCACTCTCTCCTAATTAAAATCAAGCTGCCGCCACTCTCTCCAAATTAAAATCAAGCTGCTGCCACTCTCTCCTAATTAAAACGAATAAAAAAAGAAATGGTCCTTTCTGTTGATACCGTTTTATGTAATAACATGGGGACCCAGAAATGACACAGAATGCAACAAAAGAAAAAGGGGAGAGAGAGATTTTTGTCTAAGACTGACCTCTAGAGACTGACCCCTAGAGATTGACCTCTAGTGACTGCTAATGCATTGAATCCTTTAATTTTATTCATTTGGGAAAAAGAAATAGAAAAAAATGTAAAAGAGAGAGATTTTAATAAGAGATTGACTTCTAGTGATTGACTCTCCCTAGAGATTGACCTCTAGTAACTGCTAATGCTTAAGTAATTTCCAAGAATATAATTATCTGCAATATAGGTCACAAACTAATTATATCTCCAATGAGTGCAAAGGTCAAATTTGACCTCATTTTCCCTATCATTTGTGAAGTCAAATAACATTTTGATATTTAACACACTATTTTACAAGAAATAGCATGATGTGTTTTTTAGCCACTTCAAGTGATCCCTAAGGTCAACCTCACACAGACTATGTTTTTTTTTTTAACTTTTACCAAACTGCAGGTGAAAATTGTTACCGTAGAATTATCTCCCTTTGCTACTCTAGGCACATTCTGTTGCCTTGCGATGGTTGCTATAAATAAACACTTGTCAACTGTTATTTCCAGTATTTTAAGTTGGAAATCGCCTACTACTACTTTGGAACAAGGTTAAACTTCCGTTTTCCAACACCATTTTGAATTCTTCTAGACTCTACGTGAGATTCTACATCGATGAAACCCATGTTAATTTTTTTCACAATTTTTTGGAAACAATTATCAATATCCAACAAAGCCTTTACTCAGGAGTTTTTCTTTGATTAACACTCCGATGATGATTTTGAAGGCTTTACTCAAGTGGATATTGACTGTGAAGTGGTCAAAGATGATAACCATGCTAGTGATGTGGAGGAAAGCGATGTTGAGCCCTAGCAGCTACTATCATCTATGCCTGACTAATTTTATAGAAGCTACTGGTGTCCACTGAAATACCTGATAGGCTTTCTGAAGGTGAATTATTTTGTCTATTTATAAACGATAAAATAATAACTTTATTCATCAATGAGAACATGTCAACAAGACAAATAAATGAGTCAGGTGAAAAAAAGGGCAAATAAATCCTAGTGTCTTCTCGTATGTAAACACAAGGAAACACATCAATTTTTTGATGAAATGAAAGCCTTCTTAGCGATTTTGCTTCTTATTGCACCCCCAGAACTCTATAAGGAGTAATAAAAGTTATAGTATGTTGAATTATTTATATATTTTTAATGTATTTATTTTTTATTTCACGTTTTTTATTACTCATTAATTCTTTTATTAGTGTACAAAAATTAAAATCTATACATGCAATATGAAGAAAGTTATAGCAATTTTAAAAACAGTAGGTGTTCATTTTTTTGCACCCTCAAAAATTATGCATTGGTAAGGGAAGCAATTCTAGAAAGAGATTAGCATGGTAAAGGTTAATCAGTAACACCCCATGAAAGGCAGTAAAGCCACTAAAACACAAGGGTTCACAGGGTGTAGAAGAATTAGGGACAGAAGCAATAACAAATGGAAAGAGAAATCAGAGTGACTGGAGATAGTGATTGACATTACATTTAATTTTTTGCAGTTTAAAATTGACTGGAAGGGAGGCCAGAAGGGAGTTCCACAAGTAAGAAGTGCAAGAAAAGAAACTGTTAGTATACATCGAGCCATTTTAACTGTCAATTTATGAAATCTCAACACCAGTCTAGCATTGTCCTTAAATTCATGATCATTTAAGGATTTGTAGTTATTTCTCTAAAAAAAAAAAGACTCTAGTATATTTGTATATACAAACTTCATGACAGTAATATAGATGCATCACTGGTACAACATATTCTTACCTCAACAGCATCCACCAATTTATCAATGCCAACAAACTTGGATGGTGCATTAATTCCCTGATCAACACTGCTTTCAATTTCATTCTGCAATTTCATGGTCACCAATTTCTTTACATATTCAGGAATTAAGTTCATGTAGTGGGGCATGAAGAACCCACCAATATTGGCCGATTTTGTCAGAAGCTGAAAAAAACAGAAAGAGTAAAAGATATTTTAGAAACACTGTCTTTTGCTGTTGTTCTGAATGAATATTTTTTTTATATTTTTTTAAATATTGGCCTAAGTGCCACTCAAGGTAGAAGATTGCTGAGCCGAGATGTTATAAGAGCATACAGGAAGGGAGCAAAGATTGCATATTATGGGGATATGTAGGATAGATAGTTCTTTCTCTCTTTTTTATTTAATGGCACATCACTCTCTATGGGTCATCTTAGTGCCAAAGCCTTTATTTAGTAGACTTACAATTTGTAAGAAAGTTTGTAGTTGATTCTTTAGAGATAAGTTTTTGGTTAAAGAGGTTCTAAAGAAAAGGATTACTCTTTTGATTTTGAGAGTGAGGGAAAGAAATATTTATTTTACCTAATACATTTCTCTCGTTATGGGCATTGCTATATCCATGATATAACAACACAGATATTTCACAGACAGAACAGAGTAACTGAATGGAAAAAGAATAACACATATACTTAGTTCACAGAGAGGTTTATAATGCTACGTCATACACAAAATTAGATATATAGATATATACACATATCCCACACAAAGAAATTATAACATACACATCAACAGTGTGTAAGAAAGGGAAACCTTACTTGTTTTATTTCCTAAAGGGAAAACTGGGATTACGGAGACTTCTCTATGAACTGGGTTAGGCCATGTACTTTTTCCTGTAAGACCTGCCTAAGGACATCCTTCATCTCTGGGCTCTACATGACAACTGCTCTTGTCAATCTCTGTGCTGATGTCATTCACCAGCCTTCATGTGATCCTCATATGTATTATTCAGAGATTTTTGACAAAATACAAAGAAGAATTTGCAATGTTATTGGTCCTGACCTGTCATCTCAGCTTCAGTCACTTTCCTACCACCCTAATGTGACTTCCCTGTGCCTTTTCTATAAATATTTTACAGTTGAAATGGTTAGATGTAACTGTAAGTTCTATACTAGCAGTTTCTTCTCTCACACATCTCGCTTGTGGAACTCTCTTCCAGCTACTTGCTTCCCTGTCAACTTTGATCTTGTTATACTGGAACACACCTATTCTATTGTTAATAGACTCTCCCATCTATAATAAGTAGGAGTAGTAGCAGTCGCTAAGTCGCTCAGAGAGTAGCTGAGTGAGTTGGTCAGCCAGTCGATGTCGGACACTAAGAGTATCAGCGACGACCACTAGATTTCTCTGTGTCATTACCAATTATATCAAGTTCCTAACGTTTTGTACGTCGAACCTTTTTAGGACCGACTTAGTGAAGTACAAGCCTCCACTGTGAAACTACTCTACAACAGAGCTTCAAAAATTTAAATGCAATATCAATCATTATTTTCTGTCTTCTTAATTGTTTTTTTTTTATTATCTTCTCTCCTTAACATTTAGCACTCTGCATTATTAATAATATTCCTCTTTGACACTGAATTCTTTTTTCAAGGCCTCTAAGTTGCAGTGTAACAAGAACGATGGAAAGAAATATTTATTTTCCCTAATACATTTCTCTCGTTATGGGCATTGCTATATCCATGATATAACAACACAGATATTTCACAGACAGAATAGAGTAACTGAATGGAAAAAGAATAACATATATACTTAGTTCACAGAGAGGTTTATAATGCTACGTCATACACAAAATTAGATATGGACATACAGTTTTTTCTATAATTAAACAAATTAAAGCCTTGGTATGAATGTTATCACTGATGGCAGTGGGATTAACACATGTCACTGCATGTGATTTATTTCTAATTCATTCATTTGAAAGTAAAAAGTATACAGTAATCCCTCGATTAGTGAGGCTAATGTGTACATTAAAAATACACACTAATCAAAAACACATTAATCAAATATAATAATGTATAGGAAATGATATAATTTGTATCTCAAATTTTAATCTCATTCACAATTAATTTTTAATTTGCATACTTTTTAATTAAAATATAGGTACATATAAGAAGATACAATAAACATACTATGAATTAATGTTTATTAATCTGATCTTTTATGAAAAACTTATTTTGAGTGGTTTGCCGCAAACTATTCTTCTGTTCTGTTTCTATAATTAGCTTAGAAATTAAATTTTTATTGATGTTATTCCAAATATCTATAATTTCTTCTTTTAATTCACTGGTATTTTTAAAAACCTTGCCTTCCATTTTTCGCTAATGAATTAAGTGCATTGACAAGTAAGAAGGTTATCTGCCAAAATAAATATTTCTTGCACAAAATAAATGCACTTTTTAATGATTAGGCTAAAGACTTACTGATATACCTGGATAGATAGATTCATTACCCTACTCACCCATTTGGTGGGGGTGCCAGTTTAGTTGCTGACCCCTCAGCCACTCAATTCTGTCTCACTATTTACCCATAGCTCGATTGGGGGAAGAGATGCATTCATACTTTTCCCATGCCTCCATATTTGACAACTTATAGAAAATAAAAACACAAAATGATTGTTCTTCAGAAATACTACAATTTTTGGCTTTATTTCTTTTTACAATACAGATTTTATTACCCATAATGCATTTTTTCTCTTACCTTACGAGGGAGATCGGGTTTGACTTCCAGCAGTTTATTCTCACCAGTATACTGGGAAATGTAACCAATAATTATAAGTCTTCCTTTTACAGCCAAGCTATAACAGAAACAGAATTATGAGTTTAAAACAGTGAATTTGACACCAACAAGTAACACTGCCCATTTGCCCTAAAAAATGCTATGAAGAGACCAATATGGGACCTTGACAAATTACTACATCATGGGATAAGGTTGGTTCCAATCAGTGTGGAAATGACTACAAAACACTTTCCCTTCCTCAATTTATAGACAGAAACACACAAGTGCATGCTGGGATTTTTTCATAGACAATAAAATAGGCCAGTTCTCAGTTACATATGACTCAGTCCTGGTCTGTCTTGAGGTCAAAATGCTACATTTGTTTATCCAAATTTGCTTTTATGTGTCAACCCCAATTTTTAATTTGTGAATTTTTTGCCTTATTACAGTTGCTTTGCCTTATTATTGTTAATTTGCCTTGCATATATTGTTTGCTTGCTTTATATTATTTTTTTGCTCTGTTCGTTTTTTTTCTTGTTAATTTTTACGACAAACTCTGTTTTTTGGGAAGTTCTGCCATTTATTTGCATTTAACCATGGCCACTCACACTACAAATAATTTGATTGAATACCTTTGAGAAAGGCATACATTGCCATCTCTGAATAAGTCAGGCCAGGTCAGGCATTACTTACTGTTATCATGTTTTGGTGAAAAGGAGTTAGGCACCACCAAGTAAATCCCAATTTCCTCACAAAAATTATTGGCGTCCCAGTGTCATAACTTTTCTCTGCCTTTTCTATAAATATCCTCATGGTAAATTGTTCTGATGAGCTTTCCACTTTGTTATTTATATTCCTCACCCTGACAGACAAATTGTACGTATGGAAACTAGTCAGGACTTCATAGAGACTTTGAGGTATTATGGTGTCTGTAGTAAGAATGGTAAGTAAGAATGTGTTGTTTTGGTGTAAGGAATACGTGATATGTTTGGGTCAGTGATTGTGACAAGTTAAGTTTAATTATACAACAGATGATAACCACCTCTTCACCCATCCCCACTCTTGGCCTTGTGTCACATTTTTTTATTTTACAAAAATAAATTTTGTTTTCCTCTTTGGTACCTTGAATTGAAAAATTTGAGCAAAGTACTAGATTGGCAGCTAGGTCTCATCATTTTACTTTTGAAATAGCTAGCTGTAACTGTAAGTTGTATGCTAGCAGTTTCTTCTCTTGCATGTGAAACTCTCTTGCTTTCCTGTTAATACTGATCTTCAAAAATTTGAATGCAATGTCAATCTTCTGGCATTTTAATTCGTATTCATTTATTGTTCCCCTTCCTTAATAATGTTTTTATTTTTCTCTTATTCTTTCACACTCAGTAACCTCTTGTATCTTAGTGGCTTTATTGCCTTGCTTGGGATGAAATAATTTTTTAAAAAATGCTATGAAGGACCTAACATGGTTTCTGAATAATCTAATAGGTTCTGTGATAATTTAATTTTTGCAAGAGAGGAATCATTTTAGGATAGGGTCATTTTTATAATAACCAGCTGATAATATTAAGTTGCATTAATTCACCCTTGCTTATATATACACTGAGGTCAACATCAAATGACAACAGTCTGTTTCATGCCAGAGCACAATCTTCAGGATGACCTGAAGACTGCATTCAAGTATAAAACAGACTGTCGCCACTTGGTGTTGACCTCAGTTTTCACTTTTGTATTTACACATGCTCTATCCCTGATATTGAGCACCTTTACCTATAAGTATAGCATATCTTAAAACTATATTTTAATCTTATATATATATATATATATATATATATATATATATATATATATATATATATATATATATATATAATTTAAAAAGAAGACAACAAAACTGATTTTTTTTCATACTTTGAAGTGATGTCTGATGATCCAGGGAACAAGAAAATCCCTGGGGAAATCAATTATAACCTTATGGAACCTTAAATTTGGCTGGTTTTCTTTAAATTAAATTATTCGCTCTGATTTAACATTGAGCTCTCTGGATTTCATCCTCCTTGGGATTATCCATACGGATTACCAAGATTTTTATTACTCAACTATATATATATATATATATATGTGTGTGTGTGTGTGTGTGTGTGTGTGTGTGTGTGTGTGTGAAAAGTATGTAGGAAAGAACTCGTTAGGTAAATAATTCAAAGTTCTTTAGTATTTTTGTTATTGTTTTTTTTTAAATAGTGCTCGATACAAAAGTAGAGCATAAATATATATATATATATATATATATAGGGTGTAATAGCAAAATTGTCCGAATTGTGTTATAGCATAATTGTCCATCCTACAAAATGTTTAATATCTAAAAAATCACTAATTGAGTTTCCTTTTACCAGGTTTTCATATAAGATGTTTAGCCATCTTGACACCATTTTTCATAAGAATCCCTGAAAAACCCTTTGAGTTATTCAGCTCAAAAGAGAACAGGTTAAAACAGTTTTGTGTCAGCACCACTATATCTTCCCAACTGAGCAATGATAGACAAAAAAGATCATTCAGGCCTTTGGTAATGGCAACAACATTCATACTCTGGCTTCCCTCTTCAAAGTTCATTCAAGAACCATCAAGAGAATGGTGAATAAGTTTAAAAAAGAGAGAAAAACTGGAACAGTAGGTCACAACAGGAAGAGGGATCATCATTTTAACTTCAAGCTAACGAGACCAATTAGAAAAGATCCAATTCAATCCATAAAACGTTTAGCATGTGAGAGAGGAGTTTCAGTTATGAGAGTAAAAAAAAAAGCAGTGAAAAAAGACTTGAAAATGAAATCATACATGAAATCTGTGAGGCATCTTGTTACTCCAGGACAGAAAGTTAGAAGGTTAGAGAGGATGAAAATTACCTTAGCTTAAAAATTGATCCTGGAATAATATATATATATTTGAATTTTATTTCAATCCTTCATGAGCTTTCGATCCTTAACTATGATTAATTAATGATGAACATGTCATTTTCATTTATGAACAATTTCATCATGATTCTTCTGTTAAGCTTAGAGAGTAATTATACATTCTTATTGCTCAAATAGAGTCCAATGGAGAATTCTAGTGAGATATCTTTAATCATTTCTAAGATACAATAGTTGAAAGCTTAATCTAACAAATAGACAATTTTGCTTTTATATGATTTGGACAATTTTGCTGTTACACCCAGTAAAGAAAAATCTTAATAATCAAACATAATTAACCTGCGGAATTACTAAATCACCACAACAAAATTATCTTTAAATGCAGGCACAGACATCGTCTCAAAATAACAAACTACATCTAATATTTGAGAGGCCTGCCAATGGAAACTCTGGAATTTTAAATTATCTAGACTTGAAATAACACCTGGCATCTCTATATATAGGTTTAATTGCTTATGTTATACTGTATATGCATAGAGATATTTGTGTATGGGCATATGTGCATTGATATGTGTTTACATAATTGTGTTGACATTTGTAGGTGATTATATGGTTAATTTAAAAAATACAGATTGATATATTTTGCAGTTAACATTTGACATTAATTATAAATTAGGCATATTGATGTTTTTTTCCTGGTTCCTCAGGTCACATTTCCAAGTATAAAAAATGGTTTTAAATTTACATATTATTTTTATACACTTTTCAGGGGTAGTTTCAAGTTGATGTAAGGTGATGGAGAGAGGGGAGGAGGACGACAACAGATATGGTCAAAATCAAAGAAGGAAGGGAGACATAGGAATAATTTTAAATCTATTTTTATTAAGATACTTAAGAGTAAGGGAGGGAGGGAGGGAGGGTAAGGACACCTTCCTGGGGAAATAAAATATAATCAATGGACCCTTAAGGTTGTCTGTTTTCTAATTATGTTAATTTATATATATATATATATATATATATATATATATATATATATATTGACAACAAACACCAAAAAATGCTCAAGGATTCCAGTCTGAAATCTTAGCCAGAGTGGATTACATGTGTATTCTGTCTCATTCATTCATTCTTTCTTTCTTTCTGCTTACCATTATAATGGTATACCATTGCCTAAATTAAGGGATAGGAAGAAATTTCCTGAATATTTATTATAAGGGCTTAATAGAAATAAGTATGTCCCAGGTGGATTTTTTTAAATGAAAAAGGAAGATTATCCCAGCCCATCTATTTGAAACTCAAATATGTATTTTAAGGGTAACATAGATTTAGTAATAATTTTTAGACCAGAGATCAAATACATGGTATTCAAGGAGAAACCACTACAGAAGTTAGGAAAATAAAAGAATGAAAAGAGGAAAATATTAACAGTGTGTTGGGGTTCACCACTCGGCCCAAGTTCAAAAACTGGGACCTAAGGGATATTAGTGTATAGTGATTATCCATCAGAGTGCTGTGTCATTAGAGAAGAGACCAATTAACTGAAAAGGTCAAAATCAAATGTCTGGAATTTAGAATAAAAAAAGAAAAATTGTTGGCTAGAATAAAATAGCAATACTGAAAGGATACTCCCAGGTGGGTATGGTTCCTCCCCACTATGTGTAAAAATAAAGCCACCAATATACAGTTTGGGAAAATAAATCCTAGGTTACCTTTACCCCCCACTCCCAAGAATCTAATTGATGAAGTTGTTTTTGGCTTTCTCCAGCAGTACTGCATTTCAGGTGACTCCAGACATGTATAAATATATATGTTTAAATATTTCTTCCACATAAGTAAATACTGCTTTGTTTTTCCTATGAATTATCCCATTTGTTGTCCTTACCACTGGTTCACACATATGCTTATCAGCATTTTCTCTTCCAGCTTGTTCATTGCTTACCTGTGTTAATTTTATGTACTGGCTAACTACCTGTCCTACAAACAGTAAAGTTGTCATAGAAGTTCTCTTACTGCTCTATAAGTTCTTTCTATCATTATTTTTCTTTTAATCTTTTCACCCCAAGTAAGCCAATAAAGCCACTAAGATACAAGGAGTTACAGGGAGTGAAAGAGAAGACTGAGAATAGGGAGGATTGAAGAAAGAACAAAAGATGAACTGGATTCAAGGAGACATAAGATGGTGATTGACATTGCATTTAAATTTTTGAAGATTGTAGTTATCGGGAAAGTAAGTGAGTTCCACAGGTGGGAAGTGCAAGAAAAGAAACAGTTGAAGTAGAAGTGGAAGTTGCATTGATTTCAACAGTAAAATGGTGAGATTTAGTTATCAATCTAGTTAGTCAGTCAGTTATGTGCTATCTGTGATACACGCTTAGGCAATCATGTATCTTTTGATACATGACTGACGAGGCAGAATTTTCCCTGCATCATCATCATCATCTTGCGGCCTCAGCTGAGATTGAACTCACCAATACTTTGATTGGTGTAGTTCATAATCTTGTCAAATAGCTGAATTCTTGATGCTTCGCTAGGGCTATCAAGGGTGTTTTTATCGTGACACCAACATTAAATGGATTGCCAACCAAGGCTCAGAGAGACTCCATTCACCCTCCTCTAAGAGCAGGTTTGAATTCAGAGTTTTCCTTCTCCTAGACCAGTTGCCATCCAAGGCTATAGAACCTAGTCTGTCCTGCTATTTACCCATAGCTGGAGGGAGAAGAAAGAGGATTCACACCTTTCCTAAGAGTGTTAGCACGTAAGTGAATGTAATGGATTTGACTGGAATTTGAACTCAGTTCTCCAATTCCTCAATCCAAGCCGCTATCCATTACTCCACCGTGCCTCACTTTCAATCTAGTAGCATGCTTAAATTCATGTATTCAGCACACCAGACCAGTTGCCATTCAAGGCTACAGAACCCAGTCTGTCCTACTATTTACCCATAGTGAGGGGAGAGAAGAAGAGGATTCATAGCTTTCCTAAGGATATTAGCATGTAAATGAATGTAATAGATTCGACTGGAATTTGAACTCGGTTTTCCAATTCCTCAATCCAAGCTGCTATCCATTACTCCACCCTGCCTCACTTTCACTCTAGTAACATGCTTAAATTCATGTATTCAGCACACCAGACCAGTTGCCATTCAAGACTATAGAAGCTGGTCTGTCCTGCTATTTACTCATAGCTGGGGAGGAGAAGAGATGGATTCATAACTTTCCCAAGGATATTTAGCATGTAAGTGAATGTAATGAATTTAATTGGAATTTGAACTCAGCTCTCTGATTCCTCAATCCTAGCCACAATTCATTACTCCACCATGCCTCCTGTGATCAATTGTGATTGTGATTCTGATATTTGCTACTTGTCAGTAAATTTGCTTTTAATCCCCTTTGTTAATTTTAAAGTTTAAATTTTCAAAAATTGTTATTTTTTTTTATTCATTCATATTGGGATAAAGAAAAGAAAATAGAAATAAAAAAAACATATATCAAATTTTAAATAAAAAATGTGCACTTTTCAAAAGTGTTGTGTCGGAAACCTAACACCCCTCTTGAAGATGAACTTGTCTGCGTCTGTGAACAAAGACTTTAAATAGTGGCATGTCAGTTGACATGAAAAAAAGATAGATAGACAGAGAAGTTCTTAGCTGAACTAGTTATTGACTACTCAGGCGATTTCTGTACCTTTTTACCAACCTATTAAAACCCTTTTTATCGTTACGTGTTATTTGGCATTTGTCTCTACTAACCCCAAATCAACATCATAAGAAAAAGAGACTTTTCTGAAAACAGGAAGGTGACAAAAAATTGAATACACATTTTTAAATAAAATTTCAACAATCACAGTGTAAAGCTTACCTGTCTACACAGGTCTCAAACATCTCACCGCCCACAGATTCATAGACAACATCAACACCATTCTAAAAAAAAGAAAGGGAGATATCTGACTTCAGCAAAGAGTAAGTGACAGTCTCATGAAAAAGAATTTACAGAAAAATATAAATATCTTTTTATTATAGTTTATATTTCAAAAAAATAATTTTGTGACTCAAATTCATGAACCAGTGTAAGTTTGAGAAATTGACTTTTTCCTAAGCAGTTTGGTATGCCAGATCACTCTACAAGTGTTAGGAGGACCTGTCACATGGTTGGGTTATTGGTGACAAAAGGGAGTTTTCTGACTGACTGCAGGCTAAATCTGCGACCGGGACTGAACTAATTGCAGTATATCCGGTATAAGGGCACATGGCTTAGCGGTTAGAATCTTTGCTTTCTGACTATGAGTCCCAAGTTCAAATTTCACCATGGCCAATTTGTCAGGAAGGTTAACCTTGATATTACTGGTCTGGAGAGGCAATCACAGCATGCAGTATCTTTAAACCAGGTCATGGGTTAATCAAAGCCGTGTGAGTTAAATTGAGTAGATGGTGTTTGGGAACTGCTGATGATTGTTCTAGCACAAAGTCACAAGTCATTGTGACTGAGGTTTTGAGATTACTGGCCTTGTTCACAAACTGTTGATCACATCTTATTATACACTCTATCCCAGAAACTGTAAGAGTTGCAGTATAAACCACATGTGGATTCTGTGGGTGTTGAATAAACACAAATGTGCTTGTGCAAGCATCTGAGCAATAGGGACTGGCTAGTTGCCCTAGTAGACAGATGTGCTTGGAAAACTAGTAGCTGGCCACTATATCCAGTTCAGTGATGATATAGTATTGCTGGGTAGAGGGCATTGTAGGCTGAAGCCAATGGAATCAACAGTCACACATCCATGACCAAAGATAGGTCACAAACCATCTCTTTTCTTTCTTCTTTACTCTCAAGATGTCATGGTGACAAGATATATCTCATTTCCCCTCTGGGGGACTTCTTTGTCACCCAACAAATCACATAATGTAACTTCTCAGTGCCTTTTTTATAAATACTTTCATGGTAATTGTTCTGATGAACTTTCCTCTATGGTACCTAGACTTTATGAATTTAAGTGCAGTACTAGATTGGCAGAAAGATCTCATGATTTTATGGTTGAAATGGCTAGATGTAACTGTAAGTTCAATGCTAACAGTTTCTTCTCTCACCTTCTCTATAAATACTTTCATGGTAATTGTTCTGATGAACTTTCCTCTATGGTACCTAGTCTTTATGAATTAAAGTGCAGTACTAGATTGGCAGAAAGGTCTCATCATTTTATGGTTGAAATGGCTAGATGTAATTGTAAGTTCAATGCTAACAGTTTCTTCTCTCACCTTCTCTATAAATACTTTCATGGTAATTGTTCTGATGAACTTTCTGCTAGAATTTATGGATTTAAGCACAGTACAAAGAAGGCATGATGGAGTAATGGACAGCAGCTCAGATTGAGAAATCGGAGAACCAAGTTTGAATTCCAGTCAAATCTATTACATTGACTTATACCCTTGGGAAAATTATGAATCATCTTATTCTCCCCTCAGCTATGGGTAAATAGCAGGACAGACTGGGTTCTATAGTCTTGGATGGCAACTGGTCTACCACAGAAAGAAATGGCAACCTACTGCAGAAAAAAAATCTGCCTCATCAATCATATTGAAAGATACATGATTGCCTAAGCATGTATCACGTATGGCACATAACTGACTGACTGATGAGATTAGCAAATAGGTTTTATCACTTTACAGTTGAAATGGCAAGATGCAACTGTAAGTTCTATACTAACATTTTCTCACCTGTAGAACTGTCTTTTGGTTCCATGTTTTCCAGACAACTTTGATCTTCAGAAATTTAAATGCAATGTCATATATTATCTACTGTCTCCTTGATTCCTCTTCTTTTATTGTCCTCACTCCTTCATAATGTTTCTCTTTTTTCTTATTCTTTCACACTCAGTAATCCCTGGTATCTTAGTGGCTTTACTTCCCTGCTTGGGGTGAAATGATTAAAAAAATGTTACATACAACTAAATACCTTTGTTCTTCACACTATTACTCTTGACAGAAGATCTTAACTAATTCTCCTCATTTGAATCATCATGATACCTCTGATCACTTTCATCCACAGATTGTTCCTCACTACTACTGGATAGACTCATTCTCTCCTCCCTCTCCTATTCTTCACCTTCATATCTTTGGTGGTCTTCCTGATCACTCTCAATACTAGTTTCATTCATCCTTTCTTGTGTTGTCTAATCTTCTGCTTCCTCTTCCTCCTACATTTCCATAACTTCATGCTCTCTTGTGGTTCTAAATTGGTCTTCGTGAGCCAGTATGCCCTGTCCCTTCTTTGTTAACACAGCTGTGTTAAATCACTTTTGCAGCACAAAATTCACCTTTTCAGGACTTGGATCCTTGTCCTTTCTGTACTGCACACTTTCATTAATTGCAAATGGTATGGTAATTGAAGCTCTTATTTGTCTTCCCATCAATACAGATGGGCTTTGTCTTTTGCCTGCATACAGAATAGCCCTGTAACTTGGGAGTAGTCTGGGTAAATATCTCTCTATATGACAATCCACTGAAGAAAATGCTTTTAATCCTATTTTTACCATTTGAACCATTCTCTCTACAATTCCATTTGACTGTGGGTGGTAAGGTGGTGCATTGTATGGAATGCAGCCAATACGTTTTAACCATGCACATAAACTTTCTTCACAAAACTCATCAGGTGCATTGCCAGAGACCAAGGTTTTTGGAACTCCATTTCTCAAAAACACTATCCTCAACACTCACTTTTCTATCCACAACTTTAATAACTTCAGACCAACCTGAATACGAGTTGACTAATATCTAAAATAGTCCTATACCTTTAATGTAGACATGAACCAAATGTACTCATGTCCATGGCTCCATTTCATTTGGCCAAGTGTGAATTTTAGTTTGCCTAAATTTCTTTATTTCAGTACAATTTGAGCATTTTTTAACATACACTTCCATGTATCTTGAATAGCCTAGCCTCCATGCTTGCAACCAACTTTAACATCATTTGTGTAGCCAATATACCTCCATGTATATCATTGTGCATGGCTTTAATTACTTCTTTTCTCAGAGAGTGTGGTGGTATAATAATTCCTTTTTCTATTGTTAATTTGTGTTTTGACTTTTTATAAGGCCTCTCAGTCATACTCCATGTATTTCTCTTTATTCTATCCATAATTCTTTTCAACACTTGGCTAGTTCCCAACCTAAGCCAATTTAAGTGTAATACATCCATTTCTATCCATGTAAAATCCTAAATCATAATTTTCACTTGCTTCAACATTTTTACTCTCAAAATTTAACTGAGATAATGCATCCACATGTGAAATAGCATTTTGTTTAATATATATGAAACACCATAAGCTTAATTGCCCATCTTAATATCCTGACAGATGTGACCTTTTGCAACTCTCTTCTGGGGTTGAATATAAATTTCAAAGGCTTATGATCAGATTTTAATAGAAATTTCCATCTTGGCAAAAAATTTCTTGCTCTTTTCATGCTCCACACAATCGCTAATGCTTCCTTTTCAATATTCAAATAATTCACCTCCACCGACGTTATTTCTCTAGATAAGTACATTACAGGGTGATCCTCCTGCAACAATATTGCAGCTATAGCACAGTCACTGGCATCAATAGTTAACATCAATTCTTTTGCTATGTCAAAGATTTTAACAACTGGTTAGTTTATGAGTGTCTTTTTTAATTTCTTGAAAGCAATCTCCTACCTTTTTGTCCATTGAAACTCGGTATTCTTCTTTATTTCATTAAATGCTTCCATACGGTCACTATATTGCAGTAGATATCTGCTATAAAAATTGTTTAATCCTAAATAGATTCTAACTGTTATGGAGTGATTTCACAGTGGAGGCTTGTATTTGTACTAAGTCAGTCCTAAAATAGGTTCAACGTACAAAATGTTAGGAACTTGATATAATAGGTATAACGCAGAGTAAATCTAGTTGTGGTCACTGATAGTTTAATATTCAACTAACTGTCGTCCAACATCGACTGACTGACCGACCCACTGAGCAACTCCTTGTTACTATTACTACTTCTACTTATTATAGGTGGGAGAGTCTATTAACTAAAGAATAGGTGTGTTCCATTATAACACTAACTCTTTTTACTCCTGGGTGCAGCTACATCTGATATCTTATTAATGAGTTTATCATCCAGTGATATACCATCTTTGGATATTTGATCTCCTAGGAATTAAATTTTTTAACAATTAAACTCAAATTTAATTTTCTCAAAACTTACCCCACTTTATTTTTAAGCTCTTCTTTACTGCATGCACCAATGTCAATGTTGTCTTGATATACAATTATATTTTTAATCCTTTCTAAAACTTTTTTGATGGCTTTTTGGAAAATGTGGCTTGAGTTTTTACTCCAAATGATAGATGAGTTGATCTTAGTAATCCAATATGGGTGTTCATTGTGGTGATTTCTTAAAACTTACTACCAATTTACAACTCTGGCGATTCACACTCACCTTATAATTGCCACAAATTCTTAAATCTCCATTGGGCTTGCATATCACCATAACAGGTAAAGGAACCTCTAAAGAAACCAGCCAAGCAAATGTGTCATGTGAAACTTCTGAGGGCCAAGAATACACACTGCAGAATTATGCCGCACATATTTCCAAAGTAACCACACACCAGACAGCTATGAACAAGATGACAGCTACTACCAAAGTCTAACTTGTAAACTATCAACTACCAAGCCAGATGCACTTTTAGCAACCTGAATTACAAAGGACATGCTCCAAAAAGTAAAAGCTCATAACACAGGAAAAATGTATTATATCAGCATACCATTTCAACACAAAGTAAGTATTAATCTGCTAAGTAACACCAAAATATCTCATTCAATATGGTTCCCTTTAGCCTACACCACATATCAAAGTCCTTCGGGAATGTCATTGATGACAGCACACACAGTTTCCATAGCATATTGCATACTCTGTTCAATTTTGCATTCAGAGCTTCTATGCTGTGATATGAAGTTAAACAGGCCTCATTTTCATGAAATGCCCACAAACAATAGTCAAGAGTATTGATATCTGGTGATGAGAGAGGCCATTCATCCTTGCTGATGAAACCAGGACAATTGTCTCTGTACTACTGCTGTGTTACACAAGCTGTATGGCTCATTACTCTGTATTGCTGAAATGATCATTTTTCATCACCATAAGTGGTATTGCAGCCATTTCATTCCATCCATGAAATACAGTGTTATTATGTTGTAGATATAATAATGCCCATAATGGGGGAAATACAAATAGGAGAATAAACTTTTCTACCATAGATCTCTCCCACTGGTGACCACAATGCAATCTGAACACATAACCTTCTGATACAATACATGAAGATATGATAAAATTGACATAGCAAAAAAGAAAGAAGCACAGCTATGATTTAATTAGCAAGGTAGATTGAGTTTTCTAGCCTGGGGTGGGAACCATTCTAAGAGAAAGAAAACTGAATGAAGAAAGCAACAGGAAAGCACTTCCCAATAAGTCATAGTAATTTACAGGTAATAAAGTAAAGGTAGCTGTGGATAGTCATGATCTCCTACGTTCTAAATAAAAATATATCATGACATGTAGCAGGAGTAGTATGCGCAAGTCACTCACTCACAACTGTTATCATCAAACTCTGTCCCCCTCATGAACTCTGTTTTGATGAACTCTGTCTGTTTCATGACAAGTTTATATTGTGCATCTTTTATCCATATAGTCAGTCATTTAAGCACTATATGTGATACATGTTTGGGTGATAATGTCACTTTTGATTCATGACTGAATAGGCAGAAAATTTTCTCGCAGAAGGTTACTGTTTCTTTCTGCAATTGACTGGTTGCTAACCAAAGCTATAGGACTCAGTATATCCTGCTATTCAACCCATAGGGAGGAGAAGAGAGGGATTTATACCTTCCCAAAGGGTATTTGCACATAAATAACAAACCCAACTGGAATTCAAACTCAGCTCTTCAATTCCTCATTCTGAGTGCAAGGCCTCTGATCAGGAGGTTTTGAGGAGCGTGGAACCACCTTTTAATTGCTGGTGTTCCCATGTTCACCCTGACCGGGGTGGTAGAACCTGTTAGGGTCCCAGCTATGGGAAAATTGTTAACTATTACCAGCAATACTTTTTTGAAAAGAATTATTACCAGCAATACAATTTTGAAGGAAATATATTACCAGAAACAGATTTTTGACAAAACAAAATATTACCAGCAATAAAAAATGTTGTCGGTATTAAATAACCCATTAAGGTTGATATACTGTAAAACAAAATAACTCAAACCAATCTAAACTAAAGAATACATATTCTATTCATATGAATCTGTCCTAAAAATGTTGTCGGCATTAAATAACCCATTGAGGTTGATATGCTGTTAAACAAAATAAACCAAACCAAACCAATTTCACATTCTGAACAGTTATCCATTACCGCACAATGGACTCATAAAGTCTAGGTACCACAAGGTAAAGTTCGTCAGAAGTTTGATTTCTCCCCATCCCACACAGAAAAAAAATTAGATTTGGCAGGTATCCAGAAAATTCATTTGATCTCAATTCCACTGAGAATCTGGAAGCCATTATAAAGGAACATATTGAAAAATGTTCTCTTGGGCTTGGCCAAAGAACACAAGAATTTTCAATAGCCTTTAATTCCTGCAAGTGACAAAGGGAAAGACAAATGTTTTTATTACCCATTTAAAACTAGATTGCATTTTGGGAAGGGTTCTCATGAGAAATCTATTAAAATATGTATTTATAATATGTTTATTTGGTTTTGCTTGTTAAAATAAAATATTTATAATAGCAACAACAATAAGAATTTCTCCTGCAGAGAGTCATCTGGCCACAATTATTATTATTATTATTATTATTATTATTATTATTAATAATAATAATAATAATAATAATAATAACAACTAGAAATACCCATGAAAATTTCAGTTTTCCTATTTGAATTTTCTGATGAATCTTAATTCTTAAGTTATTGATTAAATAAGCCCATAATAAATCATAAAATAAAATATAAAATATATATAATATCCTAAAATAAATCCTAAAATAAAATAAAATAAAACAATATAAACCAGTACAATAAAATAAAATCATAAATAAATCATAAATAAAATCTGAAATAATAATCATAAAATAATAAATAAATAAAATAAAATCAAAAATAATAATCATAAGATCATAAATAAAATCATAAATAAAATCATAAATAATAATCATAAAATAATAAATAAATAAAATAAAATAAAAATAAAATCATAAATCATAAATAAAATAATAAATAAAATCATAAATAAAATCATAAATAATAATCATAAAATAATAAATAAATAAAATAAAATCAAAATAATAAATAAGATCATAAATAAAACCATAAATAATAATCATAATAAATAAATAAAATAAAATTATAAATAATAATCATAATAAATAAATAAAATAAAATAAAAATCATAAAATAAATTATAAAATAAAATAAATCATAAAATAAAATATTTATAAGCAACAATGCAGAGAGTCATTTGGCTGCAAAATAATAATAATAATAAAATAAAATAATAATAATAATAATAATAATAAATAATAAATCATGGAAACAACAAATGAAATAAAAAATGAAACAACATGAAAACAGAAAGAAAAATATTCAATAATAAAAGAAGGCAGTAAATACAAACAACATTTACATTTAGTAGATTCTGTAGTAAATCAAAACAGAAGCCAAGAACCAACTATTGCAGCAAAAGAATGAAAAGAAACCAAGGATAAAATGAACAGATGAAAAACGCTGGCAAGACAATGGCAAGACAAATGGCCAATAAGAATAAAAATAATACTCAAAATAAAAGGCTTTATTCTTGCATAGTCTTTTCAATAGGAATTTTCAGGCAAAATCATACATAATAATGTGGATCCAAAATAGGTTCTGTGACAAATACCAAGAAAAATAAATAATCTCAGGATGTTCTATACTTGCCCCAAATGAAAAAAAATTATAAAATAAAATGCAAACACTTCATAAACATATGAAAATATTACAGAAATAAAATGTCACCATTCTATGGGATTATACCATCCACACAGACAGAAAAATTGAAGCAAATAGGCGGACAACTCCAAAACCAGAAAGAAAAAAACTTGCCTACTAATTGATATGGCTTGTCATTTGTAACATAGCAACCAAGGAATTTGAAAACTATCAAAATACAAAGACCTGGAAATTGAAATAGAAAAATGTGGAAATTGAAAACAAGAATACCAGTGGTAATAGGTGCACTTGGAATTATAAAAATGGAACAAAACAACACATTGAAAATGGAAACCCCAGCTTAAGAGACATACAGAAAATTGTCTTATTAAGTACAGCACACACACTAAGGAGAACTTTGTCTATGTATAATAACAACACACCACGAATAATAATAACAATACTTGGTGGTAGTGTGTCCATAGCAGAAATCGAATGATGATGATGATAATAATAATAATAATAATAATAATAACTAGAAATACCCATGAAAATTTCAGTTTTCCTATTTAAAATTTCTGAATAATCTTAATTTTTAAGTTAATGATTGAATCATGGCAAGTTCTATGACAATAAAATATCTGTAGAAATTCCCCTATCTCATCATTAAATATTTGAGCCTAACAACTTTAATGAAATATTGCAATAACAAAACTCCTAAGCGGATGTTTCCCCAATCACTAAAATCTTAACCTGTTCAAGTTGAGAGTTAATCGTTATCTTCCCCTCCTATCTATATAAACTACCCTTTAACATAACCCTCTACCTTGACTGGGCCCCAAGCCTTGTACTGGCTGAACCTTACTGTAAAAAAAAAATACAAAAAAAAAAATATGAATGCTGGTCAATATAAATGAATTTTCTAGTTGCATTGCAAAATAACTTTCATTCTAGGTATTTATAAACCTTGGCACAAGCAGTTGATGGTAGGTGATAACTTATTATATGTAACATTGTCATGGCAAACTGGACAGATCCAGGTTTGACAGAGCCAACAGGAAACATGATGGGCATTTATTAGATACTTGAAAAAAGAGAATGAGGTGGTTAGGAAGAAAAGGGACATTTGAGAGAGGCAACATGAAACATTGTGGGCATTTATTAGATACAGGAAGAAAGAGAATGAGAAAGGGGTTACGAAGAAAAGGGATATTTGAGAGAGATCCACAGAGATCCTTCCCTGCCCTCCATTAGAATGTCTGATGCTCAACTTCTCAAGAGCACCTCTCTGCGGCTGCTCGGTCTCACGTTGACTGCTGACCTGAGATGGAACAAATACATTGAGTCAATTGCTTTGTCCACCACAAGGAAAGTTGGCTCTCTGTGCCGTGCCAGGAAATTTTTCTCCCCGGAATCGATCCTCCAGATCTACAAATCAACAATTCGCCCTTGCATGAATTATTGCTGCCATATATGATCTGGAGCCCCTTCTGTTTGCCTTGGGGTTCTTGATAGGCTTCAGAAGCGGATATGCAATATAATTGGCTCTGCTCTGGCATCTTGTCTACAGTCACTTTCTTACAGATGTGCCGTCGCCTCTCTCTGTCTGTTTTACAAATACTTTCATGGCAATTGCTCTGAGGAGCTGCATTTGCTGGTTCCCAAGCACCCTATGAGGCTGGCATCCTGCTCTCACCCTTTCACTGTCGAAACTCCTAAATGTAGCCATATCTTCTACTCCAATAGCTTCATATCTCACCTCTCGCCTGTGGAACTCCCTTCCCTATTCCAGTTTCCCTGAGAGCTATAATCTCCAGCTGTTCAAATGTAATGTCAGTCAACATCTCCAGTTACCTTGATCTATCCACTACCCTTCTCCTCATCCTTTCTTCTATCACTCTTATCTGAACTTGCTCCAAATTTTCTGTAACCCCTTGCGTCCTAGTGGCTTCTTGCCTTGCTTGGGGTGAAATGCTTAAAAAAAAAAAGATGACACTAAACACGGTGGGCATTTATTCGATAACAGAAGAAACAATGAGAAAAGGCGTTAAGGAGAAAAGGGTCACATGATAAAGCCAACACAAAACAGGGCAGGCATTTATTGGATACCTGAAGAAAAAGAAGAATGGGAAAAGGGAGGTCACAACACAAGGGAGATAAAGGAAGGACATTTTGAGAAAAAGCCATTTCATTTATTAGATACTGGAAGAAAAAAAAAAAACACAAGGCAGATATTTGACTAGAATACAGGCCAACAAAAAATGGCAGACATTTATTAGATTGAAGAAAAAAAAGAAAGGGTTAGGGAGAAAAGGCTCATTTGAGAAAGCCAACACAAAACATAGCAGACATTTATTAGATACTGGAAGAAAAAAAATGAAAAGGGATGGGTAGGGAGAAAAGGGTCATTTGAGAAAGCCAACACAAAACATGGCAGACATTTATTAGATACTGGAAGAAAAAAAAATGAAAAGGGATGCAGACATTTATTAGATACTGGGAAAAAAATCATGGGTAGGGAGGCCAACAACAAAAATATAGCAGACATTTATTAGATACTGGAAGAAAAAAAAATGAAAAGGGATGGGTAGGGAGAAAAGGGTCATTTGAGAAAGCCAACACAAAACATGGCAGACATGTATTAGATACTGAAAGAAAAAAATGAAAAGGAGGGTTAGGGAGAAAAGGGACATTTTGGTTCTCAAAAAACAGGGACATTTGAGAAAGCCAACACGAAACATGGCAGACATTTATTGGATACAGAAGGAAAGAAAATGAGAAAGGGGTGAGTGAAATAAAGGGCTCAGTTCAACATTCCAACCCTGTGAAAAAGGCTGGAGTGTACAACAGCAAAAACATTGTAATAAATATGGCAACAAAGATGACAACAGTTCGAATAATGTAAATAGTGTACATAATACCTCATCTCAGAAATATAGACAGGTTTCTACTTGTAGATCATTTTTTGAGAACCAAATGATTTTAACAAGTACTGTTCCCAATTAGACAACAGCAGTTGACAAAACCTGTCTATTCAGAATTCAGTGAAAAGGTGCAATCTTCCATTACAATAATGCTAGATCATTTTTATTTTATTTTTATACTGTTGTTCATTCCATGCTTAGCTACATATTTGCTATGCTAACAGTTTCTTTTCTCACACTTCTCACTTGTGGAAAACTCTCCTGGCTTCTTACTTTGAAGTCAACTTTGATCTTCAAAAATTTAAATGCAATGTCAATCATTATCTTCTGTTTTCTTAATTTCTGTTCTTTTATTGTTCTCACTCCTTAACACAGTTTTTCTTTTTCTTAAAGAAATTCTGAATATACACATACAAAAATAGAAAGAGTCATAAGACTAGGATGTCTCTTCTTACTGAACTTATTCAGCATTTACTGTGAAACAATCCTTAAAGAATTAAGTCCTACCAGGATTCAATATTTATGATTACAATCTTAACAACATAAGATATGCAGATGACAAAGTGTTGATAGCAGACACAGAAAGGAATCTACAAGAACTCCTACAGAAAATAGTGAAGGAAAGAAAGAAGAAAGGACTAAACATCAGTTGCAAAAAGATAGAATGCATAGTTGTTGGCAAAAGGATGGGCCCAACATGCAAATTACAAATTGGAGATAACAAAATCAAGCAAGTACCACAATTTGAATATCTGGGAAGTGTTTTAGCAGAGGACAGATAGTGCAAAACTGAAATGTGAAAGTATATAGGGATAGTGAAAGATGCCTTCTAAAAGCTAAGCAAAGTATTAAGAAACAGAAAAATTTTGTTAGGAACAAAGAAAAGAGTACTAAACTGTTAAGCAATGTCAGTGCTTATATAAGACAGTGAATGCTGGACAATCTCCTCACAGATGAAGAGGAGATTTGAAGCAACAAAAATGTGGTTCTATGGGGGATGCTGAGAATACCATGAACAAAACGTGTGAGCAACAATAAAGCTTTAGAGAAGATGGAAACAAGAAGGACACATACGTGGTATCAGAAAAAGAGAATTGAAATTTCTAGGGCAAATAATGAGGAAAAAGGGCTTGGAAATTTGACACCCACAAGAAAAACAGAGAATAACCTACCTAATAAGCTTGTGTAAATGGTTGGTAGAAAAGCATTTAGGAGAGATAGAAAAAAGATAAAGAGCTACAAAGGACAGGAAATTGTGGAGAGCCATGATTGCCCATATCAGGAAGAGGCATGGTACATAGAAAAAGAAACACTTTTCTTCTTCTATGTCTAGATATCTCTGTAAAAAGTCAGCAATCAACTTTACACTATTCATATTATGAACAGAATACCCTTATAAAATGGACAAAAAGAAAGATTATTGCTAATATTTAATATTAACCTTTACCATGCTAATTTCTTTCTAGAATTGTTCACCTTGCCACTGCATTTTTTTTTTTTTTTTGAATATCCACTCAAGGATAGCCTTCAAAATCATCATCTGAGTCCTAATGACCTGAATAAAGGCTTTGTTGGATATTGATGCAGCCATTTTTGTTTACAAAAAAATCACAAAAAAATTAACATGGGTTTAATCAATATTACACCTCATGTAGAGTCTAGAAGAATTCAAAATGGTGTTGGAAAAAGGAAGTTTAACCTTTTTCCAAAACAGTAATAGGCGATCTCCAGTTTAAAATACTGGAAATAACAGTTGACAAGTGTTTGTTTATAGCAACCGTCACAAGGCGACAGAATGTGCTTAGAGCAACAAAGGGAGAGAATTCTATGATGACTTTTTTCACCTGCAGTGTGATGAAGGTTAATATTTTTTTTACAAGTGGACCTGACCTGTCTACTTAAGTAGTACTCCCAACATCCAAGGTGCAACAGGTAAATAGTCATTATTTATATTTTTCATTTTACACATGCATGTTGTTTGTTTTTGATTTTGTCAACTGGACAGTACAGTAGGCTCAGTTGGGCACCGTCTGTGAAAAAAAGTACACAATAAGGCAATTTGTTTTGCCAGAAATTTGGAAACAGCATACTGTACTGCTTGGCATTCAAATCAGAACCTTCAATACAAACATTTCAGATTGTTTGCATGGCAATCTAAGGACAGTGCAGAGGAGTTGGATGAGTCTAATGGTGATTACAAAGATAAAGCACCAAAGACCCAAAGAATGTGAGTTCAATACCCAGTTAAGGCAATGAAGAACTTGGAGAGGGGAATTAACAGGAGATAATTTAAAACATGGATAACTGACATCCATTAAAGATGGCACATGGAACTAGAACAGTCTACCCCAGTGAGCGAAATAAAGGGTTCAGTTTGATATTCCAACCACCTGAAGAAGGCCAGAGCATTCAACGGCCGAAATATTGTAATAAATATGGCAACAAAGATTCAGACAATAGTCCAAATAATGTAAATAGTGATATTAGTAGCAGTTAGGCATTTCTGTTCAATAGCATTGGCTGCATTTAGGCTTGCTGTACTTAATATATTATTGGCTTTATTCATTGGGGTTATTTAATAAATATTTTGGGGGAAACATTCAGAACGTGATGACGTTGGGGAGTGGGGGGGTTGATTCAGAACCTGATCCAAATTTCTTAACATTTCATACATTTTAATTAACATTTAATTGCCAACATTGGTGCAAGTTTTAAGGTTCAAGGATATTTTAAGGGAGGGGGTGGCACTGGGGAAGAGAGAGACACAAAAGGGGGTCTCTGGTCAAAAATGTTTGATGACCCCTGATCTACACAAACTCATTAGGTAAGCTACTGACTGCTTTCCTCTGTATCTTATCTTCAATATGTCCTGTGAGTGTCAAATTTTCCATACCCTCTTTCGTATTTATGTGCCTTTAAATTTCAACTCTTCCTGATTTTAAATATATGTGTCTTTTTTGTTTCTGTTATCCTTAAAACTTCCTCATTACTCATATGTTCAATCCATGTCATTCTCTGTAGACTCATATTTCTGCTACTTCCAGTATCCTCAGCATTTATGAGGAGATTGCCTAGCATTCAAATGCCATGTAGGAGGACTGACATTATGTTATGGTAATTTACCTATGCACACATGGACTCTCCCAGCTATAAATAGGAGCAGGTACTGCCTTTTGGAGAGGGAAGTTTCCAGCAGTCAGTTCTGACAGTTGGACCGAACATTCTTGCTGTAACACTCATTTGTATATGTTTGTATTACCGTTTCTGTTAATATATTTGTTTAATTCAATGCCTCTCTTTGTGTCTTTATTTCTGGCCCTAAGAAGGCCACAACACAGTACATAACAGTTAAGCACTCTTTCCTTTGTTTTTCATGAAATTTTCATGTTTCTTAATACTTTGCTTAGCTTTGGTAAGGCATCTTTTGCTATTCCAATGTGCCTTCAGATTTTGGTGTCACATTTTCCATTGTCTGTTAAAACACTTCTCAAATATTTAAATTTTCATACTTCCTTGATTTTGGCGTGTCCAATTCATAGGTCGCTTCTTGAGCTCTATCTCTTGCTGACAACCATACACAATCCATCTTCAAAATAATGCTAATCAAATAATTAATCAATATTTTGTATATATTTTCTTTACATAACATTTAATATTTTATAAATAATATTTCATTAATATCTGTGATCTATAATTTACTTGGGTTTTTATGCCTTTAGACAATTGATGAATACTTTGTATCTATTTGTTACATTATTTGTGTTGTGATCTTTATTTTAAAAAAAAAAAGGACAAAAATGCAGAATATTTCATATAACTTACAGGAAATTCTGATTTTAGAATGTCTTTCATGTTTTCCTTCTTGTAATTAATTGGCCGATCACATCCAATGCCCTGAAAAAAGAAAAAATGTAAGAAAAGCAAAATGTAGCATAAACAGTTTACACACACACACACACACACACACATATATATATATATATATATATATATATATATATATATATATATATATATATATATATATATATATTACAGTCTGACTGAAGCATCAAAATTGGATGATTTCTGTATCAATTTTTCGATAGCTACTAAAGTTAAAATTCTAATTCCGTCATGAATACAGTCTATACACTGGGGTGGAATAAGACTGATGTAGTTTTGTCAGTTGAAATAGATCTGCCCCCCCCCCTGCACAATATGAGATAATTTGTGATTTTGTTGTGTAATTTATATGCAGTGTTATAATAAATACATTGAGGTCTATTTGTGGAGCGATTTTAATATTTTATATTACTAGGATCCACATTAACCATATTCCAACAGATTTGTTAACTGTACTAAATATATATATGGTGGACTCACCTATCTTGAATGATAAATGAGGGTCAGCATTGGATGGGTGCCTTTTGTTTTACACTTATGCATGCTAGCAGGGGCTATTGTGGATAGATACGGCAAAAACATATTTGATTTGTGCTTTCTTAAGTGTGATACTAGCACAGCCTTGCTGCAGGCGTCAAAGTCACATTGACAGATGAAATTTGTTAAAGTAAGATTTATATGGATTTTTATATATATATAAACCATAAAACATACATAGGTGCTACTCAGGGTAAATTTAAAAAAAGATATTATAACCACATGAGTAGTTTTAAAAACACAAAAATTAAACATAGTACCACGCTATCTACTTATGTATGGAAAACCAAACAGGAAGATAATATAGACCCCATCCTTAAATGGGAAATATTAAAAAAATGCCCAAAATATAAAGCAGGCCATAAATTTTGTAAATTATATGCAGAGGAGAAATTAGCCATAGCTTTATATGATCAACCTAACCAGCTATTAAACTCTAAAACTGAAATCCTTAACGTATGTAGACATAAAAAATCTTGGCTACTAGATTAGACATTTTCCCGTTTATTGTCATTCCAACTTGATGTTGGTTTTTTTGCGGTTTTTTTTCCCCTCCCATTTTTGTTGAATAAATATTTACCACCACCACCCCCCAACCACTTAAGTTTGTGTTTGTGGTTCTTTGGTCACATGGTATGATTTTGGTTATCGCCTATAAATATGCGTTTCTCTTTGCCTCGTTAGCCTTACTTTCCCTGACGACCATTTTAGGTGAAACTTAGGTAGGTTTGTCTGGCTCACTAGGTGTATCTATATATATATATATATATATATATATATATATATATATATATTTCCTCAGCAGTAGCATGACTCAAGAGTTTCATGGACAACACAATCTTCAGGTGCTGAGTTAAGACTGACCATAACATAATTTAAATTTTGTTAAATATATCTGGTTGTTGCAATAATGGGGCAGATAATATTTTTTAATGGGATTGTTTTGTATTTAAAATAAACATAACAAAAAAAAAGATTATGAAATTTATAAATAAAATAAACAAAAAAAGATTATGAAATTCATAAGTTCACAGTATTGTAGATAAAACATTTATAGATATATACAGTATGAACAATCATTACTGCCTAGTGAAACAGTTTCAGGCCACAAGCAATTTTTGTTTGTAGAACACTTGAGAACTGGAATGCCAATCTATATATGCAAACACATAAGTATGTGTGTGTGTACACTGGCATGCAAAACTTTTGGACACCATGGTAAAATGATTACTTTTGTTAATTTCCTCTGAAAATCAAGAATGATTAGCAGTATGTGTTAGTATATTTTATGATCTTTGAGGGCCAGAAAACAAGTTACGGCTTTTTCATTAGTGACGTATGGTGGATGATCATAAACATGGTGATGCAAAAATACTGAGCCATCAGTGAAATTTTCATTTTTCAGCTCTACAGAAAACAAAAGAAAAAATAAATGTACCATACCATATATGTTGGTGTACAATATATCCTTTTAACCTTAAAAAAATCCCTACAAAAATGAGGAGAACAATTCAACTACAGAAACCTCACCAACAGCCTATGTTATAAGGCACCAGGAAGATAAATAGATATAAGGACAGGAGAATAGAAATATTGGTTTCAGGACTAATGTATTCAAATGGTGAGGTGTCATTCTAACCTCAGCTTTCATATATCTGTCTGCTCTCAGGTTGATATCAAGAGAAAGAAGCTTCAAATTTTTTTTTTTAATTATTCCACCTCAAGCAAGGTGGGAATGTCACTAGTATGCAGGGGTTTACAAAGAGTGAAAGTGAGAGAAAAGACAGAGTATAGGCATGATTGAGGAAAGAACAAAAGACAAACGAGTTTCAAGAAGATGGTGAATGATATTGAATTTAAATTTTTGAGGATTGTAGTTATCAGGGAAGCAAGAAAGCAGAAGGGAGTTTTCTTGTTATTGCAAACTTTGTTAATTCTGTTTGTGGGATTGTTCTGTTATTTATTTTGCATCTGACCATGGCTACTCACTCCACACTAGATATAACTGTAAGTTCTATGCTAACAGTTTCTTCTCTCACACTTCTTTCGTATGGAACTCCTTTCCAGTTTCTTTCTTCACAGTCAATGTTGATCTTTAAAACTTTAAATGCAATGTCAATTGTTATCTTCTGTCTTAATTCTTTTTCTTTTATTGTCCTCCCTCTTTAATAGCAGTTTTTCTCAAATTCTCAAACACTTAGTAACCTCTTGCATCCTAGTGGCTTTATTACCTTGCTTGGGGTGAAATGATTAAAACAAAAATGTCAAGTTATCAAAGAGGAGAGCTTATTAGAACAGCTGCCATGAACATATTTATAGAAAAGACAGAGGGAAGCCACATCACACTGGTGGTTTGGTTTGGTTTGGTTTGTTTTATGGCATATCAATCCCTATGGGTTATTTAATGCCGACAAAATTTTCATTGCTGATAATATTTTATTTTGTCAAAAATCTATTTCTGGTAATAATTTTTTTTTTTCAAAAATGTGTTGCTGGTAATAATTTTTTTCAAAAAACTACTACTGGTAATATTTTTTTCTCAAAAATGTATAGCTGGTAATAGTTTTTTCTTCAAAGATTTATTGCTAGAAATAATTTTTTGCAAAGTATTTCTGGTATTAAAACCTGTTTTTACACTTTTTTACATAGCATCACAATGGTGGGAAAGTGACTGAAGTCATTATGCTAGATCATAACTGATAATATTGCAGATTCTTCTAGATTCTAGATATATAGCAAGAACACTAGACCAGATATGGTAGAAATATTCAATGCACGGTCATATGGTGGATTTATAAATGTGCAAGATGGATTCTGGCATGAAAAATTCTCTGACACAGTAAACCATCCTTTCTGCACACACTGTACTTAAATTACTCAATGAGCAGACAAACTATGCACGTCAATAGCTCAGGGAGACTGATTTTCAAGGCATGTCTGAAAAGCAATTTAATCTGAAACAGTATCGTAATATCAAGCCATCAACAAATGGCCCTTTAAGCTGTAAAACTTAGCAAACAAGCCAGGCAGGCAAACAAAGTTCACTAATGAAAATCAATAACTGGAATGAATTGACTCATCAGAGCTAAAAGTTGCTGTTTGCTAATGATCAGGAAAAACGATGAAAAACATTGGCTACAAATAACTGATTTGTGAAGAAGAGTGAATTAGTTGGTGTGTGTTTTTTTGCTTGTTTTACTTTTGTCAATGTAGTGAATGGCAGTTTGCATGGCGAATTAGCTAAGTTACGCAACTAAAACACGCGAGGGAGAATAAAAAAGCAAATAAAAAGACATTAAGTAACTGAAGATCTACCTTAAGAAATTCCACTTTCTCATCTGAAGAACATGTCCCGATCACTTTGCAGCCAGCTTTTTTTGCCCACTGAACCTAAGGACAAAAAAAAAAAAAATTACATTATATAAAAAGCTTTAAGACAACAATTTGGTTAGTTGTTTTTATTTAGTAACATATCAACCTCTATCGGTCATTTAATCCTGAAATCAAAATATTTTGTGAGAAAACAGGATCTTGCTCAATAAAATGAGTGACAGCACTTCACCAGACAACAAAGTATTTATTTATGTATGTGGCACAAAGCCAAAAATGGGGAAAAGTTGGTCATCACTTAAATTTAACTAGTCACATTTACTGACCAATCATGCTTATAATCATCCTTTCACCATAATACCACATTTATATAAAAACACATCTACAATCACTAAATAATGCATTCTCTCCATTAATACCAAAACTAATAGCCCAATTTTTACAAACATCTGGAGAGGGGGATGAACAACATGGTTTTTATTTACATCATAAACTAAGTCCATGATTTTATTTACATAATAAAATAAATCTAAATTTATTTACATCAATAAAATAAGTCTATGATTTTCATGAATATATATACATATATACAAGTAAACAAAAATGTTAGCATGGGATGCTGTCTGTGTCTAAACATGGCAGAAAAGCAAGTTAACTGGGCACTTCACCTGACAACAGAAAAATATTCACTGAGGAGAAATTTAAATAATGCCTGAAGGTTAAATTCACTTTGGAAGGAAGGGAGACAAGCCTGCTACTGCCACTGCTTAGAGGACATCTGAAGAGTGGGAGTCTAATATCTTCAGGAATTTTTTAACCAAAGATGTTGAGTTCAATCCTTTGTAGTACCACAAGAGCAGGCATAGTAGAGATTTTGTATGCAATTTTATTTTATTTTTGGAGATAATAATGGTTTAGTGATACAAGTCTTACTAATTAACCCATAGCTGGAGGGAGAAGAGGTGGATTCATACTTTTCCCAAAGATATTTGCGCATAAATGAATATAGTGAACCCAACTGGAATTGGAACTCAACTCTCCAATTAACTATTCCAAGACATTATCCATTACAACACCTATACAAATCCAAGCTTACAGCACCTGGTATTACCAAGCAGTCACCCATCTAGGTCCTGACCAGGCTCAATGTTGTTTAACTTCAGCGATCGTATTGTCATGGGCTTATTTCAACATGATGTGGCTGTACGCCAATTAAGACAACAAGTATGTAGGCATGTATCTACATATATAAAAATGTATCTATTTTTCTCACACACACACACATCTTGTTATAATTCTTCTTGTGCCTCCATTAGCTAGCATGTATGTCACGTTATGCCCAGGCAATATCTCATCAATAATGTATCAAGTGAAAAAACATCAGAGACACTACTTGGTTTCAGTGAGTAAATAAAAGAATGAATGAAAGACAATGGTTTTTAACAACCTCTGCCAATACCTCATGAATAATAAACTATCCCCTTCTGATTGTGTGGAAAGACAGAAAAGATATTCCAAAGATATATATATATATATATATATATGAAAATTTCTCAGAGTTAACCTGTAGAAAAGACAATATTTATGAATATAAATGACAATAGGAAAACTTGTAGTTATTGCTGACACATTTCGTCCAATGTGGACTTTCTCAAAGCAAAAAACGAAATGAATTTAATTAAAGAAAGCAACTAATAATGACAAAAAACAGAATGCCCTTAGCAACTGAAAGAATGTAGAGAACGCTATTTTCATATTGTTAACTGAAAATAATGTCAGTTATTGTCACGTGTGGAGAATATTGTCATTATAGCTGTGTTGATGGAAATCAAAAGCAAATGGTTGAAACTGTCAACAGTTTGGCTCAGTTCAGCAATTTCTTTCAAGAACCGAAATTTTGTCTGATAACCGAGGCATTTTCATCTCAAATATTCTGTTCGGCAACCGATTTGTTCAACATGTGAGACGTTCAAGAATGGAAGTTGCGCTGTATATATATCACCTCGGCGTGGTGTAATGGTTAGCAAGCTTGTCTCGCTAGATCAGTTACAACTGAAAAGTGAGTTCGATTCTCACTAGATGCCCCATACTTTCGGCCTTGTGCCACATCTAAGCTACACTTGGAAAATAACTATATATATATATATATATATATATATATGTATATATATATAATCTAAATGGTGCAGCCACACATACCTGAGGATGCCAGTCTACTAGGACAGTTAGCTAATCCCTTTTGAAAACGCCTGCTCAGGCACATTTATTTCTCATCAACATTTACATAGCCCACCTCTGATTTATACTAGATTATTGCTGAACAGATCTTCATTACAGTTTCTGGGAAAGAGAGCATTATCTAACGTGATCAACATTTAGAGCAAGGCCGGGAAGCTCAAACCTGTGGCCATGATGACTTGTGACCTTGTGCTAGTACAACCACTGATGGTTCTCAACCCAATTTCACAACCTGTGCTTTAGTTTTCAGGTACTTTCCAAAGGTGATGCATACTAAGATCTGCTCCTCCAGACTAATGACATCAAGTCACACTGATATATATATATATATATATATATATATATATTGTGTATTTAGGCAGCATATTTTCATTTATACACAACAAGTGTTGTCTATTTATTTTTTTAAAAATTTTTTTCGTTCTTCTGATAAGTTTGATAACATTATCATTCCGAAAAAAGAAATTCACAATATTTATCCATTATTTTTTTTTTTATGTTGGTCACACCACAAACTCGCTTTCATGACGCTTGACACTACATTTTAATGAAAACTCTAACATTTTTAGGCATTTAAAACAACATGCCTGCCCGCACACACAATTCCGTAAAATACTTTTCGAAAACACAACTATACTTCGACATGAAAACAATAGACAAAAACTAAAAATTTAGCATTATACATCAAACAGTTAAAACCCAACCTAAACAAAATCAACTATGGAATATACAAATATTCTTAAATGTCTATAATATAATTGGTAACAGAAGCCATTGGTTTATACCAACGGCTTTCCTTATTTCATTTACAATTTTAGTGACGTCATGAGAAATATGAGCGTGTTCATCGTTGTATGATCCACTATGTAAAACAAAACAATGACAGATTATCATCACTGTTGTGTCCGTATATTGTTTGATATGTTTTGTAATTACATCTTTGATAATGGCTTATAGCTTAGATTTTATTAAAAAAATAATGGATAAATATTGTGAATAATGATAATGTTATCAAACTTATCAGAAGATATTTTATAAAATAAATAGACAACACTTGTCTATATTATTTAATGAAACGTGTATAAATATATATATATATATATATATATATATATATCTTAATTTTCAGAAATATGACTTCTTGATGTATATGTATTCTTGATATATATATATATATTATTTATTGTCTTCTTTTCTTTCTTCTTTTTCATTTTCTTTCCTTTTTTCCTTTTCTGTGTATTAAGCAATTTTGATATATTACTCCTCTTCGTTTTTCTATTCTCTTCTTTTCCTTATGCTTTTTCTTAACTTTTTATATTTCTCTTTCCTTTTTTCTTTTTTATCCTCTTCTTTTTTGCTTTTACCTGCTTATATTATTAAATTTTTTTCCTTTTCCTTTTATGGAAATTCTTAAATTTTAAATAATGTAAAAAGAAGTGATGTTTCATAAGTAGCATTTTTAAATAAAATCGTTTATAACCTTTGTTCACCACCTGATGGCATCGAAACAAATATGCATCTTTGTAGTAATTACTTGTTTGTTCGTATGTAACAACTTATAGTAAATAAATATTGCTCTACTTTTGGTATTGAGCCCTCTTTTTAAATTAATGCTATGAACGTTTAAATTTTTTATCATTCTCATTATATTGAGATATATATATGTGTGTGTGATAAAATTAGGAGGATTTGAGAATTATAATTATAATTCATTGAGTTAGAAGAAGCCTCAACAGAATTACACGGCTGTTTTGTCCTATATTTGGAATCATATACCAAGAATTGAAACCCAGACAGATATATATATCTTCATCATATGGAACAGTTGGTATGATGGAAATTCTTATGCCTTCCTAAATTTTAAATAATGTAAAAAGAAGTGATGTTTCATAAGTAGCATTTCTAAATAAAATCATTTATAATATGATGAGATGTTTATATTAGGCATCGAAACAAATATGAATCTTTTTGTAGTAATTACTTGTTTGTTCGTATGTAACAACTTATAGTAAATAAATATTGCTCTACTTTTGTATTGAGCCCTCTTTTTAAATTAATGTTTTGAAGTTGAAATTTATTATCATTTGGATATATATATATATATATATATATATATATATATATATATATATATATATATTTACACATGCTATATATATATATATATATATATATATATATATTTATATATCTCTGATATTGAGCACTTTATATAAATACCTTAAGACTATATTTCTTCATATATATATATATATATATATATATATATATATATATATATATATATATATATACTATGATTGCTCAGATCTCTGAATAATAGTTTATTATTGACAATTTGTTGATATCTTTCAACCATCTTATGGAAAAATAATTTTTATTCAATCTTTAAAAATAAATCTTCATTTTTTGTGGGGGTTTTTACAAAATAACTAAATTTAGAAAAATATCACACTATCAATACGACGTTTGGCAGGGAGGGGCTTAAGGTGCTGAGCATCCCCATATTTTTATTCAAAAAGACACTTTATTTTTCAATTTAAATACTAACATAAATATTTTGCTAATGTAGTTTTCAAACAAATCAAACTTACATAAAAGTTCATTAACCTTTTTTCAAATTATTATTAATAAAAATGTTTATAAACTTAAATTAAGATATATTTAAACATATTTAATTTAATCATTTTTTTCAAGCAAAACTATAGCAAGCTTTACTTCTTCAAAAAATAATTATTTACTATTTATTTTTGAGGTGAATTCAGATTTTTTTAAGTAAATATAGTTTTACTTTTAAACATTAATTAAAAACTATTTTGAAAGAGAGTAGAAGAAAGATAAATTTAGTTGACAAATATTGAACATGACATTAGTCGTGTTCAATATTTGTCTTACAAATTTAACTATATCAATTAATTTTTAAAAAATAAGACACGCTATAATTTTTTGCTTTAATAAAACTTAATTGAAAATAATTTACTTTTATATGTCAGTTACAAACCAAAAAAACAATAAAGTTTATTTTTTAAAGATTTAATAAAAAAATTATTTTCCATAAGATTGCCGAAAAATATTAATAAGTCACACACACATATTAATTATGTTTTTTAGTTTTAGCTGGACACACATACACACACAGACACACACATGCACTAGAATATTTGAATAAATAAATATTGAACTTTTTGTCAAATAATTGTATTTAATATTCTTCTTCTTTTAAATTTGCTTTGTTGTTTTAATATTCATTTTTTGAAGTTACGCTTTTATTTATTAGAAATGTGAAAATAAATTCAAGAGAATAGAAATTTTTAAAATACATACATGTAAAGCATTTAGCAGAATAAAAATGTAAAAACAAACAGTAATTACTAATCTGGAATAAGAATTATTATCGTTCATTTTTACTTTTTAATTCTGAGAATTTCAAATGCATTCTAATGCATTTTAATTTTAAAATATCTTCGTAAATATAAATCATACAATGATGATTTTTTTTTACAAAGCTCTAGCTTAGCTGATAAGTCTGTATACATATTTACTTTGTAAAGGTCATAAATTTGTGATGCTATTCTATGATGTCATACCTGTACCTGCTATTCTTTGACCATTATCATCACATCTTCTATGTCAACATAATAGAATATCATCTTTAAATATCTTTGTTTAAATGTCCATATAACCACACTGAAGATGGATAATGTGAGCCAAAAGCTTAGATCAAGCATAATAAAAAGAAATAGCCAAATGTTGGACAGTGTCTTTATTTTCTCCTGAAATTAAAGCAACTATATGAAGTTTAGAACGGTTCATGATCAAACATAATAGACATTCGCTGTCTGTTATATTTAACAATATGTTTGAATAATGAACTGCTAATACACTAAATATATATATATATATATATATATATATATATATATATATATATATATATATATATATATATATATATATATATATATATATATATATATATATATATATATATATATATATACATATATATATACATATATATATATATATATATATATATATATATATATATATATATATATATATATATATATATATATATATATATATATATATATATATATATATATATATATATATATATATATATATATATATATATATATATATATACATATATATATATATATATATATATATATATATACATATATATATATATATATACATATACATATATATATATATATACATATATATACATATATATATATATATATATATATATATATATACATATATATACATATATATATATACATATATATATACATATATATATATATATATATATACATATATATATATATATACATATATATATATATATATATATATATAATATATATGGATATATATATATATATATTATATATATATATATATTTATACATGTTTTATATATATATTAACATATATATATATACATATACAAATATATACATATATATACATATATATATAACATATATATACATATATATCCGAATACATTAATATATATAAAATATAAATGATTTAAATATAAAGACACCATGTTTCCAATTTAATTTTCAATTAAATTAAAGACATTAGTTCCATTTCATCTTCAAGTGAATTTTGCATTATTCAGACTATTATCCACATCTTTGTTGCCATATTTATCACAACATTTCAAACATTGTATGCTCCAGGCTTCTTCAGGTAGTCCTCAAGGACACATGGCACATTGGATAAAGGCACTAGTTAGATCCAGTGACAAGACCCAAAGAGTGTGAGTTCAATACCTGATTAAGGCAATGGAGAACTTGAAGAGGAGAATTAACAGGAGATACCTGATAACTGTCATCCATTAGATATGGCATGTGGAACTCGAACAGTCTACCCCAGCATGCAAAATAAAGTGTTCGGTTCGACATTCTAACCAGCTGAAGAAGGCCTAGCATACAACGGCTAAAATATTGTGATAAATATGGCAACAAAGGTGAGGATGATAGTTCAAACAATGTAAATAGTATGTATACAATTATTACAACAAATTTCTTTCCCCAAGGGTCTCTTTCCAATTGATCAGATATGGTCAAACTGGCTGGAATTGCTTAAGGAACACATACAGCGGGTTGCAAACAACAGAAACACAGATGCAGATTTAGCAATTAAATAAATTTATTACTGTAAAATACAATGAGAAAATAATATGAAAGATATGACAAAAACAAAAACAATAATTCAAAAAGAAATATTGTGGGGTTTAATAATGGGAGGGGGAATTTATCCGTTCAGAAAGGTAACTAGACGATTAATAGAAAATATTAGGTCAGACCTGCATGCAAATATACAACAAAATACATTGAGCAAAGTAAGCAAAGTATATGTAAGTGAAACAAAGACTTATCTGATTGTTATCAAAGTTCATTTTCTTTTATCTTCTTTTAGCTTAATGTCTCTTAAGTGTATCTCTCTTTTTCTTTTTTTATTTTAAATTTCTTTTTGATCTCTTTTTCTCTTTCTTTCTCTTTTCATTTCTTTTTGATCTCTTTTTCTCTTTCTTTCTCTTTTCATTTCTTTTTGATCTCTTTTTCTCTTTCTTTCTCTTTTCATTTCTTTTTGATCTCTTTTTCTCTTTCTTTCTCTTTTCATTTCTTTTGATATCTTTTTCTCTTTCTTTCTCTTTTCATTTCTTTTTGATCTCTTTTTCTCTTTCTTTCTCTTTTCATTTCTTTTTGATCTCTTTTTCTCTTTCTTTCTCTTTTCATTTCTTTTTGATCTCTTTTTCTCTTTCTTTCTCTTTTCATTTCTTTTTGATCTCTTTTTCTCTTTTTTTCTTTCTCTTTTCTCTTTTCTTTTTGATCTCTTTTTTCTTTCTTTTCTTTTCATTTTCTTTTTTTTCTTTTTCTTTCTTTCTCTTTTCTTTTTTTTTTCTTTTCATTTCTTTCTTTTTTTTTCTTTTTTTTCTTTTTTCTCTTTTCATTTCTTTTGATCTCTTTTTCTCTTTCTTTCTCTTTTCATTTCTTTTTATCTTTTCTCTTTCTTTCTCTTTTCATTTTTTTTTGATCTTTTTCTCTTTCTTTCTCTTTTCATTTCTTTTGATATCTTTTTCTCTTTCTTTCTCTTTTCATTTCTTTTTGATCTCTTTTTCTCTTTCTTTCTCTTTTCATTTCTTTTTGATCTCTTTTTCTCTTTCTTTCTCTTTTCATTTCTTTTTGATCTCTTTTTCTCTTTCTTTCTCTTTTCATTTCTTTTTGATCTCTTTTTTCTCTTTCTTTTTCTTTTCATTTTTTTTTGATCTCTTTTTCTCTTTCTTTCTCTTTTCATTTTTTTTTGATCTCTTTTTTCTCTTTCTTTCTTTTCATTTCTTTTTGATCTCTTTTTTCTTTCTTTCTCTTTTCATTTCTTTTTTTTCTCTTTTTTTCTTTCTTTCTCTTTTTCATTTCTTTTTGATCTCTTTTTCTTTCTTTTCTTTTCATTTCTTTTTGATCTCTTTTCTTTTCTTTTCATTTCTTTTTATCTCTTTTTTCTTTTTTGATCTTTTCATTTCTTTTTTTTTCTTTTTCTCTTTCTTTCTTTTCATTTCTTTTTATCTCTTTTCTCTTTCTTTTCTTTTCATTTCTTTTTATCTTTTCTCTTTCTTTCTCTTTTCATTTCTTTTTTGATCTCTTTTCTCTTTCTTTCTCTTTTCATTTCTTTTTTGATCTCTTTTTCTCTTTCTTTCTCTTTTCATTTCTTTTTTCTTTTTTCTCTTTCTTTCTCTTTTCATTTTTTTTTTCTCTTTTCTTTTCTTTTCTTTTCATTTCTTTTTGATCTCTTTTCTCTTTCTTTTCTTTTCATTTCTTTTTCTCTTTTTCATTTCTTTTTTTCATTTCTCTCTTTTCTCTTTCTTTCTCTTTTCATTTCTTTTAGATATCTTTTCTTTCTTTCTTTCTCTTTTCATTTCTTTTGATATCTTTTCTTTCTTTCTTTTTCTCATTTCTGGTCTAGAGGCTTGAGTGATGAATCCATTGAAGCTGTGGTTTCATAGTTCTCAGGATAACGTGTATCTTTCTTCTGGTTTCAATACAACTTCTTTTCTCTCATGCCAAATTTTCCAACTTTTGGGTGTTAAACTTTGTTAAATCTGTACAAGCTTCAAAATCATCTTAGATTTCTATTCCTTTTATATATCTAAATTGATAGCTGGCTGTTACTTTCCAGCCAAACAATCCAATCAGTGTAAATACCATAGGAAGTTTGTTTTGCATACACAAAATTATAGCTGATTATCTTATTTTATCACAAACTCCATCTGCTTGGTTTGGTTACCTAAGTCAGACTAACTTTTCGCAGTTCGTTTTTTCACCTTTGTTTCATCACTTGATCCTTGATTTCTAAATATGGACCTTTTTCCTGTGTGACTGAAAAGAGGTCATGGATCCTTTCTCTCTTCTACAGGGTTTCAGAGAGTTCAAGGTCGTTTTACTGTCTGGGTTTCATCTGATTAAAACATGTTGTCAGCACATCATCAAAAGAGAAAGGAAAATGTACAATCTTTGTTCAAATGCATTCAAGTTTGGTTAAAATTTGTTAATATTCAATTTTACTTTATACCTTTTTTTTATTGTTAAACTTTCTGAAAGTACTGACTTTTTATTTAAAATACTTCTAAAATATAAATAAGCATGTCTACAGATTTTAGAAGGAACTTAGATGAAGGTCCATAACAATACATATATATATATATATATATATATATATATATATATATATTATAAATTAATTGATTTAAAATATGTTTTTTTCGCTACACAGTTCTAACCATGTTTCAAAAATGGAAGCTAAAAGCCCTGAATTTAATTTTGTAATTAATTTTGTAATGGTTAAAACTGTGTAGTGAAAAAAAACATATTTTAAATCAATTAATTTATAATATTAATGCTCTGTAAATTTACATCGAGCACTATTTTGTAAAAATAAAAATATCTATAAGAACACCAGATTATATATCTTACTGTTCTTTCTTTTTTATTTATATACATATATATATATATATATATATATATATAGATAGATAGATAGATAGATAGATAGATAGATAGATAGATAGATGTATGTATGTATGTATGTATGTATGTATGTATGTATATACTGATAGTGGGCAAGGAAATTTCTCTATTGTTTAAATGAGAGTAGTTTAGTTTTGGAGGCATTAAAATTTATGAGCCATTTCCTACCCTAGTTAACCAATAATTGGAGGTCCTTTTCAAGAGCAGCAGCCAGGTTAACTTTGTCAGCTCTGACAGATTTGCTATTGACACAGGAGTAAATGGTAGTGTCATCTGCAAAAATGCCTATTTGGGAGCTGATGACCAGGAAGATTATTGATGAAGAACAGAAACAGTGTAGAACCCAGTATAAAGCCTTGGAGGACACCTATTTTTATGTGAAAGGGTGTGGAAACGAGCCCGTTCATTTTACAATTTGATAGGAATGATTGAATTAAATCAAACAATTGTCCTTTACATTATGTACATTGTTCGGACTGTTGTCCTCACCTTTATTGTCATGTCATGTTTCAGACATTATACACTTCAGCCTTCTTCAGCTGATTGGAGCAAGAAAATGACCACAAACTCGCTTTCCTGAATGTACTGATATCTCAAACAGAGTATGGGTTCAAGACATCTGTATACCACAAACCAACATTCACTAGACAAGACCTCAACTTCAACTCCCACCACCCATACAGTGTAAAGAAAGGGACCGTCCACTGCTTACAACATCAAGCAAAAGTCACAAGTGGTGACCCAGAGACATATGATCAAGAAATGGTTATTATAAGCAGTACTCTACAATGTAACAACTACCCTGGGTACATGGCAACACCTCTGACAAACTGGGATAGAAGTGTACCAAAGGATAACAACACTCAGGAAACAGTCTCGGTTTTCCTACCCTATATGAAGGGCTTATAGGAAAAGATACAAAAGATCTGTGATCCATGTAACATCAGGACAACCTTCAGGAATGGTTCAACACTATGCAGAAAACTCTTCCAAATAAGACCACCCAGAGAAGAGAACATGATTAAGGATTGTGTGTATGCCATCCTGTGCAGCTGTGGGAAGAAATATAAAGGAGAAACAGGCCGCCCTCTTAAGATGAAACTCTAGGAACACTGTGAAGGCGCAACATGAAGGGAAATAGAAAAATCAGGCATGGTTGTCCATATATGGAGGGAAAAGGGAGATCACTACCTCATGTTGGATGAAGTTAAAATACTAGACAGAGAACATTACTGGAAAATACAAAAACTTAAGCAATCAACACATATGCTAGGTCACAAAAATCTCCTGAGCCAACCAAGCATAGAAATGAATACAATATTGGAACCAGTAATAAAAAGTTCTAGAGAAAAGCAATGAATAACAACAAAAATTGCAATATGAGCTCTGGTAAAACAAAGGTTACTGAGACATTAGGTTTATAAATCCCGAAAGTTCATACTGATATCCTCAAGGACATATGGATATCCAGTGGATAAAAGCGTTCGTTGGAACCAGTGACTTGACCCAAAGAGTTGTGAGTTCAATACCTGGCTACAGCAGGTTGAGTTGAATTAAGCAGTTGAGTTAAAAGGGAGATAATGGAGACATCCAGAAGAGATATGGCATGTGGAACTAGAATCAATGTATTTCGGTTCAGTTTGAAATTCCAATCAGAAGGCCAGAGCGTACAACAACTGAATTCTCGTGGACATGACAATAAAGTTGAGGACAACTTAAGAGACAAATATATATATAGATCTCTCTCTCTCTCTCTCTATATATATATATATATATATATATATACAAATGAAATAACCAGTTACTTCCCATTGCCTGAGAAAATACAATCATTGAAACATGAAAGCTTTTGTGTGGACATGAGAATAAAGTTGAGGATAACTTATGAGACAAATATATATATAGATCTCTCTCTTTTTCTCTCTCTCTCTCTCTCTCTATATATATATATATCCAAATTAAATAA
The DNA here is from genome assembly GCA_903632075.3 of Acanthosepion pharaonis. Taxonomy (NCBI): domain Eukaryota; kingdom Metazoa; phylum Mollusca; class Cephalopoda; order Sepiida; family Sepiidae; genus Acanthosepion; species Acanthosepion pharaonis. Next base: position 542,827 of record CAHIKZ030003431.1, read on the forward strand.
CCAGTTACTTATCATTGCCTGTGAAAATATAATCATATTATTGAAACATGAAAGCTTTTTTGTACCAATTCAAAAATGTTTTTATTATAATCTCTTATAAAAAAAATATAATATTATATATATATATATATATATATATATATATATATATATCTTTTTCATCAAACATTCAATGATAAATTTATCTAATTCTGATAAATTGATTGCATCGCATGAACCAGAAATATGGTAAAATGTACAATTTTTATTTTAGCTCCATCAGTATCCTCATTCCAAAAAAAAGAATTTCTGATGTAGCTAAACAGGAAATATCAAAACATATTAAATTTATAAAGATTTTCCTAATTTGATCAGCATTTCTTTATTTGATCATCATATGCAAAATTAATTAAAAAAGGAATAATGACATAAAGGCAATACTCACTGCAAATTGGCCTGTTCCTCCAGCAGCAGCTGAAAGTGAAAAAAAAATTGCATTTCAATTTTTAGTTTATTCAGATTATCATAAGAATTAATATGATATTAGTGTTATAAACATACATATATAAACAGACATATATAAACATACATAAACATACGTATGGTAGCAAAAATAAAAGAAAGAAAATTTTATAAAATTCTTTGTATTGCTGATATCAAGGATGAAGGCAGAATGTCTCTTTGTGGGCAAGGGAAACAAACTGGAGGATGGGAAGTATCAGTAGGACATGGAGCTGATACATCTGTCAGATTGGTTGACAAAGGCTTTTTTTCTTTTTATTAATAATTCTTCCAACACTGAATAACATCAACTATGAACATGGCAAAAATGTTCTGAACATGTTTGGAAAATAAAAACATTCCTATAACTCAATATACATAAAAAAATAAATACATTCAGTTAAAAGTAAAAATAAAAATCATCCTTGACAATAGCTAAAAGAATAGCCAAAAAGCACTCAGACATACAGAACATTTGGACAATTTCTACATAATTTATGTCCAGAAAGAAAAAAAATTATAAGAACACAGAATAATTATATATATATATATATATATATATATATATATATATATATATATATATATATATATATGAATATAATGGGACAAAGTGGAAAACTATTTTAAATGACAATGTGTTTTGCCAATGTGCATTTTAGATTTGGCATCTTCAGGCCAGAATCAAAAAAACAAAAACTGTGTGCAAAAGAAAATGTGTTGAGATTTTTTAAGTTTGGAATGGCAATAAATTAAATAACCTTATCAGCTCCTATATATATATATATATATATATATATATATATATATAATTATTTATTTAAAAATATGATTCCATCGCTACATAAGAGTTCTCATGTTTCAAAACAAGAGCCAAAAACTTCAATATAATTATTTGAATTAAATTGAATTAAAGTACCAAGCTCTGTTCCATCTTCAAGCAAAATTTTTTTTTTTTTGAGTAACTAATTCCTGAAATTTACGCATTTTATAAGCATATTCATTATTAAAATTAAAATTACTGTGGTAACGGCTAGAGCAATTATTTAAAAAAAGGGGCGTATGGGTTAATAATTTGTATCAATATCTCAGCTACAATCAGGGAGGTCAAGTCAGGGTAAGGTTGGGGTGTCTAAATTCAAAGTGGAAAATGACATCGTCTAGTCTGGTTAAGTGTCTATAGAGATTTATTTATTTTTTTATTTTATTTTTTTCCTGAAAGGGTTTTGTGTATATAAAAACAACTGTCATAATTCGCTAAAATTTTTTTTTTTTTGACGACTTCATAAAGGTTTTTTTTTTTTTTTTTTTTAGTAGGACATTTAAACTTTTTATTTAGACTATGGAGTTTAAAATTTGTATTTGTTATTTTATTGTTTGTTTTTTATGCTAATTATTCAATGCGAAAATTTGGTGATGTTGGCAAAAAACCATTAACTCCTGTCTATTGTTTAATAAATTTTTATTATTTAGAAATTTAATAATGTGTAGTTTTTCATGTAGGCATAAAGGGTATGGGTCATCCCAAGTTTTACAAGTTCTAGTTTTGTTTATAATTTTCCATTTTACTTTTAGTGTTTTATTCATTTCCTTCAAATGCCAAAAATATTTAGATAGAGATATCTGATTTCTTTTTTTAATATTGTTAAAGGAGCACTTATGCTGGCTACATCTGGTTTTAAATTCATTCTTTGTAGACCCAATGTATATCATATTAGTATTAGGACCCTCAATGGATGAGAGAGTACATTGGTATACCATAGATTTTACGTGGCATATATTTTCCAATGGGTAGTCTTCTGGGTTTCTACAATCACATAATTTTTCACTATTTTTGTCTAATTTAAGTGTAGGGTTTTTATTAATACTATTCTGGCATGGGGGTTTATTCAGGATTTTATTATTGTGTTTTTTTATTATACTTTCTAGATTTTCAGTGTAACTGTAACTTAATTTTAGGGTGTTTTCATTAAATATTTTACTAAGTCTACTATTAGTAGGAAAGTGTTTGTCAATTAAAGCTAGGAATTTCTGTCCTAGCTTAATACTAACCATTTGGTTGAAGGGAGGGGTATACCAAATGATTTTTCTTTTCCTGTTTTTCTTCTGGTTAGTACAATTGTTTCTATAATTGATGTTAGCATTTTTGTATCCACTATTTTTTAGGGTTGCGTTATAAAAATTACTGAGTTGTTGGAATATTTCTTTATTAGCAGAGTTAATGCTGATTCTATTTTCTATTGATGAGGGTATATGTTTAATTATGGATGGAGGGTGGTTTGACTTAGGGTGTATATACAAGGGGTTAGTATTAGGCTTTCTATAAGGTAGTATGTGTTGTTTGTTAAATCTAGAGTTATGTCGAGAAAGTTTACCCTATTTAATTTAGTACAGACGTTGTTTTTAAATTTAGATTTCTAAATTCACTATATATAATCTTTCTAATTTTCTCTATTTTAAAATTTTAAGGAGTTCTACTAATTTTAAAATAGAGAAAATTAAAAAAAAGATTATATATATTTTATCATATATATATATATATATATATATATATATATATATATATATGTTAATATATTATATATATATATATATATATATATATATATATATAAAAAAATACTGTATATTTTATATATATATATATATATATATATATATAATTAGAAATCAACTCATTCCACTACCTTGGTTTCAACCTTTTGAAATCTTCAGGCAATTTCAGTCAATTGATTTCCTAACACTAAAAAAATTATGGACACTATATTTTTTTAAATATAAATAAATGAATAAGCACACAATGTGAGCTATGGTAAAAGGTGAGGAGGAGGTCATAATTTTCAATTTCTCATTCAAAAGTTGTTTTGGGTTTTTTGAATCAGAAATTATGACCTCATTGTATACATACTAAAAAATTCCTTTTGAGATGATTTGAAATGAAATAAAAAGAACATATATATATATATATATATATATATATATATATATTTCATTTAATCCCCCACCAATACATTATCAATACTTTTGATTTTCCCCTCCTCCTCTACCCCACCTTACTTATTTGAATATTATCTGTTACTTCTTTACATGACATGTATTTAATCAAAACATTCTGCTGCATCTTACTTACTTACTTCATAACACGAGACATATCTAAGCAATAATATATATATATATATATATATATATATATATATAGGCAGCATATCTTCATTCAAAGATGTTTCATTGAATAATATCGACATATTGTATGTATTTATTTTGATACTTATCCTTTTCAGTTCTCTAATCAGTTTCTTAATGTTAAGATGAAATTCAGCAAGGAAGTCACCATAGTTTTTTTCTAACCCAAGTACTTATATATATATATATATATATATATATATATATAAAAGTGAACATTGAAGTCAACACTCAGAGGTGACAAGCTGTTTTATGCTGGACGTAATTGTCAGGCTGCCTTTATTTATATTTACATACGCTCTATCTCTGATATTGAGCACTTTATCCCATAAATATAGCACACCTTAAAACTATATTTTTTCATATATATATATATATATATATATATATATATATATATAAATGAGAGAAAGTACAGATGGAGTAAAATTCCACTGTTCATAGCGTTTTACATTTTAAAAGTGCTACAAAGTAGAGTAATATATTATTATTATTTTTATTATATGAGACTATAGTAAAAACCTGTTGAAATTGCTACACAAAAGCATTCATGTTTCAATACTATGGTTGTACTGAAGAAGTGCAATCATAGTATTGAAACATAAAGCTTTTATGTAGCAATTTCAACATGTTTTTATTATAATCTCTTCTAATGAAAATAATATATATATATATATATATATATATATATATATATATATATATATAAAAAGAAAATACACACCTGTTACTAAAACATTTTCTCCAGATTTGATACGACCAACCTGCAAGAGAAGAAAATTGAAACTATAATTAAAAAACAAAAATATTAATGTTTTTTTTCACCACTAAAATACTACAAATTACTCTACTTACACCCCACCCGTCTTATTTCACTGTCTATCAAAAAGTTGTTTTTTTTTCTTTAAACTGAGGTGAGTTAGGGTTAACGTTCATTATTCATAAGGTGTAAAAGGCAACAAACAAGGCAGAAAACTCTGTAGTTTTATTAATAAGACATTAACAAAAAGAACACAAAATGTATGAATAAGATTTTTTTTTGCACTGTGTTATTATTAAAGTAAGATAACTAATTCAAAAATTGAAATATGGTCTGAAAAGTCAATATAAATTCTTCAATGAAACTTTCAACAATCAAAAAATCTTTTAAAAAGATACAATTCCTGTCTATATTTTTGAGATGAGGTATTGTAACTATTTACACAATTTACATCATTCCAACTGTTGCCCTCATCTTTATTGCCATATTCATGATGGTTCAGCTGTTATACACTCTGGCCTTCTTCAGGATCTGCCTATATTTCTGAGATGGTAATCTTTATAACATCACTAAAATACAATACTCGCCAGTGGTGTAAAGTAGGTAAACCACTGCTATTGATAGACTACTTAGACAGCATATTACCCCTACATACAATAGAGTCCAACGTGTTTATGAGGATTGGGGGATACCCATTAGTGTTGTTATAAAATAAAATAAGACATATCTTGGCTGATTTGCAGGCAAATAAACTAGCATACTGAAGAGCAAGTGCCAGATGTAAACAGGACAAGGCCCCATCACAAAATTACCATTATTGTCATTTACGCATAGGCCCGACGCACGAGTTCAGGTCAAAAAATAAAATAATACTTTAAAGTGACCAATAAAAATGCTTCCCTCCTAATTATACTCACATCGTTTTCCGAGCCTGTTAAGCCATAAAAAACGCCATAAAAGGGGTCACACGGGGAAGTACTGGCAGCCAACAGGAGACCAGGGAAGAGATCTGTCATGGTTAGTCTGAGCAGTCAGCAGGAGGAGCGCCACGCCAACCAGTGAGAACTACTATGAGAGATCAACCCAGATCAGGAGTCAGCTTATGAACTATACCACAAGATAGTTGTCCCAAAACCACATGTTCCTATTGGAATAAATCACGTAAATCTATTTCTGCTATTGTCGTATTTCTTTCTTGCAACCATATGCTTGTCTATAACACTGGTGTCAGAAGTGTACAGCAAGAGAAATATGGACGACTGCACTGTTATAAAATAAAATAAGACATATCTTGGCTGATTTGCAGGCAAATAAACTAACATACTCAAGAGCGAGAGCCGGATGTGAACAGGACAAGGCCCTATCACAAAATGACCATTATCGTCGTTTACGCATAGGACCGACACACGAGTTCCGGATGAAAAATAAAATAATACTTCAAAGTGTTTCTATTTTTTGACCAATAGAAATGCTTCCCTCCAAATTATACTCGCATTGTTTTTCGAGCCTGTTAAGCCATAAAAAATGCCATAAATGGGGTCACACGGGGAAGTACTGGCAGTCAACAGGAGGCCAGGGAAGAGATCTGTCACGGTCAGTCTGAGTAGTCAGCAGCAGTCAATACTCCATGCAAGGACGAATGGTTGATTTGTATATTTGAAGTATCGATTCTGGGAGAAAAATTTCCTGGCGGCGGCACAGAGAGCCAACTTTCCTTAAAAGTGGGCCGAAGCAATTGACTCAATGTATTTGTCCCATCTCAGGTCAGCAGTCAACGCGGAGACCGAGCAGATGCAGAGAGTTGCTCTCAAGAAGTTGAGCACCAGACATTCTAATGGGGGGCAGGGAAGGATCTCTATGGTGATTAATATATATATATATATATACAAAAAGAAATATAGTTTTAAAGTGTGCTATATTTATGGGATAAAGTGCCCAATATCAGAGATAGAGCGTAAATCTACTTAATAAATGAAATGAACTAACGATAGCTTGTAATCATAGAAAGTAATCTCTCTTAAAATATTTTAATTCTGGATAAGTGGATTATGCATATATCATATGCAGATTATGCATATATCCCATATTTTAGATTACATATTCATTACCCCACTTTAATCATTTTAATGTCTGTCATCACTTAATGCATTACCTGGATTTTCTCCGTTAAACTTTAAGCTTGCCTTTTTTTTTTACAATAGTCCCCTAGCTACAATCTACATTCTGTATTTATACCCCAATATTATATTAAATTTATATTAAATGTGAGTTTTTTGAATCTGCATTTAATTTAGCATTCCTCCCATGAAACCCAGTATCATTTCAAAAGTAATAATTCATACCTGATTAACAATGAAACTTTAAGTTGCACTTTGAATGTAGGTATATGCATATTTATTAATATATATATATATATATATATATATATATATATATATATATATAGTTTTATGGTATGCTATATTTATGTGATAAAGTGCTCAATAGCAGTGATAGAGCATATGTAAATATAAAAGTGAACATTGAAGTTGACACTCAGGGTGACAAGCTGTTTCATGTTGGACATAATTGTTAGGCCCTAACGATTGCATCTAGCATGAAACAGCCTGTTGCTTCTGAGCATTGACTCCAATGTTCACTTTTATATATATATATATATATATATTTCGATAAACGTGCAATCAATTTACAAATTCATGAATTATTCACTCAAAAATAAATGCAAAGGTTAATGATTTAATTGGCGAGAAATCCATCGTCGCAAACAATTCAAATAATATACAAAAACCTCCGAATCCGTTATGAATGAAAAGATCCTTGTTTCTATAAATTTCTGTCGCATTAGTTCTTATTTTTACTACAAGCTTTCATCTGTTCCTACAGACATCTTCAGGTATGGAATAGATGTTGTTCTTGTTTTTTCTCTTAGTAATAAGAGGACAACGAAAATATATGTATTGTTGTATCCAAAAATGCTATTGGAAATGAGTTATTGTTTTTGGAGCGCACAGTAGCAATGCTGAGTTTGATTTTAAATTTAAATTATCACCATATTTGTACATGAACGCACAACTGTAAAAAATTATACTTTAAACAGCTATTATTCCTCAAGTAAAATTTCAGAAAAGTATATTTTATTTTTGGAAAATATTTAATAAAGATAATTACATTGTGATGAAAAGGCAGCTAATCAGCAATTTTAGCAAAAATATAAGAAAAAGAAATTTTTTCCAGTCAAAATAATTAGTTTTTGAAATACATCAAAGTATTTTGCCTATTAGAAATATTAAATTTAATCTATTAGCTTGAAATTAAAACTAAAATAAAAGATTCAAGAATGACTATTCATTTTAAAATTATTTTATAACTTAGGTATGATGTTTTTTATGGAGGTATCTATATAATAATAATAATATATATATATATATATATATATATATATATAACAAATTATATATATATATATAAATAAATATATATATATATATATATATATATATATATATATATATATATATATATATATATACACACATAGATAACAAATCATATATATATAACAAATTATATATATAGTGTATTTGTATAAAAAATTATATATATATAACAAATTATATATATATACATACATAACAAATTATATATATAAATTTAAAGTAGACACTGTTAAATGTACAAAATACAATCCAAAAATGCTTTTACAAACTTTGGGACTGGGTTCCTGATACCAAAACAAGGTAAAATGTCCACATAAACATATGTCCAAAACGGCATCATTGTACCTCAATACAGCATCTCATAACAATTTTTTTTCTGCTTGCTTCTACACACATATGCACCCATCAGATCATTGACAGGAGAACCCTTTCAAATACTCCCACATGGTATTGAAAGGTTTTGCAGATTGTCTTTGTTTTGGTGGGACAAACCTGCCCTAAACATTTGTAAATGTATTTTTGATACACCCTGCACATTTTATATATAAATATATATATATATAGAGATTTTTAAGCATTTCACCCCAAGCAAAGCTGGAGTGCCACTAGCACAGAAGAGATTACTGAGAGTGAAAGTAAAAGTAAAGAGAGGTGCTTGAGGAAAGGATGAAGAGAAGGACAGGGATCAAGATCAAGGCATCAGATGTTGATTAACATTACATTTAAATTTTTGAAGATTATAGTTATCAGGGAAGCAAGTAAGAGGAAAGAAAGTGTGAGAGAAGAAGCTGTTGGAGTAGAAGAGGTGATTACATTTAACTGTTTCAACAGTGAAAGGGTGGGACCAAGATGCCAAACTAGTAGCATGTTTAAATTCATGCAGTTAGGGCACCAGTGAAAATAGCTCGACAGAGCAAATGCTATGAGAATATTTGTAGAAAAAACAGAGGGAAGCCACTTCAGTGAGAAAATAACTGGAGTCGAGATGCCTAGCACAGGAGTTAACAGTGATCAACTAGGCCGTTATCCCATGAGCAAGGATCTTTTATTGCACTACAGTTGGGTTGACCTTTGCAATCACCCCAAATGTGGGTGACTCGGGTGTGCTATATATATATATATATATATATTTCAAACAGGTTTGACTAAATAATTTAGGCCTATCATGTTGATTTATTTTGGTTGTGATCCTTTCAAGTTCATGGATTAATTTCTTGGTAGCCTTAGAAACTTGATTAAGAAAAATACCAAAATTTTCTTTCAAATAGTTTTTATTTTCCCATATATTGGTAATCTTGCCCACTTTTTAAAAAGGTCAACCGACTTCTAGTCTAGCAGGTACTTGCGTTTTTGCCTTTTCTAAGTCAATAATCCAAGGGAAATAACTTTCTCTTTTATTTCTTTTTTAGCGAGTTATTTCCCTTTTATGAATCGACTTTTAGAATAGATTGAGGTCAAGAGAGACAGGAAAAATAGCATATAACTTAATGATGAGCATGGCGGAACACGGTTTAGGAGAAATAACGAAAAGACAAAATTTATTAAGAGTTACAAAAAACAGGAAACTGTGGAGAGCCATTATCGCCTAAGTCATGATACGACACAGCACATAAAGAAGAATATAAAGTTTTCTTTAGTTTATTACTTTCAGAATTACAGTGTCATTTTCATAGCGTAAAGGTTGTGTCCTGACGATAATTAACCTTCCAATCATTCTAAGGCGCTCTAACTTAAATTAATTATCAAAATAATCGAATTTCTGTCTATATTTCTGAGATGAGGTATTGTAATGATTTTACACTATTTACATTGTTCAGACTGTTGTCCTCATCTTTGTTGCCAGGTTTTGGAAGTTGTACACTCCAGCCTTCTTCAGGACCTGTCTATGTATATCTAGGTATATGGAAAAATAACTGTTTCATGAAATAAGTGCTTTCTCCATCATGAGTGCATATGTACTCACTCACCTTCCCAATCTAACAAATTTTCTTTACAATGTTTTTGACTTTATTTTGAGAATTTTCTCATGGGTGTTTTTACTGATCATACAGGGTGTACTTTCTCCGTTTTATTTTGATAATTACACTTATGAATCACAAATAAGATTATTTTCATAAACATCAATATTTTTGCCTGGGATGAGTATCTGTTGTGCACTGTTATATGTGTTATACACTCACATACACATATTTTAATATATTTTCTGTTTATATGTTTTTTTATGGATACGCTTATTTGAATAAATGCTCTGTTTTTTTAAGTAAACAGTATTAATTAGATTTACTGGCTTGAATGTTCAAGAAATTTTGTAGAAAATAGGTGTTCTCTGTATCCTATATGGAACCGTTATTAAGCCTGATGTGGTATGACACTTCAGCCACAGAGAACTTTCAGTTTAAAAACAGTCAATTGAGCTTTGATAACCAGAAGTTTTTATGTGGCTAAATGGTCATAGTACATCAAGCTTAAGAATGGTTCCATATAGGATGCAGGTTCAATTCCTGCTGGAGAATGTATATTTTCTACAAAATTCCTCAAACATTCAGTATGTAATTAATACTGTTTAATTAAAAAAAAAAAACAGCATTTACTCAAATAAATGTATCCATAAAAAAAAATGTATAAACAGAAAATATATTAAAATATTTGTTGGATTTAATCCATTTCATTTGTGGGGGGGGTTCATGTATGTGTACAAAGACACAGTGAAAGAAAAAAATCCACCTTGCACCATTGAAAAGAGCAAATATAAAATAAAAAAAAAAACAATCAATTACTGATATCCCCTGATGAATGGACAGAGTGAGTGCTGGAAGGCCCATCTATGAAACTCTAGAGTTGGGATGTTGAAGTTAACATTAATCAGTGAAGTGACAAATTTTATATTTGCATTAATTCATATAAACATATATATATATATATATATGAATAAAAAAAGATGAGGAAAACTATACTTAGTTTTAGCTGACACGTTTCGTCATTTGACGGACTTTATCAAGGCAAATTGAATTTGACGACAGACTTTATAAAATCCATCAGATGACGAAACATGTCAGCTAAGATTAAGCATAATTTTCCTCTTGACTTTTTTATTCATTTTGTCTTTTCTACAGTTCCACTCCATCTGAGAATATTTACATATATATTATACACACCCAGAAAAGTAGCAGAAATGTTCTTAGTTTAACCAAGACAGAATTAAAAGAAAATATCTAGGTAGCTTCTATACACACAACTGGGTCAGGAAAAATGCCCTGTAGTTAGAACCCCAACACGCTACAAAGATATCTGTAAAAGTGACCTGAAGACACCTTGGCATCAACCCAGACATGTGGGAAGCTGGAGTCTTCAAATGATCAACCTGAAAGTAGGCAATGTAGAAAAGCCTCTTCAAATTTGAAGTGTCATTTTCCTAAATGTCAGATGAAAAGGCCAAGGAGGAAGGTCCAAAGTGTGACAAAGAGACTAGCATCAAACTGTTTGGAATTGGTTGGTTGACTTTGTTCAGAGGCATAACAACTTCTATGGGTTATTTAATGCCGAAATCTAAATATTTTAAGCACAATTTTATGCCTACAAGTACAGATAAAATGGTTTTTTTGCTTTAAATATGAATTGTCAGTATTATTTTACTATAAAATAGGTATCTTACTTTCTCTTTTTGTTTAAACTTATCTATTTCAACACAGTTAGGTTGACAAAATCTAAAAGTATTTCCTATGTAATTTATGCTTTCAGCAGCAGGAAGGAAAAACAAGTTACTTTGATAAAAGTAATTTTTGAGACAGTCCAGTTTGACCATAAAATGTATTGTTGGTAATTTTAGTGAATTTTTTAGATTTTTACATGTTGCAGGAACTGTCATTTCGGCTGGAAAAATATTGTTTACAATTTTTTAAAATCTATAAAAGCAGAATAAAATTGAATAAACAATCTAGAAAAACTCCTCACTTAATGACCAGTTTCAACCAAAATTTCCAACACCCTAGTTGCTAAGGCCAAGATTATGCTAAACAATATAGAGCCAGGTGAATGAATGGAACTTAATGACCAGGTTCTGTTCCAACAACCTGGTTGCTAAGTGAGAAGTTATATAAACCATTTTCTACTGGCCACTGGTCCTCACTCTCTTAATGACCAGGTTCTGTTCTAACAAATAGGCTAAGTGGAAGATTATATTGGCCAATATGAGATCCACTCTTCACTTAATGACCAGGTTCTGTTCTAACAACCTAGTTCCTAAGTGAGAAGTTATATAAATAACATAGAGCCACTCCTCACTTAATGACCAGGTTCTGTTCTAACAACCTAGTTCCTAAGTGAGAAGTTATATAAATAAAATAGTATTTGTTGTTCACATTCTTTGACCAGGTTCTGTTCTAACATCCTAGTTCCTAAGTTGATCGTTTTGTGTTCATTTGTTTAGTTCTTTTTTCATAACAGATTTAATGTTTCCTCACTTAATGACCAGGTTCTGTTCCAGCAACCTCATTCCTAAATGAGAAATTGTACCTCACCACTATTTCAGGCATACTACACATGGATTTGTGTCAACCAGCTTCAGGTAGCTTTAATATATCACTTCTGAACCATTTGTCAAATTTCTAATTAATTTCTAAATGTTTATAGAGTATAGAGTAGTGAACAGTCAGTGTAATAAACTAAAATGAAAATATACTATTTACATTATATAGGCAGATAAATCAAAAATACTTCCCTACTAAATTTTCAGATGAACTCTCTTTTATGGTACCTAGACTTTATGAATTTAAACACTGTACTAGATTGGCAACAAGTCTTCTTCAATTTACAGTTGAATTAGCCAGATCTAACTGTAAGTTCTATGCTAACAGTTTCTTTTCTTACACTTCTTGCTTGTGGAACTCTTTTTAAAGTAGTCTACTCAATTTGTGACACTTATGATTGATCAGGAGTGAAACTGATTAGCATGGTCACTGATCTACAACAACAGCCTCATCCAGTGGAAAAGTTTTGTTTTTTTTTTCCTTCAAAAACAGCATGCAACACAAGAACGTTTTGGCCAAGAATGTAAGTAAGTTTCTTCTGTAGAAAAACTTATTAAACAAGAAATATTTACCATATATTCTGAGAAAGCACCATAATGCATATACAAAACAGCCTGCCCCATAGTCAATTTTGCATCAGAGCCAACAGCAACAACCTCACCAATACCCTGTTAAAAAAGAAATAAAATAAAATTTAATAAAATGAAAAAGATAAAAAAAGACAACCAAGACAAAATATTCCTAGACATAGATGCATATAGATTGAAGAAAGAGTTCAGTTCCAAATTTCCTTCTGCTGATTAGGGATTAGTAGAAATACAAGGAAAGTTAACATTAAATTCCTGGGATACAGAACTATTGTTATTTACAATTGAACTAATATCCTCATTTTTATTATTATTGTTACAATGCTTCAGACGTTTTGTTCTCTGGCCTTCTTCAGGCATCTGTCATTCCAGATAGCCTAAAGCAGTGTTACTCAAACTTTTTTTTGGAACATCTGGGTCTAAAACAATCTTGAATAAACAATTTGGGAAACTACCAAGACTGAAAAGTGAGGACTGGGCAGCTCCTGTCCAAATATGACAGTTTTCCATTTTAGGCCTGATGAGAGATCAGCTGTCAACCACTGATTGTAAAAGAAGTTTTTTAAATAACGTAATATAATCAGTCCTGACCTGGTTCTGTTCTAACAGTCTAGTTCCCCATCATTGTTATATAAATTCCCTCTGTCTTTTCTATAAATATTTTCATGGAAATTGTTTTAATAAGCCTTTCAGTTGAAGTGTATTACTAGATTTGCAATTAAGTCTCATCGTTTTATTTATTATTTTCTAACTAATGAAAACATTGTATTCAAAAATTTTGCACCTCAATGTGAAATTAGATTTTGAATCCCCTTACAGATATAAAAACAGAAACATACTACTTCTCAAAAGTTATAAAACAATTTAGAGCCCAGTTTAATGACCATGTTCTGTACACAACCTCACCCTAAATGGAAGAGATGACAGCCAGCAGCCACCATTTAAGGCCTTGTCCATGTATACAATAGAAGGGAATAACCAGCAGTCACTGACTGAACCTTTGTCAACACACTAATTAATTTCTAAAGGTTTACCATCATAAAGTAGTGAACAGTCAACACATAAACTAAAATCAAAATAAGAACATTTAATTATATTTATAAAGCAAACTTACTTCCTACTAATTTTTTCAGATTTCTTTTTATTGTATACTTTTTGAATTTAAAAAAAGAATATATAAAAGTTATTTCAATTGACATTCTGAATTACCAGATCTAACAGTAAATAATATTTTATATGTTTCTTTTAAAACTTCTTGCTTGTGGAACTCTTTTTAAATAGTTTCTCAATTTGTGACACTTAGATTATCAACAAAACCCTGATTAGATCACTGATCTACAACAACAACCTCATCAAGTGGAAAAGTTTTGTTTTTTTTTGTCCTTCAAATACAGCATGCAATTTGAAAATTTTGAAATTTGTTTACTAAGTTTCTATTTATAAAACCTTATTAAACAAAAATCTTACTTTAAATTCTGAGAAAGCACCATAACACATGGAGTAATGGATAGCGGCTTGGATTCAATTTTGCATCAGAGCCAACAGTTTGAACCTCACAGTTGAATCTGTTAAAATTCAAATAAATGCTAAACCTTTAATAAAGATGAAAATCTAAAAAAGACAAACCAAGACAAAATATTCCCTAGACATAGATGACATATAGATTTCTATAGAGTTCAGTTCCAAATTTCCTTCTGCTGAAAGGGATCACAAAATACAAGGAAAAGTTAACATTAAAGTCCTGTGGGAAAGATACATTGTTATTTACAATGTATCATGCATGGCCTATTTTGACTGATATTATAAAACAAAATAATTCCCAATGCTTCAGACGTTTTGTTCATTGGCCTTCTTCAGGCATCTGTCATTCCAGATAGCCTTGATGGACTAAAACTTTTTTTTACTCCAGGGTCTACAATCTCTTGGAGATGCTTTGGGATTAAACTCAAGACTGTATAAAGTGAGGATTAGCAATCCTGTCCAAATATGACAGTTTCATCATTTTAGGCCAAAAAGGAGATCAGCTTGAAACCCCTGATTGTCAAGTTTTTTTTGAGGAGGGGGTATAATGGGTCCTGACCTTGATGGACTAAATTCTTTCCCATCATTTATTGTGGCTTCCCTCTGTCTTTTCTATAAGGATTTTCATGGAACTTGTTTTAATATACCTTTCAGTTGGATTGTATTCCAGATTTGCAATTAAGTCTCATCGTTTTATTTATCATTTTCTAAAATCAATATTGAAATTCAAAAAAATTTTGCAATCAATTGGAAGGGGGATTTTTGAATCCCTTATGGACTAAATTCTTGGGACTTATTCTCAGAGCTAAAAACAATTTCAGAGGATGAGATTCTACACTCATACATACACACACACACCCCCAATGGAAGAGATGACAGCCAGCAGCCACCAACTAAGGCCTTGTCCATGTATACAATAGAAAGGAATAACCAGCAGTTGACAAAGCCTTTGTCTACAGCGGTAATACATTGGGCTGACCATCATAAAGTAAGTCTGTGATGGATCTCACATTCTTTAAGAACATTTAATTACTTTATAAAGCAAACTTCACTTCAAGGAAAATTGAACATTTTGTTGTTATTGTATATTTTTAAAAAAAAGAATATATAAATGTTATTTCAACTGACATTCTGCTTCTACTTTCCCCTCCAGAAAATAATCTTTTATATGTTTCATTTAAAAGATGTGTTGTTGTTGTTAAATATTTCAAATCCCAGCACTTAGATAGCAACAAAACCCTGGTAGATGGGATTGTTATATTTTTGTCACTATATATGGATTAAAAATTTTGAAATTTGTTTTTACTGAATCCTATTTATAATACCAGGTTATATAAACATCTTGCTTTAAAATCATAATGTAGACCCCAATGGATTAATGCAATCCATTGGATTAAGGAATCAGGACCTCAGAGTTTAATCCAAAAATCCATTACATTATTGAAACCCCTGCAGCGGTAAAGCTTGGGATCCTCTTGTAATGGGACCTACCTTTTGATGGGTAAATAGCAGGACAGACCTTATTCTGGCTGGACAACACTGGCGATGAGGATGAAATGACAACCTACTGTGGGGAAAAATTTGCCTCTTAGTCATGTATTGAAAGATACATAATTGCCTCAGCCACCTCATCATTAATGGCCTATGACTGACTGAATTCTAAAGTAAAATAATTCCCAATGTATTTCATCATTTTACTGTTTGCTAACTGTTATGGGACCTACCTTGATGGACTAAATTCTTTCGGACTTATTCTGGCTCCACAACACTGGCGATGAGGATGAGATTCGAACTCATGCTGGTATACCCCAATGGATTAGCAATCCATTCGCTAACCACTCAGCCACCTCATCATTAATCCAAAAAGGAGACAATATTGAAACCCCTGCAGCGGTAATAGCTTGGGAGGGGGGTGTTATGGGACCTACCTTGATGGACTAAATTCTTTCGGACTTATTCTGGCTCCACAACACTGGCGATGAGGATGAGATTCGAACTCATGCTGGTATACCCCAATGGATTAGCAATCCATTGCGTTAACCACTCAGCCACCTCATCATTAATCCAAAAAGGAGACAATATTGAAACCCCTGCAGCGGTAATAGCTTGGGAGGGGGGTGTTATGGGACCTACCTTGATGGACTAAATTCTTTCGGACTTATTCTGGCTCCACAACACTGGCGATGAGGATGAGATTCGAACTCATGCTGGTATACCCCAATGGATTAGCAATCCATTGCCTTAACCACTCAGCCACCTCATCATTAATCCAAAAAGGAGACGATATTGAGACACCTGCAGCGGTAATAGCTTGGGAGGGGGTTGTTATGGGACCTACCTTGATGGACTAAATGGACTTGTCCTATTACTATATTATGCCTCTCAAGAGAGCAGTCTACAGTTGACGAGTTGACTACTGTACATTGTGTAACAAGAATGTGCAGAAATGTCCTCGAACTGCGTGTGTGTGTTGTCGCCGGGCACTCCTTGGAGTATCATAATGGACTCAACCGAGGACTACAAGAAGAAGTCGCTTGGCGTCTTTTCTTGGGCGACACAAGCCGTTGTCCGTCGGCAGCAGTCTTGGGTGCCGTTCGTTCGCAAGAAGGCGTTCGTTTTTTGTGTCGCAAGAAGGTGTTCGTTTTTTGTGTCGCAAGAAGGTGTTCGTTTTTTGTGTCGCATTCATTTCAGGTTCACAAGAAGGCATTCGTTTTTTGTGTCACAAGAAGGCGTTCGTTATTTGTGTCGCAAGAAGGCATTCGTTTTTTGTGTCGCAAGAAGGCGTTCGTTTTTGTGTTGCATTCGTTTCAGGTTCGCAAGAAGGCATTCGTTTTTTGTGTCGCAAGAAGGCGTTCGTTTTTTGTGTCACAAGAAGGTGTTCGTTTTTGTGTCGCATTCGTTTCAGGTTCGCAAGAAGGCGTTCGTTTTTTGCTGTCAGTTAGACGTGCAGCACTTTTGTATTCATTCTTTTTGTTCAATAATACGTTTCACTAAATTGCTGAGTTTGAGTTTTCTTTTGGACCTATTCCGGGTCCACAACACTAACAATTTCTTTTCTTGCACTTCTCACCTGTGGAACTCTCTTCTGACAGATTTCCAGCCACTTTTGATCTTCAAAAATTTAAATGTAATGTCAATTTTTATCTTTTGTCTTTAATTTCTGTTCTTTTATCGTTCTCGCTCCTTAATAATGCTTTTCTTTTTCTTATTCTTTCACACTCAGTAACCTTTTTATAACTTAGTGGCTTTATTGCCTTGCATGGGATGAAATGATTAAAAACCAAAATTGGGGGAAACATAGACCTTCATGCCTGCAAAAAAACTGATCATCAAAAGGACTGTTTTTCCTTTGACACTACTATTATTTTAACTACCTTCACTCCTTAGTAATATTTATTGTTTTAAACAGTGATGATTAAAATTGTAATAAAACCTAAACATATGAAAGTGAATCTATACATTTCCTTTATTCTTGAGATTTAACAAAAATAATAAATACTATTTTTTATTTAGATTCTTTACTTATTATATAATTTATTGGAATGGTTGACAAAACATTGGCTAATTTCCAATTGATTCAAACTTTATGAAATGGTAAATGATAAAAATTTACTTAGAGTTGGTTCACATATTTTAATAATTTCATAAATGTTTATAAATTTATGAATAAAAAATTGTTTTCATATTTATTTCTTTATAAATGAAAAATATTGTATTGCATTAGTTCTAATACAATTTTATTAGTTTTGGGGATGTTGTAAATATAAAATTATTCTTGTAAATAGACAATCTAATAAACATTGTTTAATATTTTTGTTGTAAATTCTCAAGAACAAAAAAATATATAAATTCACTTTCATCATATGTTTAGGCTTCATTACAATTCTAATCATCGCTTTTTAAAACAAACGTTGCTGAAGAGTAAAAATAGTTAAAATAAAGCAGTGTCAAGGGAAAAAACATCCTTTTAGCATTCCCGTTTCTTTGTAAGCTTTTAGTTCCACTAGTTCTAACTTTCACAGCTAAGACTTGCCACCTTCCTGGGTACGAAGATAAACTACATCCATGTCCAGGCTAAGACAAACTACATCCGACAGCAAGGCCTCTGATCAGAAGGTTTTGAGGAGAGTGAAACCACTTCTTAAATGCTGGTGTTCCAGGTCCACCCTGATCCGGAGTGGTAGCACTTGTTAACCCCTAAACTAGAGTCAAAACACTATGAAAGTTTAAAAATAGGTTTTAATACTAGCAATACATTTTTGAAGAAAAAACAAAATATTAGCAGCAATACATTTTTTGAAAAAATATTACCAGCAATAAAAATCTTGTCAGCATTAAATAACCAATTGAGGTTCATATGCCATAAAACAAACCAAACCCAAACCAAACTAAGCCTCGCCATGCTCTGCACACTGTAGTGAACCATTCACATTTGTATTCCATTAGTGAGATATAAGTTCCCCTCAAGCAGCTTCTTCCGACAAGCTGCTTCTTTGTGGAACCAACTCCCAAGAAGATGCTTCCCTGATCTTTACAATCTTCCCCACATACCCACATAAACTGTGCCTCGTCCATGTTTGCCAAAATTTCTACATTCAAAACATGCTTTTAGTAGTTATTAAATCGTATGTAATTATGAGAGTGATTGAAATTTTGGTCTCTTTCTTTAAGAAATTTTGCCCAGGATATTGTGGGTGTTATTGTTATTGATAACATAAATATCGATTACTTAATATCTGACAATATTTTTTCAAATAAATAAAATAAAAAATTTGAAGGAAAAGGATAAAAGAAAATATGTATATATATATATATTTACCTCAAATCCACAATCAAATGGGGCTTCTTGGTTGGGTCATATCTCCCTGCTGAAAAGTTGACATCAGAAGCATTGATCCCTACAAACCTAAAAAAATGAAATCATAAACACCAATTTATTTATTTCCTTATATGCATTTTTTTTTTAATCAGTATCACTCCATGCAAGGCAATAAAGCCACTAAGACAAAATGGGTTAAAGTGTGTGGAAGAATTAGGAACAGAAACATTAATAATGAGTGGGAAGAGAAAAGCATAATCAGTAGATCAGTATATAGCAATTGACATTGGATTTAAATTTTTGCAGATTAAAGTTAGCTGGAGAGCATAGAGCTGGAAGGGAGTTCCACAAGCAAAAAAAAAACTGTTAGCATAGAACTTACAGCTACATCTAGTCAGCATAAGTGTAAATTGATAAGATCTTTTTGCCAGTCTAGTACTGTGATTAAATTCAAAAAACGTTTCAGTACTATAGTGAAGATCTCATCCAAAGAATTAGCATGAAAGTATTTATAGAAATGGCACAGAGAGGCCACCTTACGGTGGTGGGAAAATGTTTGTTTTTTTTAAATCGGCATCACTCCATGCAAGGCAATAAAGCCACTAAGACACAATATGCTAAAGGGTGTGGAAGAATTAGGAACAGAAGCATTAATAATGAGTGAGAAGAGAAAAGCAAAAAGGAGGTCAGTATATAGTGATTGAATAGCATTTAAATTTTTGCAAATTAAAGTTGGCTGGAAAGCATGGAGCTGGAAGGGAGTTCCACAAACAAAAAAACTGTTAGCATAGAACTTACAGCTACATCTAGCCAGCACAAGTGTAAATTGATGAGATCTTGGCGCCAGTCTAGTAGTGTGATTAAATTCAAAAAAAGTTTAGGTACCATAGTGAAGAGCTCATCCAAACAATTAGCATGAAAGTATTTATAGAAATGCCATAGAGAGGCCACCTTACAGTGGTGGGGAAATGACTGAAGCAAAGCTGTCTGATCAGAACCAATAACATTGTCAATTCTTCTATGGATTTTATCAATGAGCTCAAGGTAAACAGCAGGGGCACTGGACCATATGTGGCAGCAATATTCTAAGTGTATACACAACAAATAGTATATAATACTGTCATTTTGGAACATCTTGCTAGAGTAACAATTACATTTGAACTCTTAAAATGCTATAACTGTTTTCAGGCCAAAAAATGGCATCAATCAGTTAAGTGCCATATTTGAGACACATGTGGGTGATCATGTTTCTTTCAATTCACAGCTGATGAGGCAGATTTTCCCATAGTAGGTTGCCATTTCTTACTGCAGTAGATTGGTTGCCAACCAAGACTATAGGATCTAGTGTGTCCTACTATTCAACCCATAGCTGAGGGTAGAAAGAAGAGATGGATTCATACCTTTCCCAAGGTTATTTGCCCATAAGTGAATGTAATGAACACAACTGGAAATTGAACTTAGCTCTCAGATTTCTCATTCCAAATCAAGATCCATTACACCGCAATGACAGTAATGCTGCCATTTTTTTTAAGCATTTTGCCCCAAGCCAGGCCGGAGTGCCACTAGCACACAAAGGGTTACAGAGAGTGAGAGTAAGAGTAAAGAGGGGTGTTTGAAGAAAGGATAAAGAGAAGGATGGGGATCAAGATCAAGGCATCAGAAGATGACAATTGACATTACATTTGAATATTTAAAGATTATAACTATCAGGGAAGCAAGTAAGAGGAAGGGAGTTCCACTGTCAGGAAGTGAGAGAGAAGAAGCTGTTGGAGTAGAAGAGGCAGTTATATTTAACTGTTTCGACAGTGAAAGGGTGGGACCGAGATGCCAACCTTAAATTCATGCAGTCGGGGCAGCAGTGAAAGTAGCTCGTCAGAGCAGTTGCCATGAAAATATTTGTAGAAAAGATAGAGGGAAGCATGTCTGTGAGAAAGCCACTGTTGTCAAGATGCCAGAATGGGCAGAAGCTGTCCAGTCTTCAACTTGCATGTCTAGATGGAATCTAAAAGAATCTCCGCAGCCTTACAAGTTGCAAATTATTTTCCACTCAGCAACCCCTTTCTTGCAGACAAAACATTGCAAGTCTCTCGCTGCTCTATCACTATTTCTATAGAAAGTATTCAAATAAACTACACTCCTTAGTTCCATCAGTTCTAATCTTAACGGCTAAGACCCATCATGCCACACAGACTGCAGCTAACCACCCTCATTCCATTCGTACTCCTTTGATGAAACATAAGTTCCACTCAAACACTTTCTTCTCATAAACCATGGCTTTGTTGAACCAATTTCCAAGAGGATGTTACCCTCGATCATTACAATCCTAACCTGTTCAAGTCAAGAGTCAACAATTATCTTGCCCACATATCCCCATAAACTGTGCATCTTACTCTGTAACCCTCTACATCGAGTGGCTCTTCGGCCTAGTTCATTCTGAATATCAATGTAAAAAAATAAAAAGAAATTCAACCCTCACTAAGTGCACTACACTTGTGCTTTTGAGTAATACTAATGTATGATTAGCAATTACTATTTTCTGCCATTAGAAAGTACACTTTAAAAGAAAAAATATAAAAAAAATAAAATTCCTCAAAAAATCACCTGACATTCTATACCCTGACGTCTGGGTTACCAAATAGCAAACTAACACCAAAACACAACTGTTTAACAGACTGACTTGAATATATTATTATTATATATTAGACTAGTACAACCATGCCATCAAAAATGACAGTAATTGCTAGAAAGTTTTAATAGTGAGATGCAATAAAACAAAAGTCTTGAAACAATGTATTAAAATTCAATAAAACAAAGATAAAGAATTCACAACAAGAATAGAGGACAATGAACCATTTAAACAAGATAATTTTTGTTTGCAGAAAGGTGACTTTGAAATAATGACTACAAAATGGTGACTGCAAAGAGAATATTTTTGAGGGAGAAAGACAATCTCCCAAGAGAGAGGGACAAACTGAGAGAAGGAGTGTGCATGTGTGTGAACATGTGTTTTTATATTTTAATAGTAATATTAGATGTTTCTCTACAAAGAATAAAAGTTTAGGGAGGAAACCTCAATCAATTGAATGATAACAGCTACTGGACTCAAGAAACTTATTTTCTTGAAAAATTGTTTTAACAGAAAGATTTTATAAATTTTAACTGAAAACAGTACTGGCTGCTTGGTTGATGAATGAACTTATTTTTGAATGCGACAGACATGTAGGTTTTTCAGAAATCACAAACATCTTTCCTTACCTGTTCTTAACAAGAATTTCTCCAGCACCAGGTGTGGACATATCAACCTCCTTTACTGAAACAGCATCTCTAAAGTTAGTGGTCAGTTTAGTGACCACCAACTTACGAAAGGTACTTGGTAGAACTTTGGATGCCATTTTTTTTTTCAGTTACTACAAAAAAAAAATTTAAAAAAATAAATATTAAACAGACATAAATAAAAATTAATTCAATGAACAAGGCAGAGCTGTCATTGGCTCATCTAGTAACCAATCAGATGACTCGTTACATGTCAGTTACAGCAATGCCATTAAAGAGTCCTTTGGATTGGCCACTTCCTTTATCTTCTTATGGGGGGACCTTTACAAATATATATATATGAGAGGAGTATACTGTCTGTTAAAACTTATCTGGAGTTAAAACAAATTCTGTAAAAATTCATTATTCCTCAAGGAAATATCTTTTTCTTAAGACAATAGTGTTCATAATATCTTATTTACAAAAGTAATTAAAAGCTTTTCTAATTAAATAAGGTCCTAGTTTTAATTGAATTTTATATTTTACGATTCAGAGCAGATTCCAGTAACTGGGGGTCCAGTTTTACAAAGAAAGAAAAAAATTTGATGGTTTAATTTCTCTAAAGAATTCTGCATATAACTAATATAAATATTAAATGGTACAAAAATTACTTTTTTGAAATTTCATAAAATTAAATAAGGTGTGGGGTGGGGAGTAACAGATGTAAAAAATATGTTTTTACCAAGATTTTCTAAAAAAGAGACATTTCTAAAATTTATTAATTTCTGAATAAGTTTTGAAAGTTTCACTAAAATCAAACAAATACAGCAATTCTCCTTGTCTAATAATACAGCTTCATCCAAAATACACACCCCTAAAATTGTGCTGAAAGTGTAGGAAAGTGCTTCTCCTCACATACAATACACACCTCTTGTTGGGTAATCAAACCCTAAATTGTACCTTTCCAATTTCATTACGGTCAGTATTTCCCACTCTTATTTAAAAAAGTGGTTTTAAACATAGAATAATTTTTAATTTTTAAAAAAATGGTTTTAAACATAGAATAATTTTTTATTTTTTTTAAAAAAACATGGTTTTAAACATAGAATAAATTTTAATTTAGTTTTATGATAATTCTTTTTTTATTTTACATTATAAGTATTGTTAGGTACATATGATTGTATTTGACATCCTTATGGGGTCGCAATCACAGGATGTTAGTGTTAAATTGTCATGTTTGTGGTGAGTAGTCATTTCACAACTTAAATTGACCTATGAAACGGTAATTTTGTAAAGATTTTTTGTAGCTGTGTATAATACGCATCCTTAATTTGCATATTATTTTTTTAAGAAAAATCTGCGTATTATACATGGGGAATTACGGTATTTTCATTTTTCTTTCTAAATCAGTGTTTTTCACCGCAAAAAAAGCCACTAAAATTTCCTGTATTAATCTTTGGTCCACCAACAACTGATGCAAAAAAAAAACAAGATTTTTAACCAAAATCTGAATGTTCTAAAAAGGAAAAAATATATAATTTCATAATCAAAAAGTCCCTTAGTCTTTACTCTTAAACTAAGATTTTGACGATAAAAACTTTGTTTTTATTAAGTTTAGGGTATTTTTTCATTATGATTGTACTGATAAATCATAAGTTACCTCCCCTTAAGATATGCTCATTTTTTTTTTTTAGCAAATCTGTAATAAAGGTACCACGATTAAAAGAAAATTTTTAGCAATTGTTCATTAATCGATGAATTATATACTGAATAGATTGCTATTATTACTTCCTTATGGAAAGGTTATTGTTATAACAAGTATTTGTACTTGGTATAATGTAATTCGTTAAAGTATTCTAATGCTTAGACTATTAACTTTACTACTCCTGTAAAGATTGACTCCAATACAACTACTACCCATGACCTTTTAGCGTTCGATTTCCAATTGATTGTATTATATTATTATTACTTTCGATTCAGCAAATACTATTTATTCGAAAAAGATTTCAATGCATTTTCTATAGTTTCTTTCGACAGCAAATTTTGTGCAAAAACTTGATTACAGAAGGTTAAGTCTGATTGCTGATAGGCTGTTACAGTTAAATGTAAAAATATACAACGCCTACACAATCTCGTTTGACGCTAAGATTTTTTTAACAAGTTTTGGAGCTGGTCATGTGACTTAAAACAAAATAAATACAGCAACGCGAGCGGATCTGTATGTTTGGGTCAGTGTTTGTGGCTAGCTAAGTTTAAAATTAAGACAGGTGAAAGCCATCCTTTTTCCCCAATCCCCATTTTGGCCTTGTGCCACATTTTGTACCATGGTACAAATAAGTATCGTGAGACAACGAGAATTTACCTACAACATACACCGGTGTTTCATATTTTGTGGTATTTTGCATAAATATAAATTAGGGTTCTGACCCCTACAACCTCACACCATGGAATCGTATTGGACAAGTTCATAGAGTCACTGGAGTGTACTCTTTACTCCAGAACAGTTATTTTATTAGAAAACTTTGTGGAAATATGTTAGGTTGGGGAAGGCGTTCATCCACCCACTTTTGAATATCTCGTGTGTACTTTTTAATTTGGGTTGGGAAGGATTTGTGAAATTATTTTATAAAGAAAAATCACTGAAGATTTCATTTCAGTAAAAAAAAGTTATAAGTGTGAACATATGAAAAATTCGTCCCGAAAATTATTGAAAATAATCCAATAAAATTAAAAAGAAATAAACTTTTCTGAGAATTGGTGCTACCATAATTTAATAAAAAAAATTACATTATTTTGTTTCTGCCTGGACAAAAATAAAATAAAATAAAATAAAAATAAAAACTACTACAATTATTATTTTTTTAATTACTTGTAATTTCTTAGTATGATTTTGAAATTCATTCCGTTGATGCTCGTAAGAGTTTTTATTATTATTATTATTATTATTATTATTATTATTATTATTATTATTATTTTCTTTGATTTCTGGCGTCTACACATTTCTTTCTGGGTCCCGCCCAGGGACCTAAGGTCAGAAATGGCGTCATGACACTTTCCACTGACAAAAAAAAAAAAAAATTAAATTACATAGATAAAGCCCTTCGTAAGGTGTGGGCTGTACTTGTCAGAACAATTTTTTGTATCTCCTTGAGGCATGGACTTCCAGGAATTCCTTCAGTTAGTCTACTGTAATCTTTTCCAACCAGTCCTAGGGCTCCAACTACAACAGGGATTGTTGATGTTCCCATATGCCACATTTTCGAGATTTCTATTTCAAGTTCCTTGTACTTTGACAACTTTTTGAATATCTTTAAAGATACATTGCAGTCAGCAGGGACTGCCATATCAATAAGGAGGCACCGTTTTTGTTTGTGGTCTTTAATAACAATATCTGGCCGGTTGGCCTTGATTGTTCTGTCAGTGTATATTGTGTAGTCCCATAGAATTGTAACAGGTCCTATCTCCGTAACTGGGTCTGGGTGGTGTTCATACCAGTTTCTTTCAGTTTCCTTCCGTAGAAGTTGCAGATTTTCCAGTGCAGATATTGGCCCACTCTGTCATGTCGGGTTTTATATTCAGTGGGTGCCAACACCGTGCAACCTGTAAAAAAAGATGATCAATCGTTTCTGGATATTTATCACAGAATCTGCATTTTGGGCTGACACAATATTTTTAGTATATGTGCTTGATAATTCCTAGTTAGCAAGCATTGGTCCTGCACAGCAAGGATAAAACCTTCAGTTTCCGCTTTCAACCCTGCACTATGTAGCCACTGATGGGTACGGGTTTTGTCTACGTCAGCTTGTTTGGTACGGGCAGAGTATTGGCCATGAAGCGGTTTATCTTGCTATCGCTTCTGTATCTGATCGGTTGCATTCGTCTTTGCTGTCTTTTTTAGGCATTTTGCAGTTTCAGCCGGTGTATTGTGCTGTAGTTGCATCTCTACGCCCATTTGAAACTCCATTTTGAATTTGTTGGCTTCTTTCATTACGGAGTAAAGACGCTTACTACTTTCATGTTCCTTGACGCATACCATCATCCAGTCTTCTATAGTTTCCAAGTATCTTTGGAGGCCAATTGTTGTAGTTTTGTAGGACAGTTCTAGTTGAACTAATCCTCCGCCTCCTTCGGATCTGGGCACATACAGACGATCGACATCAGCTTTGGAATGATGCATGCGATAGCAAGTGAGAAGCTTTCTCGTTTTGGCGTCCATTCGCTTAATTTCAGCTATGGTCCAGTTAAGGACATTAAAGCTGTATTGCACCACAGGGACAGCCAATGTGTTTATGGCTGATATCCTGTTTTTTTAGTTTAGCTCAGTATTTAGTACCAGACGTACACGCCTGTAGTACTCTTTTCTTATTTTTTCTTCATTTGGGGGTGTTGTATGCCATCTCCTTCGCTAATTCCTAGGTACTTATAAGCTTCATCATGCTCCAGTTCCCTTCTTATTATTATTATTATTATTATTATTATTATTATTATTATTATTATTAAATTAGACGTGTTTGAAGATTCGGAAAATCCTGTTACTATTGTGTATTTCCCCTTTGTTTTGGTACTTATTAAGTTGATCACTATTTTAACCACTTCTGATATCCTTTAACACGAGGAAACCAGCAAAAATAAAGGCATCACACCAAGCACACGGTTGGTAGTTTTATCCTCCTGATTTCATCACTCTGTCCTGATGGTGTGTCGCCTTGACGTGGTAGGATGGCTTGCGTGCTATGTGGGCGGGGGCTTCAGCCCTTAACAGGTCCAACCAAGCTCAACAGGTCTCTCGGGTAAGAGAAAGACGAAAGACACACTCCGGTTCTCCAGGTTAGGGGTTGTCGGAGTTAGCTCCTCCTTAATTCTCTAATTGTTCACTAGGGTTCGCTCTCCTTACATTATAAATACTGGGCGATTTCTCACCTCGTTCACTTTTTTACTTTGCATTTCGGTGAACACATTTAAAAATGTGATCTCTCGCAGAAATCCGCGTTTTCGTCCACTTATGGGAAAACGCCATGAAACACACATACACGTACATACGAATATTCACCAATATACAAACTCTTTACGTTCACACACAAACACAAATGTTGATGCCTTTGTCACTTGTAAATTTGTTGTTTAATACATATATTTGTTGACATATATACATCGGTCTTGTTTGTTTTCTTTACACCTTCGTTTGGACTCAACTTGAGTCCGCCATTTTCTTGAATTAAGAGGCCGAATGAATGAATAAATGATTTCATCACCAAAGTTAACCATCATCGGTTTGTAGCTTTTGTTAACTTTCTCTTTACATTTGTCTGTTTTATTTCCATGTTATTATTTGGACATTTGTTTAATATAGCCTTATCTCATACGTTTATATCCCTCTATGTAAAAATCCTTTCACGTACACTGTTGCAAAGTGGCGGTGATGAGTATGTATCGTAGAAGAACACATGTAGGTAGAATTTCCTGCTAGCCGGTCTAACTACATGAGAAAGTTGGACTTTAAGTCCAAAGAAAACAAACAAAACCGATAAATATATGTAAACAAATATATGTATTAACAACAAGTACAAGTTACAAGCACATGGACAGTTACATTGAGTGCGTGTGGTGAATATTATGTGTGTGTATTGTCGTGAATGTTCGTACGTACGTGTATTGTTTTTAGCGTGTCCCCAGAATTTGGGAAATGCTGTATCTGTGAGAGCTCACATCTGCGAGGTGGTATAAGGCCGAAGGCCTGAGGAAAAAAGAGATCGATGCGAAGGGTCAGCCAGTATTTATAGCCAGGGGAGAGAGACCCCTGGTGAAGGGTTAAGGGGCTGAGGAGGAGCTAACTCCAACATAACCTTCTTGTAACTTCCTTTTCCACGAACTCACTGCAACATTGGAATGTATTCTCGCAGAAAATTTTATACATATTCATGTAATAATGGCGGTCGTTCTGTCTCTACGCGACGAGAAAGAAGTCGAACTTACATTGTCCATAACTTCTAAATGGTAATCGAACGCAATGTTTTAATGCCATTTTCGAAATAATCAGGCAATTTCACACCAGAATGGTACATTCTCATTACCGGGGTCTTTTAGTGCTTATACTGAAAATTAACCATACGAATTACTTGCTATGTTCTTTTATCCATTTATTAGACAAAAATGGTTTTATGTGTTCAAGGCTCCGGCTGCTTTTGTCATTTCTTGTTTGTATTTTCAGTAACGTCTTATTTATTTCTCTTCTAATTTTGTTTTACTCTCTTGGTTCTTAATAAACCTGTCGATGGACGGAATCATTGTCTTCTTCAAGAGTTTTAATTGCCTTAAGGCATTTATCTGTCTGTCTTCGAGATTATAAGCTTACGGTCAAATTACGCTGAAACACCGGTTCTCGTACGATCACCGAAGTTAAGCAGCGTAGAGCCAGGTCAGTACTTAGATGGGGGACCGCTTGGGAACACCTGGTACTGTAAGCCCCCAAAATCCAACCCTTACCTCACAGTCGGAGAGGGGGTGTAAACGGTAGTGTCAGAGCTATGCCGCCCGGAACTTCGTTCCTGGTAGGGCCACCCAAGGCGGACAGGTCTGACACACACGCCGGCTAACAAGGGCTCTGGTGAAAATCCAAGGAGCGTCTGCATCGGTAACCGGCGGCTTCTGATCGTTCCTGTCTCTGCGTCTGTGGGAACCCCGCGGCAAGCAAGAACGTTATCCGAGTAGGCCTGGGTACCCTACTTCTGTAATTTATCCCAAGAATCTTCTTCTCATAACAGGAAGAAGCCGGCTCAATCCGCCCAGGGTGAATGCCGCATCAGTACAGTACAGTAGTACTTCGAGATTATACACGCGTACGACACGATTTTCTATTCTTGGGGACAGAACAGCTATTTTCAAGTGTGAACGTTTTTTTTTAAGAATTTTAATTTTAGCAGTTGTTAGATTATTTTGTATGGATGTTCAAAATGGGAATAATTTTGAATTACCGCCATTTGATTGATTACTTTTTCCTATCGAAATAATATGGTATATGATAATTCAATAACTCTTTAATTCAGAAGAATTTTTTAAAAAGACCACATTGGGTGTAGTTAGAAATTTTATGACACCAAACAAGAAAATAAAAAAAATAAAGGCAATGTATTTAACTCAAAAATATCATTTAACTGGAAAAAAAAACACTACTTCTAATACAGTATACAAAATAAAAATTACGGATTCAAATCTAAAGTTTCCTAAAATTGTATATTATAAAATATTCTTAAACTATTTGTAAGTTGAAAGACTAGTTATTTTAAAACAAATACCAATTTCTTAATTATTGCACTGCTGATGTTCCATAATTCTTTTATGTTTTTCCCGCATTATTTAAAAAAATGATTGAAAAAGATATTTATAGTTGGTGATCTCTTTAACTCACAGGCTACCATGCATAAATAAATGTTATTTTCATTATGTTTTAAGAAAAAAAATAAGTATTATATTTACAAAACCCAATTAAATATAAAGACATCAAAACATCTTTAGTAAAAAATACCAGATTTATTTACGTAAACCTCCTACAGAAGGCAGAGTAGGAGAACGAGAAGGGACTAAGCATAAACTACGAGAAGACAGAATGCATGGTTATTAGCAAAAAGATGAGCCTGTAATACGATTTGCAGATTGTGGACACTAAAATCTGGCAGGTGCGGAAATTTAAATACCTGGGAAGTGTTTTGACAGAGGACAGTAAGTGCGACGCTAAAATCCAAAGGCGTATTCCAGAAGCTAGGCAGAGTATTACGAGACAGGAGGATTTCTTTGGTAACAAAGAAAAGAGTACTGAACTGCTAAGTGATATCTGTCCTCCTTTACGACAGCAAATGTTGGACAGTATCTTTGAAGATGAAGAAGAGGCTCGAGGCAACAGAGGTATGGTTCTACAGAAGGATGCTAAAGGATACCATAGACCGAACATGTGAGCAACGATGAGGTTTTGGGGTGGAAACTTATACTTAACATCAGGAAGAAGCATTTGAAATTTCTGGGACATGTAAATGGGAAAGAAAGGCTTGGGAAATCTGATACTCACAGGGCAATTAGAGGGGTAAAGAGACAAGGGAAAGCAATGGGCTTAAGCAAGTTGATGGAAGGACAGGGTTTGAGAGAAGTAGCAAAAAGACAAAACTTATTGCGAACTACAAGGGATAGGAGGAAGTGGAGGGCTATGATCGCCTACGTCCTGAAGGGACACGGGACATAAAAGAAAAATGGTGGTTCAATGAGTAACAAGTGAAACCATATCAACGTTTGTTTTTTTTATATCGGGAAATTAATTTTTCTTTTAATTCAGATTGGAGGCAATTATCTTTCAAAGAACCAAAATTTAATTTCAAAGTAGGTATATAAATTAATGCATTTGGTAGTTTTTTTTTTTTTGGGGGTTTGGGTGGGGAGGGGGTTAGGATATCCGTTGCGATACCTAAAAATAATTAACTCAACTGTTCAGTGCTAAATGTTATCTCTACCACAATTAGTGTTGTTGGGGGTTTCTAATACTAACGCGGTTTTTTCATTGTTTTGTTTTTTTTTTACACTATTTACATTGTTCGGACTATCATTCTCATCTTTGTTGCCATATTTATCACAACGTTTCAGACGTTGTACGCTCTGGGCTTCTCAGGTGGTTGGAACCCTTTATTTCACTCGCTAGGATAGGCTGTTCTAGTTCCACGTGCCATGTCTAATGGAAGTCAGTTATCAGTTATCTCCAAGTTCTCCACCGCCTTAACCAGGTATTGAACTCACACTCTTTGGGTACTGTCACAGGATCTAACTAATGCATTTATCCACTTGAGGACACATGGCAAAGGAGATAACTGATAACTGACATCCATTACACATGGCACGTGGAACTAGAACAGTGTACACCAGCTAGCGAAATAAAGGGTTCAGTTTGACATTCCAACCACCTGAAGAAAGCCGGAGCGTACAATGGCCGAAACGTTTTGATAAATATCGAAACTGTTGCGGACTGGTGATTGTGTTTAAATTGATCAGAAGGAATTTCGAGGCCGTGTTCTACAACATTCGTCCACAACAATTATTTAGAACAAATACTTGGAACAAATCATGCAAATAAAGTTGAAAACAAGACAAAAGTTGAAGGCATAACAATAACATCAATTTATATACAATTTATACAAATATTCAAAGTTGTTCAAAGTTGCGTACCTTTATCTGCTTGAGAAAAATAGATTGTTAGTTACTGATACTTGTTATGTAGTGAGAAATATCACTTTGAAAGTATAGTAAGTGAAGTTTTGAGAAATATTCTAGAGAGAGATAGAGTGTGCGCGAAGGTTGCTGAGTCAGAGAATACTTTTACGCGGCAAAGTCAGAGTTTTTGACTGGCGTGGAGTTGATGGGCATCTCTCTAGGTGTGGAAGTCTGACTGTCTAAAGTTGGTAATTGTCTTTAACGTCTGGTCAGCAATGACTAAGACAGGAGTCGGTGAAGGTTACATCTTGGCACTTAGTAACTACTACTCAAAAGGTTCACACGTGTTCGGTTTTTATAATCGCTGAGTGGCTCCCAGCATATGAGCGGGAAAACAGATTGGTCGCGTGCAGGCGGTTTGATTGGTCGGAACTGACCAATCAGCAAGCCAGATTTTGAGGTGATTTACCAATGAACACTTGTTATATTGTCTGAAAGTAGAATTTGGCTTACCAGATAAGAAGAGTGCATTTCCCACTAAGAGGTAAGGCTGGTTGTGTTGTGGGAGATTCCATAAAACAAAGATGGGATGATAGTTCGAACAATGTAAATAGTGTACATAATACTTCATCTCAGAAATATAGACAGTTTTGTTTTGTTTTTTTTTTTTGTTGTTTTTTTGTAATTATCTGTTTTCCAATGCAAATATTCATTGGGGAAGTCTAAATGTTTAAAATAAAGCTTAAAATTAGTAAATATTGTTTTTTACCTCTTCCCATCACCCACAAAAATTGTACATGTTGAACTAGTTTGGACTTCATGAAGAAATTATGTTAATATTTTAATTTACACTTGAGTCGTACTAGTAGACAAAATGCACCACTTCTTGCCTAGTACGACTCAAAAATATGAAGTTTTGAGTGATAGGAAAAATATTTGTAATATTGAGTCAAACTACAAGGTTAATAAATAGGACGGTGATGACCATCCCTTTCCCAACTACATTTTTGTTCTAGGACAGTGCTGGATGTATTATTTTCTTATATAATTTTGTGATGGTGGGGGGGATAACAAAATAGAATGGGAGAGTGCACCTGATATCCATCTATACTGCAATCTGGACCTATATAGCTTTTTTTAAATTTTAATTTCAACGCTTAGTGATATCGGCTTCAATGTTTCGATATTGTAACTGACCGTTTGCCCTAAAAACTAACAGTGAAGCCAATCAATGTTTCGATATTGTAACTGACCGTTTACCCTAAAAACTAACAGTGAATCCAAACAAGATTGCCAATTCCAATAGATTAGATAAAAATTGTAATTAAATTAATTCAGGAACGGGTTGAATTTTTATGACTTGCAGAAATGAGCAGTATTGTAGTTCCACGCCTACATTTTCTCCAATTCTCATTGGTTAATACATGATACTTATTATAGGACAATTTAACCATCGCAAGTAATTCAAATTTTTCTCTAAAATCACGGATTGGTCCATTTCCTGACCAATCG
The DNA here is from genome assembly GCA_903632075.3 of Acanthosepion pharaonis. Classification (NCBI taxonomy): domain Eukaryota; kingdom Metazoa; phylum Mollusca; class Cephalopoda; order Sepiida; family Sepiidae; genus Acanthosepion; species Acanthosepion pharaonis. The sequence goes on from CAHIKZ030003431.1 coordinate 576,090, forward strand.
CGTATTTTAGTATCTTTTCTATATTTTTGGCGCTAAGCTATCCGGAGCCTACCCATCGTTATAAAAAGAATCTCGCTATCAACCAAAAGACCAGTAGCAGTTCAATTCTTGGAAAATAAGGCACGGCGCTATATTGACATTTTAATTCTTAATTATTACTAATTCGAGTAATCATACTAATTCTTGTTGATATCACTCATGAACATTACATCTTTCTACACTGATAAAACACTGTGGAACTATTCTGTATTTAGCTAAGACTTCAATTGAACTTTGTAGTTAAATTACATTCAATTTTGTACTCAACATTTATTAGCTAAAGTAAACTTACCCTTTTTTTATTACGGAAAAAGGGAAGCAACTTTCTTTATACTTATTGTTGAAATTTGTATACCATTGTTAATACAATATATTATTAATGTTCACTGAGCTTGATTTTTTTTCCTTGATGTTTAAATTTAATGTATGGATGTTGATTATCTTGAAACACGCAGCCGCATTTATATATTTGATCAACCCAACTACTAATCACACCATTACAGTATCAATCACTTGTTAAACAAATTGATTGAAGCTTTTTTTTTCAATAGAAATTTATATTTGTATTGGTTATATATACAAATAAAACGTACCCTCTATTTTTTTTTACTATATCAAATGTTACAAAGACAACAACAAGAGAAATAATCCAGTAGAAGAAATTGTTCAATAATTAATAATTTTATAAACACAACAAATACAAAAATATATGATGGTTAAGTTGTTAAAACACTTTAGAGTCCTTTGGTGTCTGATACTGAAAGAATTCAAGTTACTGAACTGTATGTGTGAAAATGAGAAAGTGTAGTTAAGTATATTTGTTGTAGGAAAATTAAAACAGTTGTTTTTTTGTATTAGAAAAAAGTATTGTTCTTGACTCACTGATTTTTACAGAGTTGTCGCTCTTCTACCGGAGATGATTGTTGTGGAATGTGGGAGTGAGCGTTCTTTCGCAAGCTGGATTTATGTTAATTTTAGTAATTAACATTAAGCCTTGAATTGGTTGACAAGGTTCGTTGTTGTGTTGAAGAATTTGGTTCGTCTCCTTTATTGTCGAGTCGATCTCCAATGAAATCAAGTAAATGAGTTCTATATTTTAAGTGCCCACTGACCAAGTCGCGTCGAAGTTTCGTTTTTATTAGTTCTCTTGGTCACGTGGGAGATCGGGAACATGTTTTTTGCGGCGTCAACTCGAGGTCGAAATCTGGGTTGGTACATTCGGACGTAGTTGACGACACCTAATTGATATTTTTCAACCAATTAGAATGCATCAGTTGTTATACTTGGCTGGGAGCCTCTATATTTTTAACTTGCACAAATTTTTGGATTTAAAACAATGCAGGAATCTGATTGTATAAGTTACGAAACAGTTTAACTAAAAACTGATTTTTTTATTGATACTGAATATCTTTGTTTTATCTTTAATTTGTTCTCAATTACCCAGTGCATCCTGTAATCTTACTTATTATAAAACGCAGATTGTGTGTGTGTGTGTGTGTGTGTGTGTGTGTGTGTGTGTGTGTGTACATTTATATATTGGATCGGATTTCCTACATTTTTCAACCGATTTCAACAAAACTTCACAGGGACTGCGTAAAATTACCTTGCAGTGGTTCTGACAGCACCAAAAATTGGAAAAACACAATTGTTTTTGCACGAAATCAATTTGAAAACACGATAAAACACGATTCTGTCGCCAGAATGAAAGGGGGGCAACTCATATCGAGTTATACTTATTATAAAACCCAGGTTGTTTGTTTGTGCGTGCGTGTGTGTGTGTCTGTGTTCGTTTATATATGGGATCGGATTTCCTACAGTTTTCAACCGATTTCAACAAAACTTCACCTTTTTTTGGCAGGTAGTATTTCTTATTGTCTTGCACACTTTTTTCTTTATTTTTACATTCAGAATGCTTTAAAAATTCCATTTACAAGACAATTGTTTATAATAAAATTCTATTCAATCGGTAGACTCATAACGATTGAAAACAATGTTTTTGTTTGAGTTTGGGTTTGACCAATTCGTAAAAAAAAAAAAAAAAAACAAAAAACAAAAACTAATTAAGACATGCGTGTCCGTCAACCTTAAACAATAATCTTTGTCAATTTTATTTTTCAGTCTTTATGATGGTCGATACTTGATCTATCTCTTACTGTTACATCCCCGGGCAATGCTGGGCTCTACTGCTAGTATTAGATAACGATATAAAATTTCCGGCGTCTTTCGTCCGTACGTATGTGTACTATATAGCTGCATCAATGTAAATAAACTTAGTCAATGGAGTCCTAAGGAACAAAACGCGTCACACGAAAACTTTTCCCACTTCGTCGTACATCTTTCTTTCATATAAAAAAAACATAGACTGATTTTTCTATTAAATATCTTTGTTCTTATTTACCTGACGCACCCTGTAATTTAGCAATGGCATTTAGCAAAAAGCTTATTTAATAAAAACTGAGCAACTAAGATACCGTTTCTCATCCTACCATGTCATTTGATTAGCAATTTAGAAACAAATATTGAATAGGGCTTTTACTTAACATATCTGTTCCATACTCCACCTGTTATATATTTTGGGGGCTATAGTGTAACCCGGATATAAGAGAGTTGTCGGGACCGGAGAAGAAGTATCTTATATCCGGGTTTCTCTTATATCCCGGTTTGGTCTATTTTGTTTAGGTAAGTATGGGAACACTTTGGGACCAGAGAAAATCTCTCTTATATCCGGGTTTCTCTTATATCCGGGTCTCTTATATCCGGGTTACACTGTATTTAGTTTTACCACTTGCTTTCTGTTGTAGAGTGAACGAAAATTTTTCTTCCTCCGTATGAGTTTCGAATCGTCGTCACCAAGTGTTGTAGAGTAGTTTCACAGTGGAGGCTTGTATTTCACTAAGTCGGTCCTAAAATAGGTTCGACGTACAAAACGTTAGGAACTTGATATAATAGTTAATGACGCAGCAATCTAGTTGTGTTGGCTGATACTTTAATATCCGACATCGACTGACTAACCAACTCCCTCAGCGACTGCTACTACTCCTACTTATTATAGGTGGGAGAGTCTATTAACAATAGAATAGGTGTGTTCCACTATAACACCTTCAAATAATGTGCAAGATTGCTCATTTTTGGTTCAAAGAAGCTAATATGATTTTTTATGAAATGAGGACTGGAAAATACAAGTATGTTACAATAACAATTGAATAACACTTTGCACTTTCTAGTCATCTCTAATTAATTATTCCCAGAGAAAGTAATGACAATAGAAAAATGGTAGTGTATTAGTGTTACTTTTAGGTACTCGGCCTCAAGGCGGGAGTGCCTGCCCAGATAATCATGAATCCAGGGAAAAATGAAATATGACAAAGCACGCGGCGGACAAAATCCTAACATCGTATGATCTTATCCCAAAAATTGACAAAATTCCAATCTCATAAATAAATTCAAGGAACTTTTAATTAATTCAAATTTTAATACTGAATTGAGACCAAGGGGATACTAGAACTTGTAATAGCCCAGTGGGTAGATGGACCAATACTATTTATATTATTATACTTTCAACGTACAGGATTCAAGTAAACAACAAAAACTCTAAACTATGAATCAACAAGTATATATTGAAATAACATACAAGAACAAACATACAATAAAATTGTATTCAATGTATAGATTAAGGGAAAGAAGTTGTTCCCCTTTCATTGTATTTTGATTTGTAATTGATTATTCGAAGGAAGTTCTTTTTGAGAGAAAAATGTTCAGGAATCAATATTAGAACAAAGGTCTGTTTGTTAGAATAGATAACACAATAATACAATTGATCAAAAATGTGTTTTGTTATAGAATGGTTTGAAATCAACAGTCCTGGTTGATTGAGCTTGGCTAAGTACAGAGAGAAGTGTGTTTATATTACAAAATTCTGTCTCTGTGTGTGCGTTTGAAATGTTACGAGTAAGATCGTGGACTCTTTTGGACAGGCGAAACTTACTGGATCCTACTGATGACTTGTGAAAAAGTCGCCTCTTTTAAGGAAAAAGAATAGGCTCCCATAGAAGTGCGGGAAAAGGTTAATCTTGCACTAAAATATGTGATTGGTTAAAGATTAACCAATCACTACATTCGTACTAACAAAACTGGCAAGCAAGCTCAAAACCAAAGGACTCAAAGAAATGACTGCGATGGCTAAATTGTCCTATAGAAAAGTAGTATTGATTTATTAGCCAATCGCAGACAAATAAAATATGGGCGTGGAAAAACATAGCAATTGCTACAGACTCCTTAAGTATGAAATAATGAATATGTGACCATAACATTGTCAGAAAACGTTTTTTGGGGGGTTTGATCGATTTACTTACTATAAAGTTCTGTTGCAAACAGAGTAGACCAATAGACTCGTGAAGTACCCGACAAATAGATGACCTTGTTATTACCGGCCAACATAAGTAATTGTGACTTTATTTCCTAGCCAAAAATGTGACCTTTTTCTGTGACATTATTACCGGACACGGAAAATCATTTTTGCCACTCCCTGTAAAAACGATATGAAATACTAGTCTTCACTTTTTACTAGCAACCCTGCTACCACTTTTCTTTCAAGGTCAATTTTTGTACAAACCTGTGCAAAAAGTAGATCACAGAGCATTGATATTTTTCTCATTTCTCATTAGTTAGTTAATATTTAAAATAATGTTCTCGCCTACGTCCGCACAACGCCTACGCGTTATTCAAAACTATTTTTCCGACAAAAATCAGAAATGCTCTTTCGAGCCTGTCACGTGATTACGTTTATTATAAATACCAGACACAAGTTCGTTTTTTTTTTTTGTTTTTTTGTTGTTTTTTTTGCCTCTCTTGCCTTCTCTGGCATACGAGATATAATAACTAAATAACTCGCGTTTCGACCCCTTGCGGGGGAACGCTATGAAACACACACATAAACGTACGTACGGAATATTCACATATACGAATTCACTCAAACACACTTACATTCACTTTCAACTTCAACTTACACAATTATTTCAACTCTCTCACAGTAAGACCTTTTTAAAAGTCAATAAGACACATCGCCGCCACGCTTTAAAAATAATTAACTTGGAAATTCCAGTTTTTCCAATTCTTTACCAGCAAGAAAAATGCTTTTAAAAAAGTCTTCTGAAGCTACCGAAGGTATTTTCAGGACATAATTCAAAGAAATTTTCTCAATCGGTTCTATTCAACGGAATTTACTCTCTTTGGTGAACATTTTCTTTTAGCAACAAGACTTCTTGTATTTTATTTCAAAAGTACACAAACTAAATTTCATTTAGTACAAAACAAAAGCTTCTCGAAATATCAAGTGATTTAAATTTCCTTTTTTTTTTTTACCAAACAAATTCTCACAGTATTCATATTACACAAAGACTTTCAACTCCAATGTAACCCGGATATAAGAGAATTGTCGGGACCGGAGAAAAAGTCTCTTATATCCGGGTTTCTCTTATATCCGGGTTTGGTCTATTTTATATACATTAACACAGGCTTTAATTTGGGACCAGAGAAAATCTCTCTTATATCCGGGTTTCTCTTATATCCGGGTTTGGTCTATTTTATATACATTAACACAGGCTTTAATTTGGGACCAGAGAAAATCTCTCTTATATCCGGGTTTGGTCTATTTTATATACATTAACACAGGCTTTAATTTGGGACCAGAGAAAATCTCTCTTATATCCGGGTTTCTCTTATATCCGGGTTTGGTCTATTTTATATACATTAACACAGGCTCTAATTTGGGACCAGAGAAAATCTCTCTTATATCCGGGTTTGGTCTATTTTATATACATTAACACAGGCTTTAATTTGGGACCAGAGAAAATCTCTCTTATATCCGGGTTTCTCTTATATCCGGGTTTGGTCTATTTTATATACATTAACACAGACTCTAATTTGGGACCAGAGAAAATCTCTTATATCCGGGTTTGGTCTATTTTATATACCTTAACACAGACTAATTTGGGACCAGAGAAAATCTCTCTTATATCCGGGTTTCTCTTATATCCGGGTTTGGTCTATTTTATATACATTAACACAGGCTCTAATTTGGGACCAGAGAAAATCTCTCTTATATCCGGGTTTGGTCTATTTTATATACATTAACACAGGCTTTAATTTGGGACCAGAGAAAATCTCTCTTATATCCGGGTTTCTCTTATACCCGGGTCTCTTATATCCGGGTTACACTGTATTTCACAAAGAACATTTCTTCTAAAAACAAATTCTTTTTCATTGTGAGACTACTAGATATTTTTTTTTTCAAAAAAAGTTTTTTTCAAATTTAAATTTCTTATTTTTTTGCATTGTATATTTTGTACCAAAAACGTTGTCTAACGGAACATTAAAGCAATTTAATTTGCGAAATTAATAATATTGATCTTTAAAATTCAGCATAGTTCAGCTAAATATACTGAGCAGTTTATTCTTAATAATTTGTATTATTCCTATAAATATTGTTGTTGTTTTACAATCATTGTTGACATCTTTTGTATTGCCTTGTTAACCTTGTGCCATACGACTAAAATTAAAATGTTTGTGGAGAAGTGAAATTTTACACGCAGCCAACCCCATATGACTAAAAACAGCCTGATTAATTTTTAAACTTTTTAAGTTAACCTTCACCTCCGCAACAACTTAAACAACACCGCCACACAACAAAAAACATTTTTCTGACGATGACAGGAACCGAAGGTGCGCTCACGTAACACGATATTAGAAACAAAAATGTTAATTAAAAATATTTTTAAAATACACATTTTTAAAAAAAATTTAAATCCATTTGCAAGTAACACGCTCTTAGTTTTTATTCCTTCTATATACCAACATAAAAAACGTAAGATCGTTTTAAAAAATGTCAGAATTGAAATTTATTCCGTATTTCCCCGGTTACTTTGGCATTTAAACATCCTTTCCTTCTCTCATATGCTTCGGTAAACTAATTGTTCACTACATTGAAAAGACAACCATGTGTTCCTCGCTTGCTCGGGGGTAACCTGTTTTGTATTGAGACTCAACTCATTAACTTCGATTATCAATTTTTTGTCAAACCGCAAACATAAAAACTAGTTGTTTTGAATTTTTGATTAGTAATTCAGTAGGCAAATGTACAGAATTCTACAAAGAAGACTCTAAAACTGTTTTGTAAGTTAGAATTGAAATACATGTGGAGTTTAACGTCAAATAGACACATCGTATTCTCTGGTTTTTTGACTCTTTCATTTTTAGTGTTTATCGGAGGGAAGTATTTAAAATAAAATGCAAAATAGCACCGAAAAAGAAACAAATACTCCTTCAAAGTTTATCGAACAAAATTAAAAATGCATGACCCTGAAATAAAAATCTAATCAGTTTTACGAATTCACAGTCACAATATTCACTGAATCATATATTTCCTTAAAGCAAAAAAACAAAGGCTGACAAGAAAATATCACAAACAGTAACACCAATGACCAAAGTGTTGAATTAAAAAAAGAAAAAAATATATATTATATAAGAATAAGATTAAGTTAAGTAATAAGATCTCTTTCGCCGAAAAAATTAATACTGAAAAAAAAATGATTATTAAAAAAAGTTTACTTTAATAAACTTTAAAGAAAACGTCCCCTTTTAGTTTAAAGTATAACATAACATAAAAAGCGATACTTACCAAGTAAAGATGTGTTGTAAAATGAAAAAGTACCGTTTTTTTAGTCACTCGCTGAAGGAAAGTAATTTTTTTTATTTAATTTTCTGGGACGACTGTTTCTGTGTCACGATACAAAATAGTGGATTTATACGGATGACCAAAACGAATAAAATATTTCTAAATGGCTGCTGGTTTTGTTTTATTTTTAACTCAATTGAAAATCACATGAGCTGATAGATAAGAAGCACAATACTCATTAGTGGTCCACTTGTAAAAAAAGAAAAAATTGGTGGGAAATAATTTTTATAGATTAACATTCTTTCTTCTTTAGGAAGAATCGAAAAATATTCTTGTCAGAATTGAAAAATATTGGTTTGTTATCGATTTAGAAGTTTTTTTTCCTGTTCTAAAATCAATACAGTTTGATAGTGTCAAATCGATCCTTGTCTTTTTTTTTTTTTTTTTTTTTCAATCGTGAAAATCGGCTGATCGTTAGTTTTTCAAGTGAAGAAGTCTGTCTAGTGTTTTGATTGAAAACCATCATTCGAAACGATGGATTTGGGAGTAATTTAACTTTTGTATCCGCAAAAAATACGGCATGTCAAAAGAATGGTTATATTCCTTTGACACCGCTATTATTACCGTACAGTGAGTCTCCGTCTATTCGCGTTTCAGCATTCGCGGATTTTTCTTTCGAACATACATACTTGTTATTCGGGGAAACCTCGAATATTCGCGTGTTTTTGGAGAACATGTACAAATTATTCGCTGAGAACTCCCTCGATTCGGGTATTTTTTTGATAGAACATATTTAAAATATTCTTGTATTATCTTCCTGTTGTTTAAGTGACTTTTAAAATATGTTATATGCCATGCGTGATACACGCTTAGGCGATTATGTATCTTTCTATACATGACTGACGAGGCAGATTTTTTAAGTTACTTTTAAAATTATCAGTTTCGTTATGTGGTTTTTTTAAATAACTTTTAAAATTATGTCAGTTATGTGCCATGTGTGATACACGCTTAGACGATCATGTATCTTTCGATACATGACTGACGAGACAGATTTTTTCCCGCAGTAGGTTGCCATTTCTTTCTGCAGTAGACAAGTTGCAATCCAAGGCTATAGAACACGGTCTGTCCTGCTATTTACCCATAGCTGGGGGACAAGAGATACCTTTCCCATGTGTATTAGCACGTAAGTGAATGGATTCGATTCCTCAGTCCGAGCCGCCATCCATTACTCCACCGTCACAGTCCATTTTTATGGTAAAAATTGGCAGAATTGTACATCTTCATTGTAAAAAACAAACGCAAAAACATGCGTAGAGCTTGGGTTTTGTAACTTTTTAAAGTTTTGTTCTTTGTCAGGGGCTGCGGCTGGAGTCTTAAAAATGGCTTATGCAAAGTCTGGGGCATCATCGCAGTTCTGTTTTTAGAAAATGTTTTAAACTTTATATCTTATGTCTTGTCACATATTTTTATACAGTATTTTCAATGGTTGTAAGGATTTATGCGCAATTAAAAATGGTTATTGTACGTACGAAAGAAAATATATGCTAAGAAGTGTATGGTCACCAATACTATTTTTCAAAAATATTTTTAAAAGGGTCTGAAATGTTTCTAAAGTGTTTAAGATGAAAGTTTAAGGTATATGGGGTTTTAACAATCAAAATAGGGACTTAAGTACTTTTTACAAGTATTCGCGGATTTTAACTATTCGCAGCCGGTTCTGGTCCCTAACCCCCGGGAATACGGGGGACTCAGTGTTTTTGAATTTGACTCCTTCGGCAATGTTTATTTTAATTTTTACAAGATTATAAAAATATGTTCTCATAGCCAAGCGTATGGTTGCAAGAAAGAAATACAACGGCAGAAATAGATTTACGTGATTTATTTCAATAGGAACGTGTGGTTTTGGGACAGCTACCTTGTGGTATAGTTCATAAGCCGGCTCCTGATCTGGGTTGATCTCTCATAGTAGTTCTCACTGGTTGGCGTGGCGCTCCTTCTGCTGACTGCTGCTGACTTCCTAGACTGACCGTGATAGATCTATTCCCTGGCCTCCTGTTGACTGCACTTGTACTTCTCTGTGTGACCCCTTTTATGGCGTTTTTTATGGCTTAACAGGCTCGAAAAACGACGCGAGTATAATTAGGAGGGAAGCATTTTTATTGGTCGAGAAATAGGAACACTTTAGAATATTATTTTATTTTTCGATCGGAACTCATGCGTCGGGCCTATACGTAAACGACGATAATGGTCATTTTGTGACGGGGCCTTGTCCCGTTCACATTCGGCTCTCGCTCTTGAGTATGTTAGTTTATTTGCCTGCAAATCAGCCGAAAAATGTCTTATTTTATTTTATAACAATGTGAACCAAGTACAATGCGGTATTGTTTAGCTTTTATAAAGATTTATTATTTAACATTTTTTAAAGAAATAAATGAGAAAAAATCTTTTTATTCAAAAACTTAGTTAAAAAAAATAGAAAATGTGTCAGAGGAAGAGATGCTCTCAACTTAAACCATTTTAGTGAATTCATGTGATGAAAGAAATGTTCGGAAAATCTTTTTTTTTTTCAAAATTTATAATTACAATTACTCGCCATTATGTGTTTATTTAAATTTTCTTGTTTACGAATAAAAAAAAATTCTTTTCAAATTAATTTTATTATAAAATGGTAAATAATAAATATTTCATTATAGTTGGTGTAGCAGTATCACAGAACTATTTCCCTACGCATAACCAGTGTAACATCATGGCGTAGGGATACTATAAAAACATTCGGACTACATGCTCAACAGCATTGGGCCTAACACGTAAATTTACTGTCTTGTTATTGTATATACTTTATTTATTAAGAAATGGACAAGGTCCGACAATTTATTTATTAAAGACATTTTTATGTTTAACGTTGTTATTTTTATAGATACAAGTATTTAAGCAAATGCTCTGTTTAAGATAAACAGTATTCAGGCCGGTAAATGTTATTTAATACTGTTTATCTTAAACAGAGCATTTGCTTAAATACTTGTATCTATAAAAATAACAACGTTAAACATAAAAATGTCTTTAATAAATATACTTTATTGTTAATAAAGGCTCATTAAGTTATCAGTGCTTCACTTATAATTAGCACGATAATAGAACACTCCCAACTTTACAGTTGGATTACATATTTTCATAATCTTGTAAATATAAAATTCTTGTAAATAAGAAATCTAATAAATAAATAGTGTTTAATATATCTTTTTTGTTAATTCTCAAGAATAAAAGAGGTAAAAATACACTTTCATGTGTTTTGGTTTTATTAAAACTCTAGTCGCTTTTTAAAACAATAAACATTATCGAAGGAGTCAAAAGTGTATACTGTAATAGCGGTGTCAAGGGAATTACCGTACTTTTGACATACCGTTTTTTGAGGGGGGTGCGGGCGCTGCTTACGATACTGAAAGGAGTAGTATAATAAATTTAAGTTACATGAGCACACATCAAGCTTTCAGAGAAAAGCAGACGCTTTGAGGTGCTCTTACTTGACTTTTAAATTTCAAAATATTTATGGTACATTTTGATTCATGGCAAACTGCGGCGTTTGTACTACTAGGTCTGAACTAATGATATGGTTTCTCTACAAATTACGAGGAGCGTATTTGAGACTAACTTATTAATATATCTTATAACTTATCGACCCAACATATGTATCAACTCGAGACCCTACGGACTCTCTTCATTCTCCAGGACGCTTCCTAGCCCACAAAGAGATTTTCCACCCTGATCCGCTAAATCAGCCATACAAAGAATTTTATCTTGGCAATTCTTGTCTTTGTTTTTGCCTCATCGGTGGTAATTGTTTCGTTTGTTCTCTAATTTGTTGTATACACCTTTATAACAATACAAATTCAAGAACCAATAATATTAAACAATATAACTCCGTGCCAATGTGATGCCAAAAATGATAAAATTGTGAGTCTTTGTATCATTTATTCCACATAAACTTTGCAATGTAATCATCCATCATATCACGGTTTCTTGAACCATGGATTCTTTTAATCTTTATTTGCATCTTTGCCACATAGTTTACACATAGTTTGTCACTGGAGGGTGTAAAAGTTATTTTTTTTAATCATTTCACTCCAAACAAGGCAATAAAGCCACTAAGATACAAGGGGTTAGTAAGAGTATTTTTTCATAAAGATCCAATGAAAGTAATAAATGGAATAACGTACGAAAAAAATTTTTATTATGCTTTCGCTGACCATAGTATGCCCACCACCATTTTAAAGTCTCGCTACACAACGGCAGTGGCCCAATTCTATGGTTGGCATGCAGTTCGCCCACTTTCGACTTCGACCTTATCAGTTTCGTCCTCACTGAAATTAGACTTTGGACGAAGTTGTTTTGTTTACCTTTTGCATTCTATCTAACAATGCTCAGCGTATAATTTAAAAATAAACGATTTCAAATGACGGGAAGCGGACGTTAAACTTTGAATACCTTGATATGGACTAGTGACTCGTGAGCTAGTCCCATTGTCCATTACGACTGAGTAATAAATATGATCCTTATTAGGTCTTATCATTGTGACCCTGTGCTAAAACAAACCTAAGCTTAGTAAATAATTTTCTTCTTCCTTTATGCGCCATGTCCCTTCAGGACGTGGACGATAGTGTCTCTGTAGAGCTCCTTGTTCTGTGTAGTTTATCCACTTACCACTCCTCTCAGTCAGTGGCATAGCTTCTTCCGCGTCTTTTGAACAGGAATAGTTGTTTAATTTTTGTTTCCTTTTAAGGATTGGGTTTCCGGTTTATTCTAAAGTCTTCCCATTTTCTTTCACCCTCAGAAACTCCCTGCGTCTTAGTGGCATTATCACCTTGCTTATGATTAAAAAAATAATTATGAAAAAAAAGCTGGGTGGTGAGAAAAGACGAATTCATACATTTCCCAAAGTTATTTGCACGTGTGTGAATGTAACGAACTCACCTCTTTGATTCCTCATTTCGAACCGCTATCCATTACACCACCGTGTCTGTGTAAAATGAATAAATCCGGAAAGAAGAGACACTCTTGTCTTTAAGCCTCTTTCTATAGTTTTACCGTTTTAATAGTTCACACAATACAAGGCCAAAGAGACACTCAAAGTAGACGGTTATTTTGTTCCTACACGCAAGCCACGAATCTGCCACTGGGTGGCATACCACTATCCTATACGCAGGTCACTAGTGACCCGCTGATGACAACGCCAGCGGTTCTCTGGTGGCAGCCACTGTTAGGCCTCTAGCGGTCCGCCAGTGGTAACATTGCCGAGATGAACACGCCGGCGGTCTGTCAGCGGGCCACCAGCGGTAAACGCGAGTGGCATGCCACCCAGTGGCAGATTCGTGGCTTGCGTGTAGGAACAAAATTGTTGCGTATAAGGTAGCTTTTACCATTGGTGGCCCGCTGTCGGGTCGTCGGCGTTTTCGTGACGGACCGCTAGAGGCCCACCTGTGGCTGCCACCAAAGGACCACTGACGTTACCAGCGGGCCACTAGCGGCTTGCGTGTGTTGTATAGGCGTAAGAAAAGGCATGAAGTAAATTTCCTGGGATTATACAAAAAAGATAACGGTTAAACCTACACTTGAAGAGATCAAGCTTGTAATAATTAGGAAAACATCCTGCTGAGAGTTTGGTCCTCAAAGCTGCAGCTCTTGGAAAGAAGCTGTCCGAGGGGAACTTGCATTTTTACTAAAAGAATATGAAAGGAGTCGGGAGAATCTATACTTGTGTACGTGGCATGATGGGCCCCAGCTGCAAAAGTCAGAGGTGACAGGACTTAGGATTGTATGTATCTCGTCAGAACACTTTCTATAAAAATAGCGATAAAATAACAAGATGCTTGCGATGTTTTGTCTTGGAGAAAGAGGTCGTAAGGTAGAAAATAATTCATAAGACCGCTTAGATACTTTTGAACTCTATCAACACAGGCAAGTGCGGACTGAGCAACTAGTACTAGTTCAAATATGGCAGCAATACTTCACTTCTCGTTTGATTTGGTTCTCTTAAAGATATGGTATCACAGAGAACTACAGAAGTAAGACCTTTAGTAAGATTTTTTTTTTAACGAAGATACTATGACGAAGGAAATAATTCGAGCGTTGCACTTCGAAAGAAAAGAAAATACGAAAGAAAAAAGAAAGAAAAATGACAGCAAGACAGAAAGAAAGAAAAGAAATAGAACATATAAAAGAAAGAAAACAAGAAGCAAAAGAATGGAAACGAGAAAAGAAAGAAAACACGAAAGAATGAAAAGAAAACGACAGAAAGAAAAGAAAAAGAAACACGAAAGAATAAAAGAAAAAGGATGAGAAAAGAAAGAAAAATGACAGCAAGACAGAAAGAAAGAAAAGAAAAAGAAAAGGAAAGAATGGAAACGAGAAAATAAAGAAAACAAGAAAAAGAAATTAAGAAAGAAAAGAAACGAAAAAACAAGAAAGAAAATAAGAAAAGAAAGAACGACAGAAAACAAGAAAAAGAAAGAAAGAAAGAAAGAAAGAAAGAAAGAACGACAGAAAACAAGAGAAAGAAAGAAAGAAAGAAAGAAAGAAAGAAAGAAAGAAAGAATGAATGAATAGTAAATTTATAAAAACAGCCCGCCCGAATGACTTTTTAAAAATGCAAACATCCACCATAGCTCATTATTGAGTCACTCCTGCATTGAGTTCAAATTCAAGGGAGACGCTTGTTTACTTGTTAGGGTTATTTCTTCAAATTAAGTGCTTACTGTGTTCTTTGTCAAACCCTTTCCTAGAGACTGTGAAATTCAATGATGAAAAGGTGCGGTTAACGCAATGGGCTGCAAGGAATGTTCATGTTGAAAAAGCACTTAAGAAGCAAAATAAAACATATGGCGAACTAATAATAATTACCTTTTAATATGTGCATGTTTATTTTGGTGAGTGTATTCGTTTGTTTTGCCTAACACACAGTGAATTTTTCGCTCCCTTGTGACGTGAATGTCAACCATGCAAATATACATGTGTTATAATAAGTGTTTGGTTGCGAGAGGAAAGGAATAACGAGGATTAGATTTTTTAACAATATGTATTTATTTAATATATGGGGTGTCTTACAGAGATGTCGAAAATCAGTGGAACGTCAATTTCTGTGTCTTATCGTCAAGATGGCGATCAGATGTAAGAGTAGCGCCGGGAGTTGACCAATTTCTTGCTTGACCGAAGTCACAGGATATGGTTGGAGCACGTGTTGGTCGGTCGAGGTCACGGTGGTGTGTCGATTGGCGTGGTTTATAGGTTTGTTGTATGGAACGGGGCTGTGGTGACGACTGCAAAGGATGCCCGTAGCGAGTCGTGTATGTCGAGGTGACGGCTGTGGGCTGTCGATGTGGTTTCGAAGCTGGATAGTAGGCCGCTTTAGTGAGCCGGGTTTGCTGAGGTGACGGCATTGGCGATGAGGAAGGGTGGTGTCGAGGCTGGAGAGTCGACCGATGTAGTGAATCGGGTTTGCCGAGGTGAGAGCGTCGGAAACAATGAAGGCTTGTAGTTGGTTGGTGTCGACGTTGAGATGCTGTTCTGGATTCCGTGTGTGGAGAGTCGGAGGATTTATCAATCCCAGGAGTGGTAACAGTCGCTGAGAGGAGCAGTCATGTTGAGAGGTGGCGGAAGCAGCGGCAACAGTCCGCCGCGTGTCACCCAGTGGCTTCCCGGCCTTCAACTGCCTCTGGTTGTTATCAGAGACCTGCTTTTAAGCAGATCTCGTAGTGTGACACTGAAGTGATGAGGTGGTTAAACATTAATACCCAGTCTTTTCTCTCACTTTCACTCCCTGTACCCCCCTACGTACTAGTGGCATTCCCACCTTGCTTCGGGTGAAATGATTAAAAAAAAAACATGAAGTTTATCTCTTTCTGGAGAAATTAGGAAAACACATACTATTACCGGAAAGTGAAGCAGATGAGAATTATATTTTCTTTGACAAAAACGAAAACAAGGAACAAACCCTTTTTCTTAAGGTTGAGGTCATGAAGATCAATCATAATGTGGTAAGAAGGTGTTCTGGTTGTGTGAAAGGAGCCAGAGAACTGTATTTAATGAGAAGAACAAAACACGCTTTTTCTCCTACGAATATTAAAAATTAGATTTGTCGCAAAGACAGTTAAGGGTGAAAAAATGAATTTAAAATATATATATATATATATATATATGTATATATATATATGTATATATTAAATAAAAACAGACCACTTTAAGGTTCCATGTAATAAATTATTTCACCACAGCCCTTTTAAAGGACTGCGGATCATCAGACTTTACTTCCAAAGGTTGAAACAAAAAATGAAAAGAAATTTACACATTTTTGACGGGCCGTATTAAGCATAAGTAAATTAACGAAGTGAGGGGGGAGAGAGAAAATATGAGTGAGTTATATGTAATTTAATATTTCTATTCTTTCATACTTGAAATTACTTGAGGAGGTCCAGACATTGACATATTTAAACGATTAACTTAACGGAAGTTATATATTGATATAGAAGGAGTAGAAGAGAAAGAACACATAAAAAGAAAAAGAGAGAAGGAAGTCATGAGAGAAGGTGTCACTAATTTTCTTTGGAAAAAAAAAGAGCTCGAAAAAGACACTGTCATTTTGTTTTACTTTGAAAGTGTTATTTTGCGTGTTCATAAAGATTATAATGTTTGATATAAATTTGGATGTCTAAACTGCCTACAAAGAATTTAATTTGATGTTTGTTAGTGATTTAATTTTTTTTGTTTTTTTTTATAAAAATTTTGGGGATTTTCTATGAAATAGTCGATTAGAAAAATATTCATGCTCTGGATTTACATTGAGCTCTGGATTTTATCCTCCTTGGGTCTACCCATAAGGATTACACCTAGTTTTTCATAAACTATATATATATATATATATATATATATATATATATATATATATATATATATATATATATCAGTAGCATTGGCGGATGCTTCCGAGCGACGTGTAGCTGCGCACCTCGACACCAGAGATGCATAAACGAACTTTTTTGTAATCTTTCGGTCCACTCATCAGGAGGTTTCAGTAATAGACTCTCAATTTTCTCATTTTCGTTATTTTTATATCCAGTTAGAAACTAATTTATGGGCTATTTATTGGTGCTAGGTTGTTTTTCTTGTGTGTGTGTGTGTGCGTGCGTGCGTGCTCGCGCACATATATATTAGGTTGTCATACATAAAATGACACATTTTTTGGTTGGTTGTTGATCCGGTCGTCTAACGAAGTAACCTCCATAGTATATAAAAAATCTTGACTTATTCCTGACTCTTTTTCTTTCCAGATAATTTTTCTTTCACTATATTGAACCAAAAGCTGTATAGCCTGAATTACGAAATTTTATCTTATCCTCCATATTCACCTAATATCTCTCCTACTGATTATGGCTTATTTAATCGTATTGTGCTTTTCATACGCAATAAAACATTCTCCAATAAGGAAAAGGTAATCGAAGAATTTGAACTGTTCATCACATCAAAGGATGAGATTTTTTTCAAAATGGGATCAATAATTTAGATATACGTTGGAGAACAGTCATTCATCAACATGGTGCCTATTTCAACTAAATAAATTAGTTATTTAACATTTCAGAAATGTTTTATTCATTTCCTATAAAGTGCGTCATTTCATGTGTGACAACGTAATACAAATCACTATGACCAGTGTTCATTCAGTTTTGCATGAGAGAACATCACTCGTCATGCTGTCGGAGACCCAGGAATAATATTTAAGGTCACAACAAATATTCTGCCCATTAACAGAATTTAGGACTTTTTTTTTTTAGTTTCCAACAATACCAAGAATGAATGAGAAAAAAAAAGTTATATGTATAAACGGTAAATAGCGACATTAGACTTTTATGGATCGACAAACTAACAAAAACATGTAGACAAACAGGCATTTACGAAAATGCTTTTTAGCAAAAGGAACATCCCAACATGCAAATTACAAATTGGAGAAACCAAAATCAAACAAGTACAGCAATTTAAATATTTGGGAAATGTTTTAACAAATGACGGAAAGTGCGACACTGAAATCTGAAGGCGCATTGGGATAGCAAAGATGCCTTCCAAAAGCTAAGAAAAAGATTAATAAAATAGAAAAATTTTGTTAGAAACAAAGAAAAGAGTACTGAACTGTTACGCAATATCAGTCCTCCTATATGGGATTGAATTGCTGGACAATCTCCTCAAAGGTAAAGAACACACTTGAAGCAACATAAATATGGTCCTGTAGAAGGATGCTGAGAATATCATGGCCCGAACATGTGAGCAACGATGAAGTTTTAGAGAAAATGGAAACAGGACACTTTTACTTAACATCAGAAAGAGATGGTTGAAATTTCTTGGGTGCATGATGAGGAAAGAGGGCTTGGAAAATATGATACTTACAGAACAGATTGAAGGCAAGGGGGACAGTGGAAAACAATACCATAATTTATCTAGCGAGTTCGAATAAATGGATGACACAACAGGGTTTAGAAGAGATAACAAAGAGACAAAATTTGTTAAGCTCTACAAAAGGCAGGAAATTGTGGAGAGCTATGATCACCAGCATTCTGAAGAGACATGGCACATAGAAGATCAAAATGTTTTGGAACTCGGCTCTCCGATTAACAATTCCGAGCTATTATACATTACACCATCACAAATCCAAGCTTACAGTGCCTGGTATTCCCAGGCGGTCACCTATCTAGGTACTGACCACGCTCAACGTTGCTTAACTTCAGTGATCTTAGGGGAATTCGAATCTTCGATTAACAATTCCCAATCAACACTCGCACATCCAAGCTTACAACACCTGGTATTCCCAAGCGGTCACCCATACTGACTAGACTCGACGTTGTACGGGAACCGGTGTTTCAACGTGATATGGCCGCAGGCCATTATTTAGAAAGAGGTACTGTTTATAATATCGATAGTGTCAAATCGATCCCTGGCTTTTATAGAGCTGTTGGATTTAAGCTAAGTTCCTTACCCGTTATTTACAAATGTTTACAAATGTCAAGTTTGAAATTGGATTCCCTGAACTCACACTTTGAATTGCCTCTGTGAAAAATCAAATGATACAAATAATAAGAACCAAACGCTAAATAAAATGTTATCCAATCGTAATGGTACTATTAATAATAATATTAATATTAACCCTTTCCTTAAAAAGAAATATTCAGCATTCATTGACTGAGCAGCCATTGCAACTTTCGGCAGAAATTTACAAAATCCTTCTATTAAAAGAAATTTTCAGGAAAATATGTTTCCTAAGTCCAGTAACTGTTATAAATCTTTCCAGTGTAATGTCTTAATATACTTAGTAGCAGTAGCAACCCTTAATAAACCCTGTATCATAAAAACAAGCAAAGCCTTAAGTAGCTCTCTTTTCCGGTTGTTTCTTCTCTCGAGCTATGTGACATGAATTTTTCACGGTGAAGCTAAAAGGGCTGTGAACGCTTCACACTAAAACACACCAACACAGTAAGTCACGCTCAAATATATTCATTACCATTTCGTTGTGCATGCTTCTAGGAAAAGAGACTCGTTTTAAACTTTCATTTTGTTGATTTTGTTTAATGTTATTTTGAATTGTGAATCAATTTATTTTGTGCATGTAACTTTTTTACCACCATTATTTCATATATTGTAAAATATTCTCGTAAGAAACCTTACACATTTAATTTGAAGTAGCCAAAACACTAAACCAGTATTGATGGGGGTTTCTTTCTTGACCTTTTATTTGAATTAGTGTAGAATTTTGATTATGCTATTATTTTCTTTCCGAGTTACTTGTACTATCCATTATAATTGTCGCTGTTGATAATCCTCAAGTGATGCTATTGCTTTTATTTGGTACAGTACTTTGTGATTCTGTGACGTCAGTTCTCAAGGTTCAAAGAAAGATAGTTGTCACTAAAACTTACAGGAGTCATTTGTTCAAAGCCATTTTAACCATTGATCTATGGTAAATGTAATGGAAGTAAATATCGCATATCGGGTAAATCCCCAAACCATGGATGTTAATAATATCGCATTGTGTTCAACTATTACTGGGGGTAAATAATACCATATCACGTCGGGTTGACCCAGATAATGGGTGAACTATAGAAGAAAATAAGCTATGCGCTTGTAAGCTGCACCATGTGATTGGAAGAAACAGATTTAGCCTAAAAAGCGACTGTTCGGTTTGACTCCATGAAGCTGACTGACACTTACTATGAAGTGACATCACTAAGCCAGCGTCAAATGACCCACGTGACTCCATCTCCCATTTGCATTTCCCCCATTTTAGGTATTATTATATCCATGATACAACACCTCATTTCACGGACGGAACGTAATGAATGAAATGAAAAGCAATGACAAACTTATTTTGTTCTCAGAGAGAGTTTTATCCTGCTAATCTTACACAAACTATATATTTATACGTATCCCACACAGAGAAAATATATACATATCTACACAACAAGCAGAATGAAAGGAGAACGAAAATATAGGGTCTTACATATAATATGGAGATTCTTCTGTATTTCTGGAGAAGCCATATAGAGGATTCCAGATCCGAGTGGACTAGATGTATCTACTATGTCTCAAGTGAGGACATATTCCGGAAAGGGGAAACAGCGTGACTTGTGCTTTTTAGAACATAAGGACAGCGAGCCGGAGTTATTTTGCATATATGAAGATATATTTTCACAGGAAAACGGTGCTCTGCGCTTGTAAGCTGCACCATGTGGTTGGAAGTGACAGATTTAGCCTAAAAAGCGACTGTTCGGTTTGACTCAATGAAGCTGACTGAAACTTAGTATGAAGTGACATCACTAAACCAGTGTCAAATGACCCACGTGAGTTCATCTCCACTAAAGGGAGATAATCTCTTTTTGTGTTCCTAGAAATTTATATCGTAAATATAAATATATATATAGTAACAGTAAATAATATATAATAAATGTTAATCGTAAATGTATTAATTTCAATATACAAGTAAAATGGAAAGGAATAAAAACGATAAATACGAAGATGTTGCTCGAGCGATGCTAAAATGATAGTGAAAATTGGATTTATAATCATTTGAGAACTGAGAACGGTAAGAAAATACTTTGCCAAAAGACGAGGAGAATTAAAAAGTCAAAGGGAAAATGTGCGTGTTCTGCAACAGTTATTGGCATGAAAAGTGAACTAGGGGAGCTGAGTTCAAATTCTGACTTAGTTTCTTGCGTTCACTTTCGTACTTAGAACGGGTATTCATCTCTTTTCTCCCCAACCAGCTATGGATTAAAAATCAGACTAAACAAGGTTCTGTAGCTTTTGGTGGTAGTCAGTCTAATAGAAGAAGTACTCTGAATCAATGGAGAAAGCAATGGGAAGCCATTCAACCATCTTTCCCAAAAAGTCATGGTAATTCACAAGAAAAAAGAAAGTAAGACATTGGCATCTTTAGTGAGAGAACCATGATTGTCTATGCCTTGAAGGGATGTGACTTGAAAAGAAAGAAAGGAAGATCATTTAGAGAGAGAGAGAGAGAGCTATCGTCGCCTATATCCTGAAGGTATATAGCATTATGAGAAAGAAAGAAAGAAAGAAAGAAAGAAAAGATCATTTGTAGAGAGAGAGAGAGCTATCATCGCCTATAGTCTGAAGGTATATAAAATTATAAAAAATAAAGAAAGAAAAGGGCTACGTCCTGAAGAGATATGGCCTTATATATATATATATATATATATATATATATATATATATATATATAACCAAATTGATACCGTAAACAGTTTGAAAAGTCCTGCGAATTTTAAAATTAAAATTCGTAGGTGAAAATGGTCATTAATTACATTAATTAAAGGTATCTTCAATCCCATTGTAAAGAAAATTTGCTCTGTTTAATGAAAATAAATATTGAGCGCTCTTTTGTGAGTCAGTTTTAACATATTTGAAATTCTATGTTGTGTTAATAAGACTCGTATTGAATATAACCAGTGGATTACTACCTGCATGTATATATATATATATATATATATATATATATATATATATATATATATATACACAAGTAGTAATCCTTTGGTAAAATCCAGGCGTGTCCTGATTATCTTCAAAATATAATTACAAAATAAAAAAAATGCTAGAAACAAAATAATAATTAATACGAAAACTTTGTAAAGAACTTTGGTCATAGAATATTATTTTCTTTCTAGCATTTTTTTCGTAATTTTATTTTGTAGATATTCATGCTCTTTACAAAGTGTGCTCATTAATTATTATTTGTTTTAATTTTAATTTAAAATAAAAGCTTTACAACAGTCGACATTGCTTTCCTACACAGAATAAGGGGTATACTATAAAAAAAAAAAACTCCTGTCATCGATTTCCGACACAACTTAAGTGCACAGTAATTTAGACGAGTAAGATCAGTTAAGAGCAGTAAAAAGGCCGTTAATTAAGCTTCCGCGCACAAAATGTTCCGCAGTGAATGTAGTTAAACAAGGTCAGTTATGGCCGACGGCTGAACGCGACTAAGTCCGAACTTCTATTGTGGATAACTCCAAAACGGTAGTTTTTATTAAAATTTAATTGTTATTTCGAGGTCAGCGTGTACATTTAACACACATGACGCTTTGGGAAAATTTTAATAGATATTTAGCGCAGGGCTTAAAAAGCAAATATACCAAGCTTTTCAATTTTTATTCGTAAATATAATTTTCACTTACGTAACCGGATTAAAGTAATGCAGAATTTTAAAAGATTTAAATTATTATAATTGAAATTAAAGAAAAAAAGAAAACAATTCTTGGGACACATGGCATAGTGGATTAAAAAAAAACCTTAGTTGGATCCAGGGACTTGACCAAAGCGTTTTGAGTTCAATACCTGGCTACTGCACTGGTGAACAAAGACTTGGAGAGTTGAGTTAAAGGAAGATATCTAAGACATCTGGAAGAGGCATAGCACGTGGAATTAGAACAATATACCCCGGTAGACGAAATTCTGTTCTAAATTCCCATCACCTAGAGAAGGTAGGAGCGTACAACGGCCGAATATGGCAACAAAGATGAGGACAACAGTCCGAACAATGTAAATAGTAGAAATTCATTCTTCATCGGAAATTTTTTTTCGTAAGATAATAAATAGTGTCCTTAATAGATCTTATTTATAAAAGCAATTAAAAGCTTTTCTAAATAATGGCTGTCATATTTTTATTGCATTTTTTACTTTACGATTCGGAGCAGATTTTCGGAAAATGGGTAGTAGTTTGAAAAAAAAAAATTGGTGATTCACATTCTCCAAAGAGTCCTGCTTTTAAAAACCATTTTGAAATTGAAATTTAATTTCTCGAAATTTCATGAAATTACGTAAGTGGAGGGAGGTAACGTGTAAAAAATATTTATTACCAAGATTTTCTAAAAACAAAAGATTCAAAAATAATTTCCGTCATTTCTGACTAAGTCCTGAAAGTTTTATTAAAATCCGACAATTACTTGATTTTTGCAAGAATTTCCAAATCAATGTGTTTTTCACCGGAAAAAGAGCACTGAAACAATAATCATAAATACGTCGACCGATCACGCCAAAAAAAAAAGAAAAAAAAAGATTTTTAACCAACATTTCGAACGTGCTAGAGATGAGTAAAAAATTTAATAAAATAATCAAAAAATACTTTGATCTTTCCTCTTAATAATTAACATGAATATTTTTGATGATCAAACTTTGGTTTTATTAAGCTTGGGGCCTTTTTTCAATATGTTTTTTTTGTTTTGTTTTTTTTCAACGACAATAGTCCGAATAATAAATAAAAACTTCTCATCCCAGAAATTCAGACAAAAATTATATAAAGTAGTTAGTAGTAGAGTACTTTTTAGCAGAATATTGTATCCTTAAATATTAGATAAATACAGTTGGTAAGCCAGAATACCTTATTTTTAAGGCGGACAGGTGCATTTCATTTTTCAGATTGAACTTAATTTTGATTATTTGAAGATTGGTGTTGCACAATCTTTCTATTTCGTATTCATTTGAACGTGAGCTGTACTAAGATAAACTTTGTTAATACATTGATATTCACTAACCTGAAAAAGTGAACCAATCGTTAAGAAATGCTTCTATTCATTTCGAAACTTTGAATTTGCTAACTTTACTCAAATAACGTGTCAGAAATATATATTTTATTTTTGGAAGATTTTTAAAACCGATAATTTTGTTTTGTTTACAAATTTCTTAAAATAAAACAATGGCCGTTTTTATGAAAATTTTTAAAAAATTGCGCAAGTATTTGACATCACAATCTATAATTTCTATCTGAAATACACCAGAATATTTTACTGGAAATTAATCATTTAGCTTTTAATTAAAGCTAAAATGAAATCTTCAAGAATGCGTTTTCATTTTTAAAAATTCATTTTAAACCTTGGGGTATCCAATATTTATGCTAAAAAGTGGAGGTACGTCATAAGAGTTTTTAAGCGTTTTTACTTTAGTGAGAATTAGATTATTAGACTCACGGGCTAGTTTGCAAGTCACAAATCGACGTTCGAAAAGATAGGATGGTTCAAAAATGTTGTCACCCTCTACTACTCATCCAAACGGTTGGAGCTCGTGTCAGCCATCTAAAATAGAAAATCATATTATGTATGGGTGACAAGACTTTCGGACCACCCTGTACAATACAAGTGGCGCCCCCAAGTAATACAAAAAATATTTTAGAATTACCTCCCCTTGACTGCGCCAAATTCAAACTGAAAACGGTAGTTTTTTTGTGCTGACGACGTCATCGGAATCTTACTTTTATTGCGTTAAGGACAAGGTAAATAAAAATACATGGTTTTTATCGTCCTTTTATTTGTGAATTTTTGTTGATAATTATCATCTTTTGCTAATTAGCAAATATTTTTTCGAACGGATGCTTTAAAAATGTTGTTACAAGGCTAAAACTCTGTGTGGTAGAATTTTTTGTTTTCTTCGTCATCAGAGAAGGAGAAAGAAAATATATCTAAAAAAATAAAAGGTATTTGCTGACAGGATCCAAATTAACTTTCTCTTATATTATTTATTTGTTTTCTTATTTATCGATACATAAACAACGAAAGGCAATGTTATTCTGAATGTTTTTAGACATTCAATCTTCGTGCATCAATGGAGTAGATTCCTAACAAAAACAAATGTCGCTCTCGCATCGTTCGTAATCATTTTTTGTTTCTGAACGAATTTAATTTGTTTTATTCCCGAAAAATTATTAAAACACAATTTTAACAAAATTCGGACAAAATTTGAATCTTATTTATTTATTTTTGTTTCTTCTTTTTCACAATGTTTCAACCATACAACTCTAGCCTTCCTCGAGTCGAGTGTCTTCTTATGCTTTGGAATAACGTTGTCAAATTTTTAAATTTAGGAAAAAAAGAAGTTTAAGAAATTTTCAGTTTTATGTGAATTTTCTTATATACGTACCATTGTTTTATTTTATTTATTTCTGTATCTTCCTTTTTTCTATCCGAAAAGTTTTGTTGATCACACCAAATAATTTTATTTTAATTACATCACTTAGAGATTGTTTTCTATCCTCATATTCTAAGCACGCTTTTTTTTTTCCTTCTTAACATAAAACTAAAAAATCAAATATAAAATGAAATATTTTTTTAGGAGGAAACTTAAGTTCTATTAAAAAACATTTTTTCTTATTTAAAAATCAAGAAACTAAAATAAAGTAGAATAGTCAATTTTTAAAGTTAAACGAATGTAAATTGTATTCAATTACTTTCGTAGAAAATATGCGTTACAGGGGGGATCGAACCTGTATTTCTGTAGGTACCTCCACTTTTTTTTTTTTTTTTTTTTTTACTGAAATAAATAGCGTGTCCGAAAAATTTGGAAATTCTTGCAAAAATCAAATAATTCTCGGATTTTAATGAAATTTTCAGGATTTTTTCACTAATGAATGAAATTATTTTTTAAATCCTTCGTTTTAGAAAATCTTGGTAAAAAAAAAAATTATTTTTATTTATTTATTTTTTAAATAAGTTACCCCCCCAACTTAATTTCATGAAATTTCGAGAAATTAAGTTTCAAGGAGAAGTTGTTTTATTAGTTAAAAGTAGGACTTAGGACTTGGAGAATATAAATCTTTTTTTTTTTTTTTTTTTTTTTTTTCGGTAAATTTCTATTTTGTTTCCCAAGCGCTAATATCCCTTCAAATATTTCCAAAATAGTCTTTTATTTCCGTGCAAATGTACATGCTGAACTCAAATCAACAATTAGATCATGAAGAAACCTACCTTTTTTAGTTTTTAGATGTTAACCGTAACGGCCAGAAAAAAAATCGGACTTCTTGGTGGTCTTTCGTCAGCCATTACCGGCTTATTGAGAAGTAATTCACTGCGGAAAGATTTTTGGCAGAGTCATAAAATTTGGGCCTATTTACTTCTTTTACAGACTTTCCTTGCAGAAAATCACTACGCACTACTACCATAAAGAAATGTAAATTTTTTTTTTGATAAGTTTAGTTTTACCTATAACAAAAACAAATTAAATAATACAATAGAACCTTTTTTCCGTTTCGAATTGCAATGACAAATTAAAAGAACAAAAAGCATTTTTTATATTGTAAAAAAAACAAAAATTAATACACAAACTTGGTAAAGTAGAAGGGTTGATTGTATTATTTCATTTGTTTTTAAATTGTCCCCTTTTCTAAACAGAAAACCCCACCCCTGACCTTAACAACTAACCCTAAAGTTAATCTTTAGGGTTAGGGTTTTCTTTCTGTGCAGAAAAGGGGACAAATTAAAAAAGATTAACTTTAGGATTAGGTGTTAAGGTTAGGAAAAGGTTTTCTGTGTAGAAAAGGGGACAAATTAAAAAAAAAATTAAATAATACAATCAACCTTTCTACTTTACCAAGTTTGTGCATTAATTTTTGTCATGTAAATTAATCATCAGTAGTCAACTGATTGCAGAAATTACATGTTCGTGTACCAAATTGTAAAATATATCATGAAAAGGACCGACTGGTATTGCAGCCACTTCAATGCAACACAGCTGATTGGCTAATTGTCTTCTGCCCTTTCTTTCTGAAAATGTGTACAGGAACAAACCTCCTTCTCCTCAGCATGTACTCTTTCTACAAATTTCCCCCAGCTATGGGTTAATTAGTAAGACTTGTAACACTAAATCATTATTGTCTCCCCCACCAAAAAAATTCTTACAATCTAAAAATGTTTTGGGGATTTAAATAACTTGCAAAGGGTTGTTAAGCCATAAAAAACAAATCACTCAATCAGTCTTTTTGAAATGGATAAAAAAAAAAAAATGGGGGAGGGATAATTCTGCAAAATAAAAAGCCCCTTACATTTATATATATGAAAATACTCATAAAAATGAGAAACGGCAAGATATAGAAACAACAAAACTAGTATTATTTGTTATCTGGTTGTTATGTGGTGTTGGAGAAACAAGAAACAGTAATACAGAGTGTTGACTGCCTGTCCAATAGTGTGTGTAAAGCAGAAAAGTAAGATTGATTCTCATTGGTTTAGAAAGAGGGAATTAATGATAAATATAATTGTTATAAGTATTTTATTATAATTATTTTTGACACTATAATTAATTTTTATTTATTTTCATATGGACCTCATATTTATATTTTTGGGAGCTTCTTGAGGCAGAAAGCCATTATAAAATAACAACCCAACACTAAGATTTCAAATGTCTGATTTGATTTTCCAAGCAGGCCACATGGAAAGGTGTCAAACACGATTTTACCCTTATCCTCTTCCACTCACCAGATGGCCTTGTACTGGATGAAGCTAATATTAACAAATATCAATACAGCAGAATTATAGCCGAGCATAATCCAATTGAAAAGCTGAATTAATGTTTTGTAGTGGTAAGGAGGTCCTAGTTGTTCCTGGGAGCAAATGTGGATCACAAACGGTTGGTTGATCCCATACCCCCAGGAACAACTAGGACCTCCTAAGGGTTTGATTCCTCTAATGGGTGTCGTACAACATACCAAAGGCAAGGCATCTTCCAAATTCATATGCTGAGCGTCATTTGTCGGACGAAGCCAACATGCATCCTCCAGGATGTCACCATGTCTCTCCAACACCACTCCAGTCGCCAATGTGCTCGCATCAACCCATGCGCTCAATGGAAGAAAACAAGCATGTGCAGCCCTTTGTGTCAAAGAACCGGATTTTGAGGCCACTTTTGATCTTACCAAGAGGATATGGACTGCCAAGTGGAAATGGACCCTGAAAGACACATCAGGGGAGAGTTAGAGATTTGAAGGAGTTTATGAGTCGTTGCAGTTTTACACCAGGCGTATCAAGAAAATATTGTGTTTTGTTCAGAAAGTTTTGTCAGACGTCGCAGATTGCAACAACACCAATAACTACATGTTTTCTACTTTTTATGTTTATAAATGTTTTTCCTATCATGCTTTGGTCTTTTAAAAAAAAAGTATCATTAAGTATTTACTGTGAACTATGGAAATATTTTATTCATTTTAATTTTAGTTGCTTTTAGTGCAACTCTGATTGTTAGTCATACAAGTGCCTGAACTTGAACATAACTTTAGTTGAAATTAATGCATGCAATGTTTTACAGCTCTA
This sequence comes from Acanthosepion pharaonis, assembly GCA_903632075.3. Lineage (NCBI taxonomy): Eukaryota > Metazoa > Mollusca > Cephalopoda > Sepiida > Sepiidae > Acanthosepion > Acanthosepion pharaonis. Next base: position 604,425 of record CAHIKZ030003431.1, read on the forward strand.
GCATCACTCCTTCATAGTCAGCCTTTGAACTTTTCAGCTAACTCTTATACAGGGTATAAGTTTTGTTTTTGTTTTGTTTTATTTAAGATTTTACTGAAATTTTACATTAGAAGTGGTTTTAAAGAAAGAACAGTGGAAATAAGAGAAAAATTTATTTATTTATTTTTTTAAATTTTTTTTTACAATGATATTGCCCTTGTAAAAGGCCCAAGAGCCATTTTAGATAGAGGGTTACAAAGTTAGAGACAGTGTTTATGTGGATATGTCAGGAAGATAAATGAATTGAACAGGTTAAGATTGTAGTGATCAGGGAAGCATCCTCTTGGGAGTCAGATTCACAGAAAAGCAGTTCAATTAGAATATAAAAAGAGACATAATTTACTTATTGAATATTCTGGTGTGCACATAAAAAATGATAATAATTGAAAATAGAGCTGATAAAGTTCATTAAATATCCTTTTTCTTTTCATAACTTTATATGAACATTTTCAATGTGTGCAAATTTTCATGAATTAGTCAAATATTCTTGAGGCAATCTTCTTCTGTGTCATGTCCCTTCAGAATGTTTGTGATCATGTCTCTCCACAATTTCCTATCCATTGTAGCTTTTAATAACTTATTTTTATTTTTGCCATCTCTTCCAAATCCTGCACCACCATCCATTCAGTCAAGCTTGCCAGGTTGGTTGTGCATTAGTTTCCTCTGTCTCTTGCCTTCGATCTCTCCTGTGAGTATCAGATTTTCCAAGCACTCTCTTCTCATCATGTGCCCCAGAAATTTCAACTGCCTCTTTCTGATAAGTATAAGTGTTCTTTTTATTTTTATTTTCTCTAAAACTTTGTTTCTCACATGTTCAGTCTATGGTATTCTCAGCATCCTTCAGTAGAACCACATTTCTTTTGCTTAGCTTAAAGTCTCTTCTTCATCTCTGAAGAGATTGTCCAGCATTCATTAGCTTTATAGGAGGACTGATATTACATAACAGGTATTGATACTCATTTCTTTGTTTCTAACAAAATACTACTATAAATTCTATTGTAAATCTAGCAGCCATGGGACTGAAACCTGTATGTTATTTTTTTTTTATAAATAAATTTTATTATTCACATCAGAATAATTTAAAAAAAACAAAAGTATGTTGTTGTTGCTTATTTGTTTTTGGTGAGTGAGTCTTGAAGAAAGGAAAAAAAAAAAAAGAACCATTGTATATTTATATATCAAAAGTATTTTCATTTTTTAATGAACTTTCACAGGTTGATTTTATTGTCTTAATAATAAAAAGAAAGGATTTTTTTTTCTGTAGATATCATTTTTAAACAGTCATGTAAAGATAAGGTTTGGTTAGGTTCTATGGCATATCAACTTTTTCCAGGTCATTTGATGTTGAAATTTTTCATTTCAAGGAACAATAGAAAGGTTGACATAGAGCTCTGGGTTGTGCGAGGGTCAAAGAGGTTGACATAATTACAGTAAACTGATGGCGCTTTTAGTGATGGGTTACCTTGCTCCATAGAGTGCAGTCTGCGTATTCTTGACCCCAGCAAACAAGGCATCATGTAAAGATGGGGAAAATCAAGTGAGACATTACCGTCAAATTTCTTTCTTCACTTCTCTCATTTTTAGCCATTTATTCTTTGTGTGTTTTTGTCATGTAATTAACCATTAATGGATGATTGCTGTTTGTATCAGTACCATGCTGAAATTTTTTCCCCCCACCTTTGAATATCTGAATAACGCATAATTTTTTACAATCTTTTTCTTTTTTTTTTTTTTTTTATTTTCTAGTTTGACAACAATCTGTCACAATGTCTGAATACAGTTTTCCGTTGCTCTCCATTGAAGACATTGTCACATCATTATCATTCGTCAGCGAAGCAGATTTCAAAAAACCAGAAGTATGTTGTTACTCTTTTGTTTTTGGTGAGGGTGTCTTGAAGAAGAAAACAGAGCTATTGTTTGTATATTTATGTATTAAAAGTATTTTCATTTTTTAACAAACTCTGTTTTTTAAAGATTTTGCAATGCTCAACATGTAGTAGATTTTAATGATCCTAGTTCTTTTAAAAAAACTTCTCTCATGCCTTGAGTTTTAAAACATCATAATTGACAAATTGTAGTCATCTTGTAGACTTTATTTCAAGAGACTAGTCACCACTGTTAAAACACTAAAACCAGTTTTAGTCTGATATAGTTTCATTTCTTTTCACTTCCTAAATTTTGCTAGAAATTTCAGTGGTTTCATTAAATTTTGCTAGAAATTTCAGTGGTTTCATTAAATTTTGCTAGAAATTTCAGTGGTTTCATTAAATAATGCCTCAAAATTACCAGAATTCCAGCATTTATTGAGCTATTAATATTTTAAACAAAGAATACAGCTTAATTTAATTGATTAAAGGTGTTAACATGTACATGTTTTTGCCTTGGTAAATTTAGATGGGCTCCAGTAAATATCCTGTTCAGTACCACATATTTTCTTTCCAATTGCCTGACCATAACAAGTTGGGCATGTACTTGAGAGGTTGGCTCAATGTGCATCTCTGTTCATAAGCGGGAGAGTATCATGGGTGGGTGTCAAAAAAGTTTTTTTTAAGTTAAGTCAGCTGAAGTATCTTGGGAGTCACATCTAGACACTTAGGAACACCCTCAATCAATTTGTTATCTGGACAGACTGGGTTACCCAACATGAGGTTATTTCTCACTGGGCTCCACTTGCAAGGTATGCATTGCTTTTATCAAAACCTGTCACCATATTCACATTTGGCTGTGAGACATGTGCCTGGTATGATTTTATCAGACAGAGTGTTATGCTGGGTTTATTGGGTTTTGTAAATTTGCACCCTTGCGTCACTTTGTTGGTAAACTCTTCTTAATAATAATAATAATAATAATAATAATGGAGTCATAGATAGCTGCATAGAATTAACTTTTGAATAAAGGCCTTTTAAAAGAATACTAAGAAAGTCGAACATAGAATAGGTTGCAGTAAGGGTAGTTTCACACAACACCGCTGGTTGCTACAAAATCAAAACATTAACCTAAAAACTCAAGTCAATTGTGCTAGATGGCCATTGAAAGAAGGTTCATCTGTCTTTTGACAGGATTTGTTTTTAATTTTCCTGCCTGTCTAGCCATTCTCTTTATTAGAAAAGTCTGAGGGGTGAACCAGTTTAGTTACTGATAACTTGACCATGTAGAGGTTAGTAATAGGTTACATGGTACTAAATAGCCCTTGTAGAGTTACCAGACATCAAAATAATAATTATGTAATTATATTCTTAAATCTGTACAATATAATATACAACTAAGTAATAAATTGAATATTAACTGAAATTCTGACATGTGCAATTTTAACTCCTGGAATATTGGCAAGTCTAACAATTTACTTCCTAAGTTTTAGCTAATTGTACAAAATCTCAATGAACAGTACCAAATAACAGAAACCCTATCATAAACTATGACTTCCAGCAGCAGCAGCCAAAAGCAATCACAGTAATGAAAACTTGGGAATCAAAAATTTCAGGATTGCATGTGCAGATCCAGCCCATAATATTTTTAGTTTGCTCACTGAATTGCCCTGATTCCATGGTACCATGTTGGGCTACAACCTCTTGGAGTAAAGTGTGACACAATGATACACTGACATTCACATTTACTATATAGATGGTTAAAATAAATGGGACATGATTTTTATTAGAAATTTTATTATGACAAAAGCAAAAAAGCATTTTATGATTAAATTTTGCTCTTGTCAAAATATCCTCCTTTAGCTTTGATTACTTCAGCACAAATGTTTGGCATTTGTTGCAAAAGTTTCTCAAAGTATAAGTTTGATAACTGATTCCATTTTTTCTTTTCTTTTTCTTTTTCCACACTCTTCTGTCAAGTTCATCCCATGCTAATTCTGGAGTTGCTTCAAACTTTTGTTGACCTCAGTTTTTAAATAGCTGTACAGATGATTTTATAGTTCAATACAGAATTTCTTCCCATTTAGTCATTGTTGACCCATATTTTGGTCACCACCCCCTTGTTTGCAATAATTTTAAATCTTTTCATTAATTTAAGTTCAGATTTGTGTTTTTCTTGAAAAGATTAAATATATATATATATTTTTTTTTCTGTAGCCTGTTCGTTGGTATAAAATCTATGGGATGATATTTGAATCTCTTACTGAGGAGAAGCCTGAAAATGGAGAAGAGGTAAGTGTATATTATACATTGTCATCATCATCATCAGTCCCATGACTGGGTGTGGTTGTAGAAACACTGCGCAGTTGAGCATTTCTCTCCATATGTCCTGTCCTGGCTATGATGATAGGCCTCTATTTGGGAGATTGGAGATTTTGAAGAGCATAGGACTACCTCTTACTTGCTGTTGTCACTGGATTCATCCTCACCTGGGGTGGTAGTACCTGTTAGGGTCCCAACTAGCAAATACTTAACCCCCAAACTGAGGTCAAAACACTATAAACGTATAAAAATGAAGTGACCAACAAGTTGGCTCTTATAGCAAAGTGACCAACAAGTCGGCTCTTATAGCAAAGTGACGACCTTCATCAGATGACCTTCATCTTCTGTGTCTTAAAATTGTCTGACAATTTTTGGTGCAGATGCTTTGGCAATAGACATAGCCTTGGATATGATCACAGATTGTTTGGCAATAGACATAGCCTTGGATATGATCACAGATTGTTTGGCAATAGACATAGCCTTGGATATGATCACAGATTGTTTGGCAATAGACATAGCCTTGGATATGATCACAGATTGTTTGGCAATAGACATAGCCTTGGATATGATCACAGATTGTTTGGCAATAGACATAGCCTTGGATATGATCACAGATTGTGAGTCAGGCAGATTCATTATATTCTTTGTACTTACATCATTGAATTTTTAAAAAATCTGACGAATCCTCTAATAACCAAACTTTTAAACAAAATCCATATACTTTGTATTGTAACCAAAAACGTCATCTGCTGATCCCTAGCCGTATAAGCATCCAAGGAAATGGAAAGGCAGATATGACGGCTAAAGAATCACTAAAAATGAAGCTATCAAAAACAAAAGTTCCTCATCCAGATTTCAAAACAGCTATTGCTACATATACAGTGTAACCCGGATATAAGAGAAACCCGGATATAAGAGAGATTGTCTCTGGTCCCAAATTAGAGCCTGTGTTAATGTATATAAAATAGGCCAAACCCGGATATAAGAGAAACCCGTATATAAGAGAGATTGTCTCTGGTCCCAAATTAGAGCCTGTGTTAATGTATATAAAATAGACCAAACCCGGATATAAGAGAAACCCGGATATAAGAGACTTCTTCTCCGGTCCCGACAACTCTCTTATATCCGGGTTACACTGTATCTTAAATAAGTGGCAAGATTTATGGAATATTCATCTAAATATTAAATTGTACTAAATCAAACCTACACTTGGGATAAAACACCATAGCACCAGTCTTTCCTGAAGAGAAGAACTAGTCTTAGGAAGAATCAAAATTGATCATACCAACATTGCAAATTCATTCCTTCTAAAAGATGAGGGTCCACCTAAATGCATAATATGTTAGGAGACATACACAGTAAGATATTTTATGATGGACTGTGCCAAATTTTTTTCTAACCATAAATGCTTTTATAAGGTTAATAGCCTTAAGGAACTTTTCAAAAATGTAAATGTAAAAACCATTTTGACCTATTTGAGGAATACTAAATGGTACACCAAACTTTAACCCAGACAACTTCATCTATAGATGAACTATACAACTAGTTTTCAACTATACTTCATTAATTATAAAACTTCAAACTTCCTGAAATATTATTGAATAAAAATCCAATTTTCAGCATTAAATGAACCAAGATGGATGATATGCTGATAAACCAAACCAAACTGAAATTGTCTGATAGACAAGGTTATTGTTAAAATTTATTGTTTCACTTTTCAGAAAGCCTCACTTCTCTTTCCTAAATACTGCAAGTCTGAAAATCCTGAATTCTATGAAGAATCTGGTGCTATCATCTGGTTCACCCTGGTAATGTGAGTATATATTTTATTAGATTGTTGATTTACACTATTTATATTATTTATTGGAATGATTGGCAAAATATTAACTGCCAAGTGATTCAAACTTTATGAAATGGTAAATAATAAGGATTTCCTTATAGTTGATTCACATATTTTGATAATTTAGTAAATGTTTGTAAATTTATTAATAAATTGTTTTCATATTTATTTCTTCATAAGTTGGTAAATGATGCATCAATTCTAATTGTATTAGTTTTTAGAATGTTGTAAATATAGAATTATTTTTGTAAATTAACACTAATAGTGTTTAATATTTTTTTTTGTAAATTCTCAAGAAGTGAAAGGAGTTAAAATAATCCTTTTGACACTTCATTGGGTTTTTTGGGGGGTTTTTTGTGTGTGGGTTACAAAGACACAAGATTGCCAAATTTTGTTTTAAAAATTAACTTTTGTTTTTATGATATACTATAGAAAAATAAATTGCATGCATCTAAAACATGCCTAAATAATTATAATACAAGCTAAAAATGCTTCATTTTATGCTAATTTTTCTATATTACTCGGAACAAATTAAAATGACCAGTTTTATGAAATTCATGAAAATTTTACAAGCAAATCAAACTTTATTTTAAAACTAGTCTAATCATACCAATATAAATAGTGATATAAATTATTAGCCATTATTATTATATTTTCCAATTATTATTTTAAGATGTAGTAATTCTATAAAATGTGACACTCACTCATTGAAAGGAAGCAAAACCAAGGAAAGTAGTGCATAATCTACCTAAAAAGTTTGGTAAAACAGGGATTAGGAGAGATAGCAAAAAGACAAACTTTACTAAGAGCTAAAAAGGGCAGGAAATTGTGGAGAGCCATGATTACTTATGTCATGAAGGGAAATGGCATATAGAAGTAATTCTGTAGGGTTTGTTTGTTACTAAATAGCAAAAAAATGACCCCCCAACTTTATATTCTGTAGAATATTATATTAATACTAGTTCTAGTAACATATTATTAATACTAATTTAACCATGCTGAAAAAAATAACGGTTATTTTATCTGATTAAATCCTTATTATTAGGGTTTCATAAATGAGTTGTTAAATATGGAAATATGCACAGTACTCAAAAAATAATGTCATGATATATGTCTGGATCGACATTTCTGCCAGAATTTCTGGGAGGAGTTGTTATTTACATTCTGACAGTTGTCCACATCTTTATTGTTATTATCACCCGATCACTTACCGTCTGAATTTCTGGGATGAGGAATTATCATTATTTACATTCAGACTAATATCCTCATCTTTATTGTTATTATCACCCGATCACTTACCGTCTGAATTTCTGGGATAAGTAATTATCATTATTTACATTCAGACTAATATCCTCATCTTTATTGTTATTATCACCTGATCACTTATCGTCTGAATTTCTGGGATGAGGAATTATCATTATTTACATTCAGACTAATATCCTCATCTTTATTGTTATTATCACCCGATCACTTACCGTCTGAATTTCTGGGATGAGGAAATATCATTATTTACATTCAGACTAATATCCTCATCTTTATTGTTATTATCACCCGATCACTTACCGTCTGAATTTCTGGGATGAGGAATTATCATTATTTACATTCAGACTAATATCCTCATCTTTATTGTTATTATCACCCGATCACTTACCGTCTGAATTTCTGGGATGAGGAAATATCATTATTTACGTTCAGACTAATGTCCTCATCTTTATTGTTATTATCACCTGATCACTTACCGTCTGAATTTCTGGGATGAGAAATTATCATTATTTACATTCAGACTAACCTCATCTTTAACGTTATTATCACCCGATCACTTATCGTCTGAATTTCTGGGATGAGGAATTATCATTATTTACATGTAGACTATATTATTTACATTTTCTATTGTCATGTGGACTATTGTCATTATCTTTGTTGTTGTTATCACAACGTTTTAGCCATTGTGCTCTACGGTTTTAATGTTGGGCAAAGAGCACAGATACTATACAGATCATAGCCAGAAATTATTTACATTCAGATTATTGTTCTTATCATAGCAGCAAAGATGAGGACAATAGACCACATGTAAATAATATAAATAAATTCTACTTCTGCTCTGTATAGTACCTGTGCACTCTGCCTAACAATCATTTCTCTGAGATTAAAGTTTTGCTTATTAGCCCTTTACTTTGGATCAGTGTAGTATCTGTGAACTCTGCCTAACAATACTTATATGTTGATTTTCACCATGCTGCTCAGACGAAAGAATATAAGAGTAGTGGATATTTCACCAATATGCTTGCCTCCAGGTTGGACTTTAAATCCGGATAGAATTTAATTATTTTGTTTTGTTTGCTTTATTACAGCAAAAAATATCCAAATATACGTGGTCCATTATATAGATATTTTTAGGGATCGATAAAGATAAAAACTATGTCTCTATTGAACTGAATGCTATAATGCTCCTTGCTCTTTGTTTTTTTTTTGTTTTTTTTTTTACTCATTTTATTCTATGAGGGACAATAATAGGAGTATTGTTTATAGAAAACGAAATGGGAAAAAGATGATTATCAAGAGGACCCATGTCAGCCGGTTGGCCAAAATCTCATTGCCATTTGCTGGCTTGCCTCACTAAGGAATCTGGGTGCAGAGAGGCATCTTGAACCATCTGTCTCTCTTTGTCCCTTTATGATTTTATATCCAAGGCTCATCTTGGACATGATAAACTACATCCAACAAAGCCTCTGATCTGGAGATTGGAGGGTTTGATGAGCGTAGAACCACATTTAATTACTTTTGTTCCCAGGTCATTCCTGATTTGGGGTGGTAGTACCTGTTAGAATCCCAGCTATGACTAAATAAGTGAACCTCCCAAACAGAACACTATGAAAGTATAAAAACATATTTTATAGTAAAAATACCACAATACACTTTTATATACAAAAATTACCAACAAAACCTATTTATAGTAGAATTACTAACATGAAAGAATTCTTTCACAATACTAATCCTTATATCCTACAATTTCTTAAATCAAACTGTATTCCAAAATTTAACTTCAACACTACAACATAAAACACACATATCACTGCCTCTAGTAATTATGTCCACACAAACATGTATATGCCCAAAAGCTGAGTATCATCTACCATATATTCAGTTGTGAAAGCAGAATAATAGATATCCTATTTTTATTAATTCAAAGCCCCTAAGAAAATTAAATTTTGGTATTAAATAACCCATAAAGGGGCTGATATGTTGTTAAAGAAACAAATCAATCAATCTAAGCAAAGGTAGTTTATTGCTGTTAGAATTCTATGGCTGCAGGGTCCAAACATCCCTCATCAGAGTTCTGACCAGTAGTTGGCTGTTTTTTGCCAGCTTATTCATTCTGTAACAATTTTTTTATCTATAACTGAAAGAATTGTTCTATTTGTAAGTTGTAGTAAATATTAGTATGACTGAAAAGTGTAAATGGTCAAGAACTGTTATAATTGAACTGCTAACAAGCAATTCAGTCTGAAATAATATGCATTTTATTCTTTTCAGGCAGCAATTATTTTTTTCCTGTGGCATCAATGACTTCACATTCAAGGATATCAGGGATCCTAGTAAGTACGTTTTCTTGGTTGCCCTGTTGGCAGGGCCTAGAATATACCAACTGCATCTTGTGCAGAGGGGGAATGTGTTTCATCCCTCTAAAGAAGAGGCATTTGCTTCATTCTAGTATTCTTCTGGATAGATGCAGTTGTATTCTGATATTCTGCAAAGGTGAATGCTTGCATATTCAAATATAAACCCAACCAACGCTTATCTACAGAGTTGAGTATAAACCCCACTAATGCTTGCATAAAGAATCAAGGTTGAACCAATCCAGTGTTTACCTATAGACTCAAGTGTAAACCCATTCGATAATTTATGCCTATCTATAGATTCTAGTATGTCATCAGTTCCCGCATAGGTATTTATGCTGATGACACTGCCATTTACTCCCGTTTCAGTAGCAAATCTGTCAGAGCTGACAAAGTAAACCTGGCTGCTGCTCTTGAAAAGGACCGCCAATCTGTGGTTAACTGGGGCAGGAAATGGCTTGTAAATTTTAATTCCTCCAAAACGAAACTGCTTTCATTTTACCACCATCTTTCACATTTACAAATTTACCATTTATCCATGCATTGAATACTGTTGCCATATCTGGTCTGGTGCTCCTGCTATTCATCTCAAGGTTATTGACAAGATCCAAAGAACGATCTGCAATGTAATCGATCCTGACTTGGCATCTTCCTATGTAGTTCCTGTTTATAAGAACTCTGGAGAACATCTGACTCTCTGTATCTATTACCCTATTAGTATCTTAGTGCTTTTTGGCAAAGTATTCGAGGCTTTTAATCAATGTTGAAATGTTTACTTCTCAGACAAACAATATGGCATCCATTTCACCAGGTCTACCCTACCACTGATGTGCTAATGGCTATAAATGAATGTGTATATCAAGCTCTTAATAATAATGGTGAAGCTGTGGCTCTAGATATCTCAAAGACGTTTGACAGAGTTTGGCATGCTGGTCTTCTATGTAAGCCCTAGGGCTATGGTATTATTGGATTTAATTCAATTGTTCCTATCAGATTGTGAAATGAAGTTTGTTTTGAATGGGTTCACTTCAAATGTGAGTGTCTCCCAAGGTTTTATCCTGGGTCTTTCGCTGTTTCACATCTTCACCAATGATCTTCCTGATGTCATCAGTTCCAACGTAGGTATTTATGCTGATGACACTACCATTTACTCCTGTCTCAATAGCAAATCCGTCAGAGCTGACAAAGTTAAACTGGCTGCAGCTCTTGAAAAGAACCACCAATGAGTGGTTAACTGGGGCAGGAAATGGCTTGTGAATTTTAATTCCTCCAAAACGAAACTGCTTTCATTTAACCACCATAGAGAAACTTTCCTGCCTGCCATCAGCATAGCTGATGCTAGACTCATTGAGAGCTACACACTGCTCCTTCTTGGCCTCGTTCACAACTGACTTGAAGTGGAACACCTACATCAAATCAACAGCTACATCTGCTGCAAAGAAAGCTAGATCACTATGTCGTGCCAGAAGGTTTTTCTTGTCAGAGTACATTTACAAATCTACCATTGATTACTGTTGCTATATCTTGTCAGGTGCTCTTGCTACTCATTTTGAGGTTTTTGACAAAATCTAAAGAAGAATCTGCAATATAATCAATCCTGACTTGGCATCTCAACTTCAGTCACTTTCTCTATCTTTTCTACAAATATTTTCATGGCTACTGCTTGGAGAAGATTTTTTTCCTGGTGCCTAGACTACGTTAGTTTAAGCATCTAGGTTCCACTTTTTTACTGTTGACTAAGGTAAATGTAATCACCACTTCTACTCCAGCAGTTTCTTTTCTCGCACTTCATGCCTGTGGAACTTCCTTTCGGTTCCTTGCTTCCCAGATAGCTACAATCTTCAAAAATTTAAATGCAATATCAATCGACATCATCTATCTTCTTGAACCCTATTCAGCCTTTATCCTTTCCTTGGTCCCCTCTATACCCAGTCTTTTCTTTCACCTTCACTCAAAAAGTCTAGGTACCATAGCGAAGAGCTCATCTAAACAATTACCATAGAAGTATTTACAAGAAACAACCTTATGGCAGTGGAAAAGTGACTGAAGACGAGATGCCAGATCAAGGCCAATGATATTGCTGATTCTTCTTGATTTTATCAATGAGCTCAAGGTAAATAGCAGCAATGTGGCAGCAATATTCTAAGCATGGATGAATGGTAAACTTATAAATATGTAAGATAGATTCTTTTGTTTATAAAAAATTGCAAAACATTTTAAGTTTAATTGATGTTACACGTCATGTAGTTTAAAAGAATTCAAAATGTCATTGGTAAACAGAAGTTTAGCCTCATTCCAAAGCAGTAGTAGGCGATTTCCAGCTAAAAATACCGGAAATAACAGTTGACAAGTGTTTATTTATAGCAACTATCTCAGTGTAACAATGCACCTTTTGCTGAAAAGGGAGAGAATTCTATGGCAATAATTTTCATCTCCAGCAAGCTTAAAGGTTAATAATATATATATATATATATATCAATTTTTTTTTTTTTTTTTTCCTTAAATAATATCGATTTCTCTTTCAGGGCCAAAACGATGTACCATTTTATGCAGTGCTGTCGTTAATTTTATTCGCTTTAAAGTGAACCGGGAGCCTGTCATTGAATCAGCCTTAGAAAAGGCGGTATGTAATTTTACATTTTCTTTTTTTTAATCATTTCACCCCAAGCAAGGTGATAATGCCACTAGGTTGCAGCAGTTTACAAGGAGTAAAAGAAAATGAAAAAGCTCTAGTGAGGAAAAGGACGATAGAGGAATGTGGTTCAGGAGGACAGAAGATGGTGATTGATATTGCATTTAAATTTTTAAGATTAAAGATGGAAGAGAAGCAAGAAATCAGATAAATCAGGGAAGCCATGTCACATTGGTGGGGAAGTGATTGAAGTCAAGTTGCCAGGTCAGTATCAATTACATGACACACCCTTAGAATTTTGTCAAGAATCTTGATATATACTAAAAGCACCAGACCAGATATGGCAGCAATATTAAATGCACAATCAAATACAAGATTTATGAATGTGCAAGGATTCTGATGAGAAGAATTATCTGGCACAACACAGTGAATCAACTTTCTTAGCTGTAGACGTAGCAATAGTTGCTTCACTTCATGTCAAAAAAGGCATAGAGCACTGCTCTCCTTGGGTTTAAAATCATCCATGCTGGTGGTAGACAAAAAGTTCTCTGTGGTAATTAAATGAAAGTAGTTTTGTTTTGAAGGTATTAAAACTTACAAACCATTCTTTGTCCCATATAACCACAGTAACAAATAGTGGGGTAATGGATAGCAGCTCAGATTGAGGAATTGGAGAGCCGAGTTCAAATTCCATTTGAATCCATTGCATTCACTTACATGCTAATACCCTTGGGAAAGGTATGAATCCTCTTCTTCTCCCTCCAGCTATGGGTAAATAGCAGGACAAACCGGGTTATATAGCTTTGGATGTCAACTGGTCTACCGCAAGAAAGAAATGGCAACCTACTGTGGGAAAAAATTCTACCTTGTCAGTCATGTATTGAAAAGTATGATTGCCTAAGAGGGTATCACACATGGCACATAACTGAACTGAACAAATGTGTATTTAAGGGATTTTTTCCCCAACATTTTCAACTCCAAATACTTTGGTGAAAAGTGATATTTTTATTTTTTTATAGATCAGTTATAATGTAGTGGATATAAGGAAATTGAACATATAGGCTGTGCTAGTAGTTTCACATAACACCACAAGATTCTGCAGAACCAAAACATTAACCTAAGAACTGAAGCCATATCCTTAAATAGCCTCTTCAGATCATCAAGACTTTCACATGCATGTCATGCAAAGCATACAAACCATTCAGAAATGTCTAAACAGTTCACTGTATAAAACAGCTTTCTCAAATCAATGATTAAAAATAGCTTTAAGCAAATAAACTCTGTAGACTCATGGACTAGTCGTACAAAATAACAAAGGCCTGTACCAAATAAGAGAAAACACATCACTTTCAACATATATTGCAGCTTGAAAAGAAAATAATGATATAATAAAGACTAGCAGCATGGCCAGGCGTTGCCCATGCTTGATTCAAAAATCGTACGACTCATACAGCAATCGCTATCACTTGACTTAAAATATTTTTGCCCTTCCTTGCCTTTAAAGGAGTGCCCTTTGCCGTGCTGATGTTGCTACATGCCTTACTTCTTGCCTTTCTCACACTGCAAATTTTTTCTAAGCTCTATACTAAACATTAAATCTGTTACGAAAAAAGAACTAAACAAAATGAATACAAAACGATCAGCTTTAAAAAAGGACTCGTAACTGGAAAAACTGAATGAAAAAAGAGTGTTAACAACAAATACTTTTTCACACCCAACCCAGTTCTGCGGAATCAGAATCAACATTGAGTTTAAGCAAGCGAATGTGCCAATTGGAGTAAAGTGCCATGCAGATTTAAATTTTTCCCACTTGTGATGAATGCAGCTATCAATTTTTTTTTTTTGCATGCTAGTTAACATTTGTGTCAGTCAGCTGTTGGCTCTCACGCTGGCCAATAGAATCTTCCTGCGTATTCGTGGCAACCAGTCATTGGCTCTCACTCTGGCCAGTACAAAATGGCTGCAAACTACATGAAAACTGCTGTAGAAACATGAAAAAATCGATTATTTCCACTATCGATGGGAGTTGGGAAATGCAAAGTCAGTCTTGGCCTTCCCGCTAACTTGGAGCATGTGCATGTAAATTTTGGTGCAAATCCATTGAAAATTGCGGCTGTGCATTCATTACACACACACACACACACACACACACATCCTGCCTTTATAGATAGAGATATTGATGTTCTACATTAATTCAAACAAAAGGTTAGGAGGAAACTCTTACCAGTGCTGGAAAGAGCAATAATAATGGACTTGAGAAATCTATTTTCCTATTGTTTTAATAGAAAGATTATTTATAAATTTAAATTGATAATAACACTGGTTCTGCCAATGAATATTGATTTAATCAGATATAATTTCAGGCAAATAGATTTATAGGCATTTACCAGGGCACTCATAGTGCAACTGGATGTGACACATCATTGATGTTTAAAGTGGGTTAATAGCAATACCACCCAAAAATTCCTAAGCCCTCTTGGCGTTTTCCCTTTTGGGATTGCCTCAGGCACCAGTCAGTAAACTCTGCCCCCTCCCAAAGAAGAGGAAATGCCTGTGTCTCTCTGTTGCTTGGGCTTAATATTAGAAGAATATAAATCCAAGCCAAAGGCTTAGATCTCAAAATATTGGTTGCTATGAGACAAAGGGGGCCCAACCGCAACTACAATACTATCACTTAGTTTTCGTAATAATTTTTTTTAAAAATACATATGGAAGAAAGGATACAATTAAAATTTTTGTTGAAAAAAATATGAATTTCTTAGTAATTACAGCATACATGTACCATACATATTACTGGCAGTAGATATCAAATGTAAATAAAAAATGTTATAATTTAATTTTTTATCTATTTTTTTTTAAATTTTAAGTAATTGGTTGATATTTTTAAATAGTTTACTGCACAATTTATACATTAACAGATAGTTCAAAAGCATAATAGAGCATTGCATACAGTCCATTATATTAAGAGCAATTGTTTGTGTTTACTAGATTATTGTGTGAATCTGCCAATAATTGCTTCTGTATCCAATTCTGCTAACAATTCCTTTTCAATGACTAACAACATGTATGATTCCAAATTCTCCTCAGAGAGCGAATTTCTTAGCTTTATTTTTATTATCTTTAATTTTGAAAATGTCCTCTGACATCAGACTTGAATGACTGAGAGTGTGCAGATGACTTTATAAAGTTCTTATCCTCTTTTACTACAAAAATAATTGTCTCTGTTTATTTCTTTATTGCATTTTTATTTGATGTTGGGGGTGTGGGCTTGACACCCTGGCCAGTCTGCTGCAGTGTTTACTATGTAAACTGAAAACTTTCTCCATGGATAGACTGAAAATATGAAGCACAATGTTAGAAAAGAAACTTATAATTTTGAAGAGAAATAAATTGACCTTGTTTTGATACCATTCTTTTCATTCTGTCTGGTTTAAAACTCGTCTTACAAGATTGAAGACATTTATAAATCAACTCTCGAAGTGCATACTGGTAGTATTCTTGACCCAAGAAAAAAAAAATATTTATGAGACGAGCATATTATATGGGGTTGCACTAATTTGCATTTTATTATTTACATAGGTAAGTTATTTCATGATGTCAAGATTTTTATTTATAATCTTTTTATAGGAACGGTACAAGATCCAATATGGTGAAATTACCAAAACAAACAATGAATTGAAAAGCCGTATCAGTGCTGAGATGGCCCAATATGACGAGAGGGAGAGTAAAATTCAACAAGTAAGTATCTAGTTTGTCTTTGTAGATTTTTTTTATGTGTAAATTTGGCAAAGTTTAACATTTGTACCTGCAAAAAAAAAATGTGTCAGACAGGCAGTTTTTCTCTAGTACTGTGTACTCCCTCAGCAGATTTTATTGCTTTAAAAAGCTATTTTTAAAGTTTTAATAAAATTCAAACATATGAAACTGGATTTATGCAGTATCTGTCTATATTTCTGAGATGAGGCATTATGTACACTATTTACATTATTTGGACTATTGTCCTCAAGGACACATGGCACAGTGGATAAAGGTGTTAGTTAGATCCAATGACAGGGCCCAAAGAGTGTGAGTTCAATACCCGGTTAAGGCAGTAGAGAACTTTCAGAGGGAAATTAACAGGAGATAACTGATAACTGACATCCATTGAACATGGAACTAGAACAGTCTACCCCAGTAAGTGAAATAAAGGGTTCAGTTCAACATTCCAACCACCTGAAGAAGGCCAGAGCATACAACAGCTGAAACGTTGTAATAAATATGGCAACAAAGATGAGGACAATAGTCCAAATAATGTAAATAGTGGATTTATGCATTGTTTTTTTTTTTCTTTTTTTTTTTTCAAGAAATGACAACAAATGAATTAAACATTATTCTTGTAATTAAACTAATAAATAAATACATCAGGTTTAACATTTTTGTGGTCAATTCTTGATGAAAAAAAAAAATTCAGATTACTTACTGTGAGATCAACACAGATTCATTTGTCATTCATCTTGTTTATCTGACAAGCTTCAAGAAAATGGCTCTCTCTGAATTAGCCTGGTTAGCTGCCAAGTGCCTTTTTCATTTTCTGTGCTAGATTGGAGGCTGCCATGTTATTCCTGTGCTGGGTATGACAACTACATCCAACAGCAAGGCCTCTGATTGGGTGTTTTTGAGAAGTGTGGAACCACCTCTTAATTGCTGTTGTTGCCAGGTCCACTCTGGCCTGCAGTGGTAGCACCTGTTAGGGTCCCAGCTATGGGCAAAAAATAATCCCCAAAATGAGGTCAAAACACTATGAAAGTATAAAAATACATTCTTATAGTTAAAATTTCGAACAATAGATTTTAATAGTAAAATAAAAATTTCAAGAATAGATTTTAATAGTAAAAAAGAAAATTTTGGGGAATAGATTTTAATAATAAAAAAAAAAAAAATTCAGAAATAGGTTTTAATAGTAAAAATAAAATTCCAGGAATAGATTTTAATAGAAAAAAATTCTAGCAATATGTTTTAATAGCAAAAAAAAAAAAATTGCCAACACTCCTATGGAAATTAAATTTGGTTATTAAATTTAAATGACCCATAAGGAGTTGATATGCCATTAAACAAACCAATCCAAATCAAATCCATGTTAAAATTTACTGCATTCTGCATAACATTGTTGGGTCATCTTTTATTTATGACTTATAAACAGCGTTTTCTGAAATATCTGACACACTCTGTATAAGGAGAAATATTTTTCACAAAGATTTTTGCCTTTTGTGATCTGGTTAAAATTTAATTATTTTTTTCCTGTGTAACATAAGTTTGTTAACTGATAAACCACTATTTACATCTATATTTCTGAGATAAGCTATTATAACTATTTACACAATTCAGACTGTTGTCCTCATCTTTGTCATATTCACAACATTTCGGCCTTCTTCAGGTGCTATACTGGGGTAGATTGTTCTCATTCCACATGCCATGCCTTTTCTGGATAGTTCAGTTTCAGTTATTCCCCTTTAGTAACTCAACTCTCCAAGTTTTTGTTCAACTCTGCTGTGGACAGGTATTGAACTCACAACTCTTTGGTCTCTGGATCACTTCAACCAATGCTTTTATCCACTGTGCCATTCCAGTGTATATCACCTGAAGATGGCCAGAGCATACAATGGCTGAAACGTGAATATGCCAATAAAGATGAGGACAGCAGTTCGAACAATGTAAATAATGTAAACCACTATTTAGTTGTAATTTCTTCAAACTGGAGTTTATCATATCAATAAAAACACACACCTAAAAAGAATATTCATAATTTAAAAAAAAAAAAAAAAGATTTTGAGAAACAGATCAATCAACCTGTTCCAGCCAATATTCACAAGGTGGACAATTTGCATAGGTGTATTAATGCATCAGGTTCAGTGATAGCTGACCATTTGATTAAAATCCCACAGTGTGCTTGACCTTATAGCCTGGCCATGTCCTCAGTCCCCTGTCAGGCTAATACCAATGATCATCTGAAAGTTATAGAATCACTATACATTAAGTATCAGATTTTTCAAGCCTTCTTTCCTCAAAAATAACTCATAACCTACTTAGCGAGCTTGAGTAACTGGATGGCAGAACAAGATTCAGGAGAAATAACAAAAAGACAAAATTTATTGAGAGCTTTTTGGATCTGGCTTCAATAGATCAATCATCCAGAGTACTGATTGTGGAAACTTAATTTCTGTCTTATTTTCTGGGAGGAGGAGTTATCATTATTTAAACTATTTACATTCAGACTATTGTCCTCATCTTTGTTGTTGTCATCACCCGATCACCTTCTGTCTGATTTTCTGGGAGGATGAGTTATCATTATTTACACTATTTACATTCAGACTATTGTCCTCATCTTTGTTGTTGTCATCGCCTGATTGCCTTCTATCTGAATTTCTAAGATGGGGATTTATCATTATTTAAACTATTTACATTCAGACTATTGTCCCCATTTTTGTTGTTATCACAATATTTTGGTCATTGTGCACCCCTCCACTTTTTAAAACAAATGGGGAAAAAGAAACATCCATTTGACTCTCTGTCTTTTTTGCCGGCACATTTGTCCATGTTTGCCCATTTTCATTAATGACAGTTTCAGCAAGCAAGGCAATGTTAGGAATAAAGTAGATATATTTATAAATATCTTACAAATTTCTGAACGTTTAAACTTTCACACTAACCACAGAAACTGTTCATATGATGTTTATGTGTATTTTGTCATTTTGTAATTCTGTTTTTATTTTAAAGCTACAAGAAAAGATCAATACCACAAATGATAAAATGGTGGCAATTCAGTCGGAGAGCCAAAATTTGTTGGCAAAAATCTCTGAGAAGAAAATGATCATCTCGGAGGCAAGGGCACGTCGGGTATGTAGAGTTATTGTTTGGTTCTTTGTTGATTGATTCATTCATTTTTTCATGGCTTATCAACCCATTGCTGGTTATTTAAAGCCAGAAAATATTTTCAGATTCCAAAATTTTTCTTTTCTTTAAATTAACCCATAGATGGGGAGAAGAAGTAGATACAAGCCTTTCTCAATGGTATTTTGCACATAAGTGAATATAATGAATCCAACGGGAATTGGAACTCAGGTTTCCGATTAACAATTCCAGGCCATTACTCATTACACCATCTGCACATCCAAGCTTACAGCAGCTGGTATTCCAAGTGGTTACCCATCTAAGTTCTGACCAGGTTCAACATTGCTTAACTTAGAGATTGTATGAGAACTGGTGTTTCAACATGTTGTGGTCATAAGCATTGGTCCTTTGTGCCTTAGAATAAGATTTTGCTTAAAGTATCCTGAAGGGCATTTTATATATAGTGGAAAGTGCTCAATATCAGTGATAGAGCTAACATATTCTGTTGTATGGATATAACTTTATGACCCTGGGTTTCATGTTTTTGTGATCATCAGACAAACTCTGATGATTGTCTGGTGATCACAAAAGCATGAAACCCAGGGTCACAAACTCATATCCATACGAGAGAGAGAGAGAGAGAGAGAGAGTGTGAGAGTATATATATATATATATATATATATATATATATATATATATATATATATATATATAGTGTGTGTTTGTTTTATGGCAAATACTATTGAAAAATAATAAACATTTTATGTCAATTAATTTGATTGATTGACTTTTCCAAATTGTGAATGGTCCTCCTCAAATGAGGAGGAAATTCCATCAGGAATTGTCCAAAGCTCATTTCAGAAGAAAAGTAAAAGTAATATGGCCCGAGCTTCCAACTTTCTTAAGTCATCATAAGGTTAGGTAAACAAATTTCTGAGTTTAATAAAATTTTAGAAATTGTTTCACAATACAATATTTTAAAAAATAAACTGTTACTGTGTGTGTATGTATATATGTATGTGTGTATAATATTAACAGTACAAATAATATAGAGGAATTCCACCCTAATTACCATGTTTTAGAGAAAAACCAGAAGTGCATGGGATGGTCCACAACCATGAGAATCCGAAAAATAATCAACCTTTCACAAAAATCATTAACTCCCATACAAATCCTAAGTAAAGGACTAAAATTTACAGAAACACCCCAAAAACCAAATGTAGTAGAAATTAAAAATGATGCTTCAGACTTTTGCAAAAGACTGAGGCTAGCAGAACAATTTTTTTGAAGACGACAATAATAAATCTCTAGTTAAAAACAAAACGGAATATTAACCCCCAAACAGTAGAAATATAGCCCTTGATAAATTCTGTGATTACATCTCAAACTTACCATTTGACAAACTGGAAATGTCCCAAATAAAACCCAATTTCGCCAAAGAAAAATGGAAATGGAATGAAGTAAAATGATCTAAAATTGGATAGAAATATTGTTATAAAAGAAGCTGATAAAGGAGATGCAGTTGTTATTATGGATGCAAAACAATACACAAACATTATACAAAATATACTACAAAACGATATATATACTATGAAGAAGCCAAATAATACAAACTTTATAAAGTGATGAAACAACTCACTGATTTAATAGATCCATACCAAAATTTATGAGTAATTTGACTATCTCACCAACTTTAGGTGTAAAACAAGCAATCTCTATGGATTATCTAAAGGTCGCAAAAATAAATTAATCAATGAAACCTGCAATATAACAAAAGCCAACTATCTGAATATACCTGCACCAAATGACTTAGAATTAAGACCTATCGTAACAGGCCCAGTTTGTGAGAGACACTATCAAAGCTATTTCTTACACATCAAGTCTCTCATCAAACAAGTTTGGAGCTTCATATGAAGTCATCTAGATTTTCTCAACTATCTACCAAACAAAGTAAACCAGAACACTTACATTGTGTGACACCATTTATGGCGAAATTGTGACTATGTTTTCTGATCATTCATTGCTCACTATGCCCTGGTTTGTCTTTTGGAATGTGATTGCTTTCAACAACAAAAAATGAAGACAATTGTTTTTCAAGACTCCCTGGTTGGGAAGTAGCAACAATATGATTTCTCACTGAAATGTGGGATCCTTCCTTCGGCTTCGAGAAGTGGACTGCTATCTTCCTAACTTCACTGGCCTCAGTGACTCCTGATTCTTCACTACCAGTCCTTCTGTCACTGGGCAGCTCCAACTCCTCTGGTAACCTACCTATTTCTCTCATGGTTGAACCCACTTTTCCTTCCTTCCTGACTCTCTCTGATTATATGGATAATCCTGGGGTCTCACCCACTCCATCCACCTGTCTTTCCAGAAGATTTGGGACCATCCTAAAGCCACGAGTAGTCAAATCTTCAAAGGACTACTTTTACGACTATCTAAAATCATTTATAAAATTTTTATGTTTTTTAATTCAAAAGTGAACTGGTGACATGAATCCTGAAACACTAACCCTTAAGTTGACTCAAAGATGGACTGGAGACAAAATTCCTACGAAACTCCAATAGCTGAGTGGACTTAAAAGGAAGAAATTTAACTCCTTATCTTCTAAAGATGTGTGAGAAATCATTGTTACAATTATTTCATTGGATGTTGTGAACCTATATAGCAACATCCTACACAACTATGGAATCAAGGAAATTAAATACTGGCTAGAAGCATTCCCTCAGCGATTGTCTATGGATTTTTCTCATTTCTGTTATCTTTATAATAAGTCAGAAAAAAAATAATTTATGTGCTTTTTATTGGTGTTAGATTAAATTTTTCTTCTACACACACACACACACACACACACACACAGATTGCAATAGGTAAATTGTCATCTAAATTATGCAAAAATGAAAATAGCACTGACATCTCATTTTAACAGATATATTTACCAAAATTTCATAAAAATATCTCAGAATATTAAAGAGTAAATTTATTCAATAAAATTGTCATAAACTTCAACCAGGACCTCCAGACGTCTTTGGAATCTCCTGCATTTCTTCTGGACAGTCTCCTTGTTTAAGTTGGTGAATGCTGCCATAATCCTTGCCTTTAGTTCATCTTTGGTGTTACAAGGAGTTTTGTTGGTCTCTCCCTCAACTGTGCCACACACATAATAATCAAGGTGGTTGCAGTCTCAAGATTTAGGTGGCTGGATGTAAAGAGTGATGTGGTCACAGAAATTGTCTGACAGCCATGACTGGGTTCTCCTGCTTGTGTGGCATGGTGCAGAGTCCTGTTGGCAGACACAGGGTCTTCCAGCAACTACCCTCTTGACCTAGGGCAACACTATCTTCTCAACGTACTTGATGTAGGCCTTCATGTTGAGTGTGAGGCTCTGTGGGAATATGAATGGAGGTATAATGATGCCATCATTAGTGATCACTCCAAACACCTTCGTAATCACCATTAGACTCATCTAACTCTTTCCAAATCTTCTTCACTGTCCTCTGATTGGCACACAGACACTCTGAAATGTTTGTATTGGAGCTTCTGTCATGAATGCCAATCATGTTGTTTCCAAATTTCTGATGGAGTTGATTGGGTTATGGTGCTCTGTTTCTCAGAGATGGGGCCCAACTGACCCTACGGTACTGTGCAGTTGACAAAATCAAAAACCAACAGCACGCATCGTAAAATATAAAATGGCGACAATTTACCTATCGCACGCTGTGTGTGTGTAAGTGTATATAATATATATATATATATATATATATATATATGAGCAGATGTCAGGTTTCTTATTGTGACAATGGGTTTTAAATAAATAGGTAACATTATGGATTCTGGTGCAGATAGGATTTGATGCAACCCCTCCAACTCTGTTATAAATCTGTTCTCTTCCTCCCTCTTTCTGCTTTGTACAGGATGAACTCAAGTTAGAGATAATGAAAGTCACTCAGGAATGTGAAAAACTACAGCGGAACATTGTCCAGTCTCCCCAGAAAGTTAAGGCCAATTTATGTTCCATGCAAGAAAAAGTAGAGTTCCTGAAGAAGATAAAGACTGAAAAGTTGGAGCTCGTATCCAGTCGCCGGAAGCAACTGGACCAGTTGAAAACCCGCAATAGCATTGTTGAACAGGGAATTTCTTTTATGCAGTCAATGCTGGAAGACAGTGAAAGCATAAAGTAAGTTCTTTTTTTTCTTTTTTTTCTTTTTTTTCTCTGCAAACATGGATAAATGGAATTTGCCTGCAATAAGACAGTGTCAAAAGGACTGTTTTTCCCAAGACACCACTTTTTTTAAACTACCTTCACTCTTCGGTAATATTTATTGTTTTAAAAAGCGATGATTAGAATTGAAATAAAAGCAGAACATATGAAAGTGTATTTATACATTTTCTTTTGTCCCCTTCTTCCCTGGAAATTTTTTCCCTTTTGTTTTAAATTAAATTTAAATTTGAACAAGGGAATGGCTCCTATCCAAAAAATAGAAGGGGAAAGAAAGATGGCGGTCACAGCAACAAGATCATTGAGTATTACTAAAATGTATCATTTTTCTCCACAATTTATAACAATGATTTAAAATCAATCATCATTTTCTTACAAAACAAATGTGTGACACGCAGCAAAGTGTGGATAATCTGGCTAGTTTATAGTATATATTTAGTTAAAGCCATAAAATTGTGTTCAAAAATTTTTAGATTTCGGCATTAAATAACCCATAGAGGTTGATATGACACTAGACAAAATCAACCAACTAAATTATCATCGCTTTTTAAAACCATAAATAGTGCTGAAGGGTGAAGATGGTTAAAAAAAAAAAATTGTCATGAGAAAGACCATCATTTTGTCACTGTCACAAAAGTCCATTTTTGGGGGTAGGGTTGTAATATTTACTATTACAATTTTTTTTTTTTTCATTTAATTTTCTTGTATTTGGTTTGGAGGATTTTTTTTTTTTTTTTTTTTTTTTTGCTCAGCCAGTCAGTTATGTGCCTTGCATGATACATGCTTAGGTGATCATATCTTTCAATACATGAATGACAAGGCAGATTTTTTTTTTTTTTTCCACAGTAGGTTGCCATTTCTTTCTGCGGTAGACCAGTTGCCATCCAAGGCTACAAAACCTGGTCTATCCTGCTATTTACCCATAGCTGGGGTGAGAAGATTTATACCTTTCCCAAGGGTATTAACACATAAGTGAATGTAATGGATTAAACTGGAATTCAAACTCAGAAGATCTAAATACATAGGACTATTTTTTTAAAGTTGTCTGACTACTGCTATTGATAGTCTTTTAACTACTATATTTTTATCTTTTTCTCTGTTAATGGGGGCTTCTTTCCCTCGCCTCAAAGAAGAACAAAATGAATTGGTATCTTTGGTTAACCCTGGGGTTTAACTAAAATTAATAAATTTCTTACAGATAAGAAATTGGCATGCACACG
The DNA here is from genome assembly GCA_903632075.3 of Acanthosepion pharaonis. Taxonomy (NCBI): domain Eukaryota; kingdom Metazoa; phylum Mollusca; class Cephalopoda; order Sepiida; family Sepiidae; genus Acanthosepion; species Acanthosepion pharaonis. The sequence goes on from CAHIKZ030003431.1 coordinate 629,046, forward strand.
TTTTGCTATAATCATTTTTTGGCTGTTTTCAAATAAAATTGAAAGCTTTTCTCCATACACTTAGAAAAATGTTTGAACAGAAAGGTACAGTTATTTTTTTTATTTTTTTTTCTAATTGAAATTAGATGAAGCAGAGTAAATTATTAATTTTTCAATCCGTCTATCTTTCATTTTAATTTCAGTTACTTTTTATTGCAACTCTCAGATTTTCACTCTGTAGACATTAGTAAACAATTCAGATCAGAAATTTTAAAAATATTAAAAATAAGCCAGACCCATGTAACTTAGCAAGAGCTATGTCAATCTGAAGATAGCAATAAAAAGCAGTTGTACATTATTTACATTATTCGGACTATTGTCCTCATCTTGTCGCCATATTTATTCCAACGTTTCAGCCGTTGTACACTCTGGCCTTCTTCAGGTGGTTGGAATGTCGAACTAAACCCTTTATTTTGCCCACTGGGGTAGACTGTTCTAGTTCCACGTGCCATGTTTAATGGATGTCAGTTATCAGTTATCTCCTGTTAATTTTCCCTCTGAAAGTTCTCCACTGCCTTAAGGACATATGGCACAGTGGATAAAGGCATTGGTTAGATCCAGTGACAGGACCCAAATAGTGTGAGTTCAATACCCAGTTAAGGCAGAAACGTTGTAATAAATATGGTGACAAAGATGAGGACAATAGTTCGAATAATGTACATAATGCCTCATCTCAGAAATTAAGACAGAAAAAGCAGTTAATATTAAGAAAATCATTTTGTTATTTTTACTGATTCTAAGAAACTCTAACTAGTTTATTCTCTGTAAAATCAATTGATACATGAATGAAACTTCTTTTTTCATTTTTTTTTTTTTTTTTGTGTCTAAGTTTATAATAGCACCATTAGATATAATTAGATATTAGATATTAAATATATAATTAAGATATAATTAGATGTTAAATATAATTTCGGAACAATTTTATTGCAAGACTGAGATGAAGATAAAATTAATATTCCTAGAAGAAATATAAAAATATCTCAAACACTTCTGCAATGTTCTTCCTTCTCTATTCTTGTAATGTACCAGAGCTTTTGACCAGAAATGAAGTAAACGTTTTACTGCATTTTATGCGAGAGAATGCCCAGTCCTGGGGATTCTAACCCTGTGATCGATGCCAGCGTTACAGTGGTCACTGAGACTGGGCTAAAATTTTTCTCCTTTGCCCATATACATACATATGTGCATAGCACTTTGCACATAAAAAAATTCACCTTATGTCACATCCTGCATTAGTGGGGAGGCTGGGTAAATACTTACTTGAGTTTTTGTTAATTTTTTATAGAAATTAAATTTTTCTACACAGCAAACGTCATTCTATACAACAACGATCCATATAAGTATGGAAGTGCCATTGAATACTTGTTATTTTTCCTTTCCAGAACAATTGAAGAGGACATTAAGAGGATCAAAGAGTCAAGCCAAGTGAATGTGCACAAGAGAAAAGGAATCAAGATACAAGAGGAGGAAATGGTAGAATCTATTGCCCTCATCCAGGATCGGATCCAGAAATTACAGTTACAAAAGCGATCACGAGGCACAGACCTTGATGCATGTTTCTCACAGACTACTGAGTAAGTACAATGATCCTTCAAAATATTCCAGATGAGCAAGCAGCATCTCTTAAATACTGACAGATATGCGAGAAGCAGTTCTTGGATCCCGTCGGATGCACGGGGGAGCATCAGCTCTTGGATCCCGTCGATACACACGCTGTGTCTCTTGAATCCCAAACGCTTAATATTAGAACTGCAAAGAGTTCTTTTTGAATCCTGCTGTTAAGTAAAAAAAAAAAAAAAAGTTTTTATAAATACAAGTCAAACAGGTGCAAATCCTCACTTGTATGAAAGGGACAATTATATGCTTTTATAAGATGTTCATATTTCAAGTTTAATACTTGAAGATTGTAAAAAGAACAGTGAAATGATGTGTAACAAACTAGTAGGTACTCAACTAATTTGGCATCAGTCAGAGATCAGAGATCCTACCCCTAGGTTTTCAGCACACGGCAGAGAGAAGGAAAATTTAGATATACATATACCTATGTTCAAAGTTCACTTTGAACATAGGTATATGCATATTTATTATTATATACTTTAGCTCTGTCTAAACACATTGAACACTGTTTTGTTCACATCTTATATTAAATTGAATAAATATTTATTCACTTACTTGTGTATGCACACTAACACGTGTATATACGGTTGTTAATATCTAGTTTGGATTATATCCACATTTATACTTACATATATATAAAGCATGTTTGCTTGAATAATCTAAACATATTATATGTATTTATTCTTATTCTAATCCTCTCAAATTCACGGATCAATTTCTTAGTAATATTATTAAACTGATTAAGAAAGACACTGTAGTTTTTTTCATTCCTTTTATTTTCCCCAAGTACTTTCAATTTCATCTAAAACAGAGGTGAATGCTAAGACAAAAATTAATGTAATTGATAGTTGTGAATTTTTGTGTAAATGTGCATGAAACATAAATTCAAGAGGATTAAAATTAAAATAAACATAGTATGTCTAAATTATTGAACCAAACATATTGAATATATATATATATATATATATATAAGTAGACATTGAAGTCAACACCCAGTGGCAACAGTCTGTTTCATGCTTAAAACAACCTGACGATTCCATTTAAGCATGAAATGGACTGTCATCACTGGTTGTTGACTTCAATATTCACTTTTATATTTACATACACTCGATCTCTGATATTAAGCAATTCAACCCATAAATATAGCATACCTTATAGCTATATTTTATTGTAAATATACACACACACAACGGATGTGTGGTTGATGTAATGGATAGTGGCTCCAAATAAGAAACAGAAGAGCTGAGTTCAAATTCCAGTCAAATTCATTACATTCACTCATAATGAATCCATTTGTGTACTTCCACTTAGCTATGAGTTAACTAGTAGGGCAGACTGGGCTCTTTAGCTTTAGTTGGCAACCAGTCCAGGAAAAGGAAACTGAATTCAAAAACTAAGAATGGTTGTTTAGAGACCTTGTTGCACACTATGTACACTAGTTGACTGTATTCAGTCCTCCCAAAAAGTGCAGTTGGTTCTGCATAAGCCTCTACCAATAAAGTCAAATGTGCAGGTACTCTGGCTGTTTGGTTCTAAGAACTGAACTTCTGGGCCCTCATATGTCAAAGACAATGGGCAAGTACACCATACGCATGAGCACACAATAAGCTCCGTATTTTATATGGTTTTAACTTGTGCAGTGTTGTACCATCTTTAAATTTCAGAAAAGCTTTAAAACCCTTTGGGTCCTGTTCCCCATGTAAACAAATTACTTAATGTAAGGGAGAAAACTCTCTCCCTTTCTGCTATCATTATTTCCCCTTTGTTTTCTCCTTTACATTAAAAGTTCCTAACCTCCTCACTACAGGTGGCATGCTCGTAGCATTTGGTAATTTTTCCTGTTATATTTTTTTTTTGGTGGGGGTGGCTACAAAACCGCTTATTGCTAAAAGCACTAAAGGCAATGATGAGAAACCTAATAAGGCGAAAAAAGTACTTTGTCTCCAATAAAAGTTTCAAGCACTGGATCAGTTGAAATAAAACTCGCCTGAAGTATGATGGAAGTGGGCATAGAATAATCCATGCATTTAAACAAAAAATAAAAGAAATTTGCAGATATTTTAGTGTTTCCTCTGCAAGGTGTTAAAGTTACTGACATTGGAGAAAAATCAATAGCTTTTATTGAGCTCCATATGCTGAACCCATTCCAATCAGCAAGTGTGACAGGTAAGTCTAACAATAATAAACAATTAAGTAAAAGTTTTGGTTTATAATAAATGGGAAGTTGTGAATTCAATGCTTTGCTGAATAACACACACACACACACACACACACACACACACACATCAAGTTTGTGCTATTGCTTGTAAAGACTGAGACATTAAATGGGTGGCTAGAGGACATAGTGCAGAAATTTCCATTTGTGTCCTGTCACTGGATCTAACCAACGCCTTTATTCACTGTGCCATGTGTCCTCACAAGAGTGTGAGTTCAATACCCAGTTAAGGCAGTGGAGAACTTTCAGAGGGAAATTAGCAGGAGATAACTGATAACTGACATCCATCAAACATGGCACGTAAAACTAGAACAGTCTACCCCAGTGAGCGAAATAAAGGGTTTAGTTTGAAATTCCAACCACCTGAAGAAGGCCGGAGCATACAATGGCCGAAACATTGTGATAAATATGGTGACAAAGATGAGCACAATAGTCCGAATAATGTAAATAATGTACATAATACCTCATCTCAGAAATATAGACAGACTCTGAAGTAATTTAAAGCTTGCACAGAATGACTTTATCACTTTCTAAAGTCTTACAACCTTAAAGCCATAGGTGAATTGGCATTGATTGATATGGAAACATCATCAAAATTCCTAGAACACTTGAAATGAGTAATCAAGGAAAAGAACAACTGTGAAGATCAAGTCTACAATGAAATGGGTCTTTTTCTAAAAGACAATACCAAATCTTACCTACATTCATAAGAGTGCCAACCAGATCCTAGGATTTAAGGCTTAGAGGTATGTGGCAATATATCTGGTCATATGATCAAGTTAAGCCTTGTATACAGAGCCAACAATCCCCATGACCTTAAGGTCAAAAACTGTTATATTCCGTGCTAATAAGAATATATACTTGAAAAACAAGGTGGAATAAATAAGTAAAGGTTTATTGTAAAAACCAGTACAATAAGAATAAAGTTAACAGTTATGTACAAGGTTGTCGCAAGTCAGTCCAGTAGCGAGTGTTATTATTGAAAGGTCGGTAGTTCTCACGTAAGTCTGAGTCATACTCAACAGATCCCAGCTAGAAATATTTACCAGCCTCCCCACGAGGTAGGATGTGGCACAAGGCCGAAGTTAATGCTGGGCAAAAATCATAAATGGGTTCGGGTCTGTACCTCCCTGGATGAGACTTTACCCTTCAGCATAGCCTCGTCTGGGTTCCTCGCTGCATGAAGGCAGAGAGTTTGACAACAGCTAAGAGCTGAGTAACAGATCCCAGCTAGTATATTTAGCTACCCCCCCACACACACACACACACACGAGGGTTGCATGTGGCACAAGGCCGGATTAATGTTGGTTCTCCAAGCCTGTAGGCTCGGCCAAAAATATTCCCTTTTTGATTGGTTAACCCTTCTATTGGTGAACTATAAAATGAGTCAGCTCATTTTTGCTGTCCTCACTAGTACCAAGGTACCCAAAAATTCTACCCCCCCCCCAAACCCCCCAATTTAGGTACATTATGGAATCTTCTTTCAAAATATTAGTAAAGTCTATATTCATATGGAACAAGTACTTCAGTGTTCATAAAGTATATCTTTTTTGTTTTGTAATTAAATTATTTGTATATTTTTTTTTTATTTTTTTAAAATTAATATCCACAAAAATTAGTTATATCATTTTGTCCACTGTTAAGTATTTCACGTTAATAAACATTAATAACAATATTATAAATTTGTGTTGTGATCACAACAAAAAATATATCCTAATAAGTCCTGAATATTCGTCAACAAAGTTTAATACATATGAATAGGTGCCAATAGCCATTGGTGAAATTGGACCCGCTAAGTCGCAATAAACTCTGAACAAGATATCTGTTGATTTTGGGATTTTATCCCTATTTTTATATTTCGTCATTTTCCCTTTAATACATGTGTCACAATGTTGTAAGCTCTTTGGAAATGTAATTTTCATTCCAGTGATGTGTTCTTGTAATCTTTTAACATCCGAATTATTACAGTGGCCTAATATTTTATGCCAAGTCCTTAAGTCATGCGTGGCTGTTTTCACAGACTTAATACTTTTCAAATAATACAAACGTCCATTTTGTTGTATATTAAATTCAGTTCCGTCTGGATATATTAACTTTGAATTGTCTCGGTAAAAATTAACTTTAACACCAGTTCTAACAGCAGACTGAACTGAGAAAATATTTTGTTTAAATTTAGGGATATATAAAGCCCTTTTTAATAAAGATTTACAAATATTTCCTTTAGTATCTCATAAATAAATACAGGCATTGCCTCTTTTTAAAACTAAATTATTAGCTCTGGTACCGTCAGCCAACTCAGTAAAGTGGGAGTCTGGCTCGAAGTTGGGGTCAAAATTAATAAATTTTGTTTCATCTGTAATTACATGATTTGTCGCACCCGTGTCGACTAGGAAAGAATTATAAGTATTGGGTATAGTATCCAACCCAAACGAAAAAGCTTATGTTTGCTCATTCGAAAAAGCTTTTACATTTTTACAAAAATCACTCCTTGAATAAAATTGACATTTCGCATGTACATGCCCGGCTCTTCTACAACAAAAGCAGATGATATTTGATTTTCTATTATTATTGTTCCTGTTGTTATTGTAATAGTTGTTTTTAAGCCCTTTGTTTTTAATATCATAATTCGTATTCTGATAGTATTGAGGGACTGGTTTTCTGAATTTTTTAAATGACATTCTTAGTTGCATTACATTATTTCCTTGATTTGGGGGAATACACATTTTTCAGTTTCTTCATAACTATGTAACGCAATTTTAAACTCAGTGAAAGTTAATTTTTTATCTTTTTGAGTTATGACTGTCATGAATAGTTTGAATGTTGCTGGTAATCCCTTTAAAACCATGTCTATTAGCAGCCCATCTGAGATAGTCTCACCTGCCATTTTTAAGGCATTTGTGACATTTTCAGCTTCTATAATATAATCTGTTACAGATTCATTTTCTCGTCTCCTTAACTAGGTTAGTTCAGTATATAAAGGAATAATTTTGGGCTTACCTTTTGACAAGTAATGTTCTCGCAATATTCGTAGGGCTCGACGTCCGTTGCCCTTGGCTTCTCTCATTATTAAAGACAAACTCCTGTCATCCAGGCATTGTATTAATTCAGCGAACACAGTCGCATTTCTTTCCATAAAATCATCATCATCATCATCTTTCTGGTCATCTTGGCAAAGAATGATGTCATGAAGTTTTTGTATTCTAAGGTAGCCTAGGAACTTGATTTCCCATAATTCGTACTTTGACTCGTCTCCATCAAAATACAGTCATAATCTGGGCTCGTAACCTTTGTTAACCATGTTCACCATAGTCTATGAATATAGAATACAGCACAGTACGTAATCTGTTCAATAAAACGTTAAAGATTAATACTCACGAGTCAGACACTCTACTGAATCCGCCTATATCGCCAATACCACCAGCAGCTGTTCTGTAATTCTTCAGTCTTCGATATCAAAGGCTGCCAGTGAATATTCGGAAAAAAACATGGCTGCCTTTATACACGTCGCATTGAATATTTTGAGCCTTCTGATTGGTTAACCCTTCTATTGGTGAACTTTAAAATGAGTCAGCTCATTTTGGCTGGCTCACTAGTACCAAGGTACCCAAAGATTCTAACATGGTTTAGTTGATTTTGTTGAACAGCATATCAACACCTCTGTGGGTTATTTAATGCTGAAATTGAAATATTTTGAACAGAATTTTATGGCTTCAACTAAATATATTTTGAGCACGATTGTATGCCTTCAACTATAGATAAAATGTATTGTTAGTCATTCTATAAAATCGTATTGGTCATTTTGCTTTCAAATTTATATTACTGGTATTTTTACTATAAAAATGTATTTTTATGCTTTCATTGTGTTTTGTTTTTGCTTGGGGTTTCACTGTTTTCCCATAGCTTGGACCCTAACAGGTGCTACCACCCCGGGTAAGGGTAAACTTGAGAACCACAGCAATTAAGAGGTAGTTCCATGCTTCTCAAAACCTCCAATCTCCTAATCCAAGGCTTTGCTGCCAGATGTAGTTGTGGGTGCAGTGAAGGATCAAATTGACACTTCCCTCATTTAACAAAGCAGCCTTGTATCATGGATCATGTGTATCAATTGTTTATAATTTCTGACATGATTATGCAAATTTGTGTGTGCATAAAAAGACCTAGCATGAGACTTGATTGATTTGTTTATTATGGATTATCAACCCTTTGTGGGTTATTTAAAGCTGAAACATATTTTGGGTTGTAGGATGTTGTTTGCAGTACCTTGGGTTTCCAAGCAGTCTATCTACACTGTTTAACTTTGGTGATAAAACAAAAACTGGTGTTTTCAGTGTCAAGCTAGTTTTTTGTCGAAAGAGTGATTAGTGGTACAGTGTACTTCTTCTCTGGTCCCGACAACTCTCTTATATCCGGGTTACACTGTATATATTTTTGTTTTTGTTTTTTTTTCAGCAGAGACATTCTTTTACAATATTTTCATCACCCAGTGTTTTACATACAGTAAGAATACACTTTTTATAACCATATTTAGCTGCAAATAATTTTTGCTGCCGACCCTTCTCCAAATCAAAAATGTAAAGACTGAAAATTCTTGTGCAAAGAATTTGGACACTGGAACGTTTTAAGAGTTTAAGTGGAATCTGCAGTATTTATAATTGTTTTCTATTTCAACCAGGTCCTTATTTGTCAATTAATGTTAACTGTTCTTTCCAGGAAGAAGAAGAAAACTGCAATTAAAGCCGATGCACTGAAAACTCAAAAAGAGACACTGCAAAGGGAGATCGATGCCAAGATGAAAAAGGTAGAAACTAACCACAACAAATGCACTGAAAAGATAGAAATGATCAAGGAACAGTATGAAAATATTCTTAAAAGTGTAAGTTTTAAAAACACAGTATATCTTTATTTTTATATTATGCATTTACTTACGGGAGCATGGCCGAGGGGTTAGAATTTTCATTTTCCAACCATGAAATCCAGGTCTGAATCTTGCCATGGTTGATTTGTCAGGAAGGTGACTTAGTAATATCAACCTGGGGAGATGATGCCATTGAAAAGTGCCTAAAACCATACCATGGGTTGAACCAAGCCTTGTGAATTAAATTAGGTAGATGGAACTGTCTGGAGGCCATCAATGGTTGTACAAGCACATAGTCTCAAGTCATCGTGACTGAGTGTACTGGCCTTGTTTAAACTGTTGATCATGCCAGATGATGTGCTCTCTCCAAGTGACTGTAACTAAGTTTTGCACAGCATAGTTTCAGTATAAACTGTAGGTGGGCTTTGTGGGTGTTGAAAAGAAAAAAGAAACAAATGTGCTTGAACAGGCGTCTGCAACAGGGATTAGTAGCCATTATTATTATACATTTATTGTAATTTTATTTTATATTGGCCTGTACCAACAATATAAGAAGAGACACCAAAGTAATGGTCTATAAAGCTATCATGCTGTGCACCTTCCTTTATGGAGATGAATCTTGGTCCAATACCTTAGATACACTCCTGATCAAAAATTTAAGACCACTTGAAAAAAATTTTTACAAAGACTGTTTTTCATGGATACATTATAAACTTTTTCTTACTTAAGGTTACTAATTCTATAATCTAAAAGGTTATGTAGACAAAAAGTTATAATCCGATCAATTTATTCAGAAATGGACATTTTTATAAAATGAGGCATTTTACACTTGATCAAAATTATAAGACCAGGGGGTATAAATTGTTAGATCTAGGGTAATTCCAATGTTTTTAGTTCAGTTAGAGATTAGCAATCACTGCGTAAAGGTGTTACATTGCCTAAAGCAAGCAAACTTACTGAAGTTGAGCGTGCTTTTGAATTCTAGATTTCCATAATCAAGGTTTGTCACAGCGGGTGATCGCAGCTATCGCAGTAAAACTGTGATTTGCAACTTTCTAAAGGACAGTGTGAATTATGGAAACGCAAAATCTACTGGTAGGCCCCCAAAAATTTCTCCAGCATTGAGTAGGAGAATAAGATGGGTTGTTGTGAAAGCCAGTGGACTTTCTTCTAGTCAAATTAAGGCAGCCACAGATGCTGATTGCAGTCCAGTAACCATCAGATAACACTTACGACAAAAAAGCATGGTAAATAAAAAGTGCAAGCAAATTCCTCAGCTGCTTCCATGTCACAAATTGATCCGTTTATGGTTTGGTCATGAATAACAAACATGGTACATTGAGAAGGGAAAGAAAGTCCTGTTTTCTAATAAGAAAAAATTCAATCGAGATGGTCCTGATGGCTTCCAAAAGTATTGGCATAACAAAAACATGCCTCCTGAAATTTTCTCCACACGTCATAGTGGTGGAGAGTCCCTAATGAGATGGGGTGCCTTTTCTTATAGAGGGATGATGGAGCTCCAGATGGTGCAGAGTCGTCAGACAGTGGCTGGTTATGTTAGCATGCTACAAAAAGTATCATTGGTGAGGGAGGGTCATTGTTTGTCTGGGGATAGATGGTTATTCCAACAGGAGAATGCTGCAATCCACACTGCATGCCGGACCTTGACCATTTCTACATTTCTCTTGAGACATCTGCATGCTCATCAGACATAAACCCGATTGAAAATGTTTGGGGATGGATGGCAAGAGATGTTTGTCGAAATGGCAAACAATATTCAACAAAAAATGAACTTCGTGAAGCTATCTTCAGAAGCTGGAGCAATATTCCTTGCAGCTTAATGGAAACATTAATTTCTAGCATGTCCCAAAGAATTTTTGAAGTCATCAAAACCAGTGGAGGTAGAACTCATTAAATTTGGTTGATGAATGTTTTCGTACAATTTCGTAGAATTTTTGTCTCTGGTCTTATAATTTTGATCAATTGTAAAACGCCTCATTTTATAAAAATGTCAATTTCTCAATAAAATGTTTGGATTATAACTTTTTGTCTACATAACCTTTTAGATTATAAAATTAGTAACCTTAAGTAAGAAATGTTTAAGATTTTTCCATGAAAAACAGTTTTTTTTTTTTTTAAATTTTCAAGTGGTCTTAAATTTTTGATCAGCAGTGTATTAAAAAGGAAGTTGTGGAGAATCATGATTACCTATGTCCTGAAAAGACATTGGTATTTATAAATGTGTGTAATTGTAAAGTAGGAATTTAGACAGAAATTATTAAAGACTAGCTTAAAAGCTGCCTTATTGGGTAGCATTTAAGCTAGCTCCTGAGGAGGGCTCTTGATTGGGCCTTCATCACAATAGGTAGGGAGGAGTAAAGGCAATAAGCAACAATAAACCACTGAAGAACTCAAAATTGATTGCTGCATAACTTTTAAAAGTTCAATGATAATTCTTTTGCTGATACTTGAAGATCATTTTATGTACATATGTCCTTACTTACCATACAAACAATTATTTTTATTTCATGGGTGATTTTTCACTGGATTTTGCAACTAATCTTCATTATTCCTAAATATATTTCCAAGTCATAAAAACTCTTATTGTACAAAAGAATTTGTCATAAAAAATCACATAATAGAAATTGCCAGAAACAATCACGGTAATGAAAACTTGGGAATCCAAATTTTCAGGATTAGAGGTCCTGATCTAGCCCAGATTATTTTTAGTTTGCTCACAGAGTTGGCCTGATTCCAAAACGGCCTCTAGGAGTAAAGTTGAGAAAAATGTGACACAGTGACATATACATTTATTATATAGATGACGTTATAGAAAATGCTGATAAATATTCATTTGTTGTGTGGGAATATGTAGCATAGACCTTGTTTAAGGTGTATGAAACTTATGACAACATAAATATATGAAAAGTTCAAACAAAACACAAGTGTTTCTATAAAAAAGACTTGTGTGTGTGTGTGTGTGTGTATATATATATATATATATATATATATATATATATATATATATATATATATATATTCATACACGTTTCATTAAATAATATAGACAAGTGTTTATTTATTTTATGACGCTTAACTCTACATTTGAATGAAAACTCTAACATTTTTAGGCATTTAAAACAACATGCCTGCCCACAATTCCGTAAAATCATTGTCGAAAGCACAATTATACTTCGACATGAAAACAATAGACAAAAACTAAAAATCCTTGAAGCATTATACATCAAACAGTTGAAACCCAACCTAAACAAAATCAATTATGGCATCTCTACAAATATTCTTAAATGTCTATAATTGGTAACAGAAGCCATTGGTTTATACCAACGGCTTTACATATTTCATACTTCTACAATTCACTCTCGTGTGGTCATGTGTGACGTCATGAGATGCGGTGCGATTTTCGCTTCTAGCGTCTTATATGCACGTGTTTATCGTTGCTTAGAAATTATCTATGTAAACATTCACAGACTATCATCACTGTCTTGTCCGTATATTGTTTAATATGTTGTAATTGACATCTTTGATAATGGCTTAAGTAAGTCAAAAGCTTAGATTGTATTAAAAAAAATATGGATCACTATTGTGAATTTCTTTCTTCGTTCAATGATAATGTTATTAAATTTATCAGATGTTACGAAAAAAATTTACATAAAATAAATAGACAACACTTGTCTATATTATTTAATGAAACGTGTATGAATGAAAAGATGCTGCCTAAATACACACTATATATATATATATATATATATTCAAAATTCTTAATACAATATTTATATATATCTACTTACAATAGACTAGGTACCAAAAACAATATAAATTTTGTACTTATCTGTTTGGTTGTCATGAGCCTGAAATTGTGCATCTTGTTACTGTAAGTTCAAAGAGCAAAAAGAAGGAAGATTGACTTTCCTGCCTAATAATTTCTCATATTGGTCTCATCAGATCACGTGAGTTTTTTTATTCTCATGAATATTTATTAGTTTTTATTGATATTTTTTTATTTTGGGTCAAGGGGGAGATAACATTTTGTCTCTCGCTACACATTAAATGGTCAACTAGCAGGGTCACCACCAAATTATTAGTCATATTAATTCAGCAGATTGTTGAAAATGACTTTTTTTTTCTTTTTTTTTTTATTCAATAATATTACAGTATCTTTCATAAATGAATTGCAGCCTTGAAATTTTAATTATTTTGTTTTGTATTTCAGTTGAACCAGTATCATCTTGTCCTGCAAGAGAGAATTCAAGCAGTTTCTGCTTAAAGAGTATGATATCCTATGTTATAACATAATATGAAATGTTGTTTTTTTTATAACCAACCAAAGGACTGCTGCCTGGCCAGGCAGTTGCATTATAAATATCCTATGTGATCAGGAAAAGAAGATGGACATGATTCGTTCCCCAAATTTAGTTGAATTTTTGGCAATCTTGGACATTCATTCTCTCCCCACAAAAAAATGGAATGTCAAAAAAGACAGTTTTTCCCTTGACACCACTATTATTTTAACTACCTTCACTCCTTAGTAATATTTATTGTTTTAAAAAGTGATAATTAGAATTGTAATAAAACCTAAGCATATGAAACTGATTTTATACATTTTCTTTGTTCTTGAAAATTGACAACAATAATAATAAACACTATTTATTAGATTGTTTATTGAAATGATTGGCAAAACACTAATTGCAAATCGATTCAAACTTTATAAAATGGTAAATAAGTATTTCCTTCACATATTTTAATAATTTAGTAAATGTTTATAAATTTATGAATAAAAAAATTGCTTTCATATTTATTTCTTTATAAATTGGTAAATGATAAATATTGCATTGCATTAGTTTAATTGTATTAGTTTTTAAAATGTTGTAAATATAAGATTCTTGTCAATAAACAATCTAATAAATAATTAGTGTTTAATATTTTTGTTGCAAATTCTGAAAAACAAGAATGTATAAATTCACTTTCATTGTGTGTTTAGGTTTTATTCCAATTCTAATCATCGCTTTGTAAAACAAACATTTCTGAGGAGTGAAAGTACTTAAGATAATTGACAGTGATGTGCCATGCGTGATTCACGCTTAGGCGATAATGTATCTTTCACTACATGACTGACGAGGCAGATTTTTTTCCCGCAGCAGGTTGTTATTTCTTTCTGCGGTAGACCAGTTGCCATCCAAGGCTATAGAACCTGATCTGTCCTGCTCTTTATCCATTTACCCATGGGGAGAGAAGAAGAGAATTCATACCTTTTCCAAGAGTATTAGCATGTAAGTGAATGTAATGGATTCATTACTGTTCTTTTATGTAGGTACAAAGATCCAAGATTGTCAAAATTTTTTTTCTTTTTTGTCTTCTATCCGAAATGTCTACTCTCATAAAAATGAGGTTAGACATCACATTTTTTTTTTTTTAAACTTCCTTCTAAGCACTGGATCAATTTTTAAGATGCTAAATTTGTGATAATGTTTCTGTGAGTTAACTAAAGACATGGTTGGATTAAGAACAATTGGTGCATAAGCACAGCCCACAAAATGGTACCCCACCCAACCTATTTTTCCTAATAACAACTAGACCTAGAGTTACTGCCTTTAATATAGTAACATAATATATTCATATAATTAAAAATATCTGCCTGTTTATATTGTAAATATAATGTATCATATTAATGATAAATTCGGGGAAATTGTTACTTTGCCAAATTCACATACCAGACGTTAAAATAGACACATTTCGTTGGTACTGCAAAGAAGCCACACAATGAACTAAGACTATTTGGGATGTTCTTGAATGTGTATAAAATAAAGCTGTTTTCCATTAGGCAAACAGATCTTTAAAAAAATAAAATAAGGCACAGTTTTCCTGGTTTCAGACCCCTACAAAAAAATTATTAACAATCAAATAAATATTTTTGACAAAATTTTGTGATTTCACACTACCCTGAGTTTTATGCTAGATGTGACGTCCTCACCATACAAAGCATAATACAAGGTACAGTAGAAATACCTCCCACATAACAGTAAGACATTAGTTCGATGAAAGACATTTTGCGTAACTTCAACAGCACCACACAGGTGACAGTTTAAAATGTGAAAAGTATTTTTGTAGCTGTCTTACCATTATGTAGGCGATATTTGAACTGTGCTCTGTATATTCAAAAGGGTGTAAAAAAAAAAAAAAAAAAAAAAAAAAAAAGACAAATGTATGCCACCTTTCTTTCTTTTTTTTTGTGTCCAAAGCATGTGGTTATTTTGTTTTAGAATTAATCTGGCTCTGACTTCAGGTGTTAAAAAAACAAAAAAAACATGTATACTCATCAGCAAAATTCATAATATTCTGACTGATCATTGCTAAAAGTAACATTTTGTGCTCCTTTACTGATTGGGTGATTACTTATAAGCAAAAACAAAAAAATAATTCTTCCTTACAGTTCTACAAGAAAAGTAATGTCTCAGAACTATTCATATTGTTTCTGATCATTGTTAGAAAAATACTGAACCAGAAAAGAGTCTTTGTAATTCTTTTATTTTTATCACTCATGAGCATTTTTGTACAGCTTTCACATTTTGCTTATTACACCACATAAAACAATTATTTTGCCTTCTGTGTTGTCTTCCTTGTCACAACTGTTATCAGAAATTCTCTAATAATAACCTGTTATAGACAAGCCTATGGTTGCAAGAAAGAAATACAACAGCAGAAATAGATTTACATGATTTATTTCAATAGGAACGTGTGGTTTTGGGACAACTACCTTGTGGTATAGTTCATAAGCCGGTTGCCGACCTGGGTTGATCTCTCATAGTAGTTCTCGCTGATTGGCGTGGTGCTACTGCTGCTGGCTGCTCAGACCGACCGTGACCGATCTCTTACCTGGCCTGCTGCTGACTGCTGCCAACCGCTCAGCCTGACCATGACAGGTCTCTTCCCTGGCCTCCTGTTGACTCTCGTACTACCCCGTGTGACCCCTTTTATGGCATTTTTTATGGCTTAACATGCTCGTAAAATGACGTGAGTATGATTAGGAGGGAAGCATTTTTATTGGTCGAAAAATAGAAACACTTTAAAATATTATCTTATTTTTCAACCGGAACTCGTGCGTTGGGGCTATGCATAAACGACGATAATGGTCATTTTGTGACAGGGCCTTGTCCCGTTCACATCTGGCTCTCGCTCTTGAGTATGTTAGTTTATTTGTCTGCAAATCAGCCGAGATATGTCTTATTTTATTTTATAACACTACAAAAAAAGTAATGTCTCAAAACTATTCATATTCTTTCTGATCTTTGTTGTTAGAAAAATACTGAACCAGAAAAAAGTCTTTGTAATTCTTTTATTTTTATCACTCATGAGCATTTTTGTGCAGCTTTCACATTTTGTTTCTTATTACACCATATAAAACAATTATTTTGCCTTCTGTGTTGTCTTCCTTGTCACAACTGTTATCAGAAATTCTCTAATAATAACCCGATAATAAATGAATAAAAATGAAACAAAAATTACATAAACAAATTCTGCTTATTATAAAAATATTTTTAAGCAATTTGAAATTAATTTCACTGTCTAATAATTTTTTTAAAAAATCCTTTAAAACTTATAAAGTCATAAGTCCTTTCAAATGCATCTATATCTATAATTTTCAAAATGTGTGTGTATGTGTGTGTGATATCGGATGGTGTTTATGCATTTCCACAGTTTTCATCTGATTTCGATAAAATTTGTTTTGTTTGATAGATAATTCTTCAGTGCCAGTTTTGAGTCCAAATTGTTGGCGACAGTGGTTCTCCACTACTTCCTATGTATTATAACTCTCAGCAATGTCTTACTATTTTCTGTCTGTTCTTGGATATATATCTTTCATGAAAAATTTAATAAAAATAAATATTTTAAATTATTACAATAATATTATCTATATCTATAATTCTCAAAATGTGTGTGTGCGATCAGATGTTGTTTATGTGTTTCCACAGTCTTCATCCGATTTCAATGAAATTTATTTTGTCCTTCTATTCGACCTGTGAGTATCAGATTCTCCAGGCCCTCCTTCCTCATTATGTGTCCCAGAAATTTCAGCTGCCTCTTCCTGATGTTAAGCATAAGCCTTCTCCTTGTTTGCTTCCTCTCTAAGACCTCATTGTTGCTCACACGCTCAGTCTATGATCTACTTAGCATCCTTCTGTAGAACCACATCTCCATTGCCTTGAGTCTCTTCTTCATCTTTGAGGAAATTGTCCGGCATTCACTGCCGTAAAGAAGGACAGATATCACATAACAGCTCAGCATTCTTTTCTGTTACCAAAAAATCTTCCTGTCTCGCAATACTCTGCCCAGCTCTTGGAATACATCCTTGGCCATCCCAATATGTCTGCGGATGTCATTGTCGCCCTTACTGTCCTCTGTCAAAATGCTTCCCAGATATTTAAATTTCCACGTTTGCTTGATTCTAGTGTTCCCGACCTGCAAATTGCATCTCAGGCTCAGCGTTTTACTGATGACCATGCATTCTATCTTCTTGCAATTTATGCTTAGTCCCTTCTTCACACTCTCCGTCGCTACCTTCTGTAGGAGAGTTTGTAATTTCTTTTCCATGTCTGCTATCAGTACTGTGTCATCTACGTATCTCATGTTGTTAAGATTGTGGACGCCAACGCTAAATCCCGGTAAGGTTTCCAATTTTCTTGGAATTGCCTTGCTGTATAGGTTGGTGAGAAATAACTATGAAAAAATTTTTTATTCATAAATTTATAAAAATGCCTACGAACAAAACAATTTAAATAAACACATAACGAGTAACTGATTATAAATTTGGAAAAAAAGCTTTTTCCAGACATTTCTTTCATTTGCTTTTGCTATGTAAATTTGTTGCAGGTTATATATTGACCTGCAAACAGATTGCATGATGGAAAACAATAACAAACTAAACAAAGACTTTAGTATAAAAATAAATTGCAAAGGTTTATATTTGTTAAAGAAAAATACATAAACAAAAATTGTACAGTGCACTAGACAAAAAATAACTCCGCAAGTTCATGTAAAAAGAATGTAGGAGAATAACATTGGCCTGAGAAGGACAGTTTTGGCAGTCGCTGAAGAGCGCTGTCCTGAGAAGGACAGTTTTGGCAGTCGCTGAAGAGCGCTGTCCTGAGAAGGACAGTTTTGGCAGTCGCTGAAGAGCGCTGTCCTGAGAAGGACAGTTTTGGCAGTCGCTGAAGAGCGCTGTCCTGAGAAGGACAGTTTTGGCAGTCGCTGAAGAGCGCTGTCCTGAGAAGGACAGTTTTGGCAGTCGTTGAAGAGCGCTGTCCTGAGAAGGACAGTTTATTGTATATTGTTGCTGCTGGCGAGGATGGCTGGAATATGAAGCCTGTTGGAGTGGAAGGAGCTAAAGGCCTACTGGAGATGATGGCTGACTAGTTAGAATTTCTGTTGATGGCCTGCTGTTAGCTGCTGCAGCTGGAACAGATATTACACTTTGATCCTCGTCATCTTGACCACATAAGGCATGGTTATTTCCCCATCCTCTGCAATGAGACTGGATGTGACACAAGGTCAGGGTTAATATGGGGAACCCGAGCATGCAAAGTTAGGCCAAGAAAATTGCCCAAGCCTCTATGCAATGAGAGGATGCAGCCTCGAGCAGCTGTCCCCCAGGGCTGGGCACCTCAAAGTATCATTTTCCTCGACTACAACTCTGTCTGCAGACAGAGACCACAACTGAGTCGCAGTTTGAAATTATTGGGTTGGTAGGTGAGAGTGGCCAGTCATGGAATGGTTGAATGGATCATATTAACAAATTGTTAGTAGAGAATTTTTGCCGGAGCATACGGGCTCAGTTTTGCCCCACATTAAGAAATGGCCTTGTGCTACATCTTGCCTCATGGAGAGGTAAGGTAAATAACCTTGCTTCAGGAATTACTAGCCTGCCACTCGATTCCCTGTCTTTCAGTAGTGTATTCTCTTTTACAATAAACCTCTCTTTCTTTCATCTACATGCACGTTGCTGTTCCTTCACTCAAGTACCACCTTTGTAACCTCTTTAAGGATACAACAAAAACTGTTAGCATATAACTTACAATTATGTCTGGCCATTTTAACTGTAAAATGATGAAACCTAACTGACAATCTAGTACTGTGTTTAAATTCATAAAGTTGATGTTAAAAAAAAAAATTAGAAGAAAAAGAATTTCAAATATATCTAAAGAGTTTTCATTGTATTTTTCATTTTTCTATTTTTTGTGAAGGACAAAATAATTATTATTTTTCTTTACCAATTTTCAGAACAACCTTTTCATGAAACAGACTGAGTTAATTTTTTTTTCTTGTTTGTCTTGTGATAGATTAAACTAACCTATTAAGTTTACCCCCATATCTTCCTGATATCATTTCACCCCAAGAAAGGTAATAGAGCCACTAAGTCACAAGTGGTTACTGAGTGTGAATGAAATTTTTTAAAAGAAAAAGAAAGAAACTATTAAGGATTGAGAACAATAAAAGAAGAGGAATCAAAAGACAAGATAATGATTGCATTTAAATTTTTGAAGATCAAAATTGACTGAAAAACATGAAGCCAGAAGAGTTCCACAAGCAAGAGGTTCGAGAGAAGAAAATATTAGCATAGAACTTATGGTTACATCTAGCCATTTCAACTGTAAATTAATGAGACCTAGCTGTCAATCCAGTACTGTGATTAAATTCATAAAGCTGAGGTACCAAACTCATCAAAACAATTACCCTCCATAAAATTAGTGAATTCTCCCACATTTTTCCTCTACATATTATCAAACAAAATTGGCAGATTTGACAGTTATTCATATCTAAATCTTCCACCAAGAAAAATACAGCTTTGTTAAAGATGAGTTAAAAGGTTGAAATTAAAGTCAAACAAGATGTATCTATATGAATAAAAATAATGAGAAGTCAAAGTTGTGGTGTCAAATAAAGAAATCAGTTGAGCCAAATTCAAGGTTATGTTCACTTATGCACAAATAACTTTGGAAAAGTGAAGGGATTTTCCTATTGGTTGGATATCTGCCAACAAAGAGGATGAAAACACCTCAGAATCAAACACTGGATCACAATGAACAGGACACAGATAAGACTTCCACATAGGAACACCACATGTATAAGACGAAGGCAGCTGAGACACCAGAAACACAAACAAGGATGAATAAATTTGAAATGACGCAAACAAAAATCCTTGGTAATGCATGGCAATCCCATTGTCTGACCAACGCATCATACTGCCAAGCTCTGGTATTTACTTGTTGCCCCACTGCTGACAAGATGTGACACGGGGTTGATTTCATGTGGGGCACCCAAGTATGTAGACCCAGACCAGAGCCAAAAATTGCACAGCCCCTACAACCGTTTGTTGTGCTGGCAAACCTCCTCCTTAGTGTAATGAGGGGTTACTACCTCAGGCAGCTGTTCCCTGGGACCAGGCACCACTAAATATTTTTCAGTTGCACAGATAGAGATATAATTGAGTTGCAATCTGCCTGAAGAGAGAACTGCATCTGGGAGATGATAAGAGCAGGACAGTGTACTACCAATCTCTGCATCTTCCTAGAAAATGTGCCTGCTTTTATGGAGCCTGAAACTTGGCTAACAAAGGAATCATTTTTACCACTAACACCACTCAGCTCACTGGGGAAGCTGGTAATCAATTTCTTTCTTCATAACCAAATGTTCTGGAGTTTGCACTGGCTCTGTTATAGCACGGCAACCATATGCCATCTTGCTGCAAAGACAGCACACTAAATATCTTTTTGACCAATGAAGGCGGGTACCATTATCAGTAGCGATTGGCTGCTCTGTCTGCATTTCGTTTCCACTACAGAAAGGTATGAATCTATCTCTTCTCCTCCCAGTTATGGTTTGAATAGCATGACAGATTGGGTCCTATAGCCTTGGTTGGCAACCTACTGTGGGAAAATCTTCAGCATCATCAGTCATGAATTGTAAGAGATATAACTGTCCATGTGGCACTTAACTGGATGAACAATAATTATTTTAACAAATGATACGGAATCTTTGCAGTTCATCTTTGAAGACAGAGTGAAATGAAATAAATACATCTAAGTGACAAAAAAAGTTGCAATCTCTGGAGAAAGCAAATCATATAAGGTTTAATTGATTCATTCATTTTTTATGGGTTATCAAACTAAATCATATGAGTGTTGTAAGTATGTGTGTCTGTTGGGGATGTAAGTTGCAAAGTTGAAGAACTGACTCTCTGACTGAATCATTTTTGTGTTCATTGAGTGAGTGAGTGAGCGTGTATATGTGTGTGTACATGTGTAATAGCATCAGAGACACAAATAAGTTTAACTGATTACACTGGTGAACAGAGTTTCATTATAGGGGTTACTAGGATCAAACATGACATAATATTTCTTGGGATTGATAGTAGGGTGATTTCTCATTGCCTTCTCCACAGTGACTTATTTAGACACTACCTCAGGTTAGCTGGCTGTTGACTCCTCGTGAGTTCTTTCGCAAAGTGGAAACTTATACTTAAAATCAGGAAGAGACAATTGAAATTTCTGGGGCACATAAGGAAGGAGGGCTTGAAAAATCTAATACTTACAGAACAGATTAAGAGAGACAGGAAAACAATGTATAACATATTTGATGAGCTTGAGAAAATGGATGGCAGAACAGGGTTTAGAAATAAATTTCAGGATAAGGCTGCAACCAACCATTATCAAGCCAGGTCTGCAGCTCATGTTTGTATTCCTCCTTGACTACCCCTGGTATTGGGTACTCGGGCATCCGATTTCTCAAACTCTCTGGTGATCAACCATCCGACCACTTCCATGATGCGACCCATATCTTCTGGTTTAGGTCAAATTCGGCGCAGAAATCAAGTTCTTCTATTTCAATAGCAGTGTAACAAACTATCCCAGGCTTGGGAAACCGTACATCACCACACTGTGTTATTTGGAGTCCGCCCAACTTTTTAATGGCGTCGAATCCAAGCAACAAGTCAAAACCCAGTAGCTCTCCATCCACTACCAAGACATCAATTTTGAGGGGGTTTGCATTCATTCATAACTCACTTATGGAAGAGACCGGCGCTGACGTCTTGTCCCCTTCTTTTCCCTGGACACAATGAAGCAATGCGGCCTACTTCTTGACACCAGGAGCAACGTATTGTTGTGTGTGACCCGCGTGGCTGACAGCCATCTTCGAACAGGGCGTCGATAACATCGCATACTCTCCCGACATTTAACATTTGGATGTTTATCAGCTCCACCTGGTGAAATGGTAGCCGCAACCATTTCCTCAGTTGCATTTTGATCTTTCATTATGGCCTGAGCTTGGTCCAACAGTTGGCTTGTATTCATGTCTTCCATCCTGGAAGACACGTGCAGTAGTTGCTTGACGTGCACTGGTAACCCTGCTATGAACCCACATGCTAATCCTTGCTCCGATATCCTGCCAAATAGACCAGCTAGCTTCTTCAAGTCGGCTAGAAACACGTCGCTGGACTCGTCCGGGTGCAGTCGGTGTTCCGCAAATTGTTCATAAGCCAAGAAACAATCCAGTGCAAAGGCAACTGCAGGGCTTGTTTTATTTGCTCGACATCGGATTTTTGTTCCGAGTTTAACTGCTGGTAAACGGCAAATGCTCTGCCTGTCAACCTCAAAGGAAGAACACGTTCAACCTTTTTAATTCCACACAGGTCACAAACAAGTTCAGCCTTCTCAATCCATTCAGTAACTGCTTGTCCAGTCACTGAACCATCAAACTTCTGGTATCAACTTGACATCAAATGTCTTGTTCGTCATAGTGCCAAAATAGGTTGTAGTCGATCTGGGATTGCAAAGGAAATGTTTGTTGCAGATTATTTCCACTTTGCTGAGAATAAATCACTAAGTTCAGACTCAAACATTGGGGACCGAAAGAAAATGCCGAAAACTCTATTCGCAAGTACTATTTCACAAATCACAATGCACGCAACCAGTCAGAAAAATAACTCCCTTGGCAGCCAAAATCGCCAACTTTTTTCCCCCGATTCGAGAACACCAACTGCTTTTATCGGCCGAACGTTTTCTTTTCCATTTGTCGACAACGGGAAGAGGATGTTCAGTAATTTGCATATCAACATACTTTATAGCAACTCCTGCGACAGACTTGTTTTTTAATTCAAATATTCCATTTTCAGCATGTCATACGGAATACATGCCCTTTTGTTTGGTAAGTAATTTTCTTTTTCGCCACATTTTCTGTCGTAGAATACACGTGATGCGCTGTCGCTTGGTTTGACAAGGTAAGTCATTGTTTTCTTCGCTATAAAGTCAAAATAAAATGTTTCGATTAGACAATAAATCAAGAAAAATGTTTCATTTCAAACTATAACCTGGATATTGTTGACTAAATCTTTTGAAGTTGGAATTAGATTTTAGTTCAAAAGATTTTCTTATTGTTTTAATTGTTTATTAGATTTT
Source organism: Acanthosepion pharaonis (assembly GCA_903632075.3). Classification (NCBI taxonomy): domain Eukaryota; kingdom Metazoa; phylum Mollusca; class Cephalopoda; order Sepiida; family Sepiidae; genus Acanthosepion; species Acanthosepion pharaonis. The sequence goes on from CAHIKZ030003431.1 coordinate 652,240, forward strand.
AATTCATCCTGAGCAATATTTGATGGTTTCACTACACCCAATTCCATATTCGTGAGAAGTAAGACTGAAAGAATAGTTGAAAGCTATTGTCTGTGGGTTAGGAAGTGAAATTCATACATAGTCTAGTTCAATGGAATATGCCAAAATGGTATTACAAGGATGAATAAACTAATACAAAATTACTCCTTAGTATGGACAGCCGATTGAGAACAGTCTACATATGTGGATTGAATAAAGGCCTCAGTTTGAAATTTCAAGAATGTTAGCAAATTTGACAGGTATATGAAAAAGGATGTTTTTCTCAAATGTAACATTTAATTCTGGAAAGTAAGAAAACAGATTGTTATACTTCGCTGAAAATTAGATCTCTTTTAGATTCACTATCCATCTAAGCCAGATGTGAAAACTACAACATAAAACACACATATCACCACCTCTAGTAATTATGTCCACACAAACTTGTATATATACAAAAGCTGAGTATCATCTACCATGTATTCAGTTGTGAAAGCAGAATAACTTGACATTTTTATTATTTCAAAGGTCCCAAGAAAATTAAATTCGACCATTAAATATTGATATGCCATTAGACAAATCAACAAATTAGTGTAAACAATAAACATTGCCAAAGAGTGAAGGTAGTTAAAATAATAGCAGTGACAATGGGAAAAAAAAACTGTCCTTTTTGATACACCATACACCAGGCATGAAGGTTCAAGTTTGCCAAAAATTATTTTTTTCTTTTTTTAATTCAATTTCTTCATATGAAGACAGTTTTCATATGACAGGAAATAGACTTGAAGCAGGAAGATTTCTTAATGACTCTGGTTACTACTTTGACTTGAACTGTTACTTGAATTTCTTCTTCTCTTAGGAAGACAGTTTTCATATGACAGGAAATAGACTTGAAGCAGGAAGATTTCTTAATGACTCCGGTTACTACTTTGACTTGAACTGTTACTTGAATTTCTTCTTCTCTTAGGAAGACAGTTTTCATATGACAGGAAATAGACTTGAAGCAGGAAGATTTCTTAATGACTCCTCTTACTATGTTGTCTTGACTGTTACTTAGACTATCACACAGACTGACTACTTGATATGATAGCTATATCCACATTAACCTCTTCTTTATCTTCAAGCAATTTCTTTTCTTTGGCCCTTTGAGGATCTCCTAACATTAGCAACTCTATCATCACTACCCCGAGCAACAATATGGACATAGTAGTTAACACAAGAATATGCATGAATATTTAATATAATAATGCAAGGCTCAATTTTAAAGTGTGTTACTTGAAGGGTATAAAATGTCTAACTTAATGACTCTACATGCCTTTAAAGCTGAAACTGTGAATATTAATAATTTGATATATATTTTAGATGATGTGTAACTTTGACCTTTCTTCAGAAATTAGTTAATTAAATTTTATTTTCATTTGGTATACACTCAGAATGGATATTTTGTCTAATAATTTTTAATAAAAAGATGTTTTTGTTTTGAAACTGATTAATTAATCAAATATATTCTAATATTATGTCTGCTATATCTTGAATCTCTCTAAATGTTCATATTATAAAATCCTAACTTAGATAGATTTTTTAAAGTTTTTCTTCACAAAAAATCAATTTTCATTCAATAATGCCTCAATATAATGCACTTCAACACTCTTTGCACCAAAAACTAAGTTATAGTTCTTTGGAAAAAATGCACTTTAGTTTGATTTAAAATAAGCCCTTTTCAATTTTTATTTTATTTTATTTTTTTTATTTATTAGTTAATTATTCTTCATTTATTTATTATTCCAGTACACAGTAACCGTCAATCTTTTACATTGTAAACCAATATTAAATAAGTCGGTGAGAGTTACTGGCCATGCTTGTAGTAGTTTCAATATTCATTAGTTCGTCAATCGTCCGTTAGGTGGCAGAGTAAGCAAGTTGTAGACATTATTAATAAGCCTGATTCATAATTCCAGGACCTCTACGACTGCGGATTTTTCCTCAAAAAGCAAAGGACGTTTTGGTAAATGTGTTCGCCTTATTTCTCTTACTGACACTTTATTAACACCTCAAAAGCTTCAGCTTTCTGCCTTACTAATATCTACTAACTGTTAAGGTCGAGGAAGGAAACATTTTACTACTGATCTATCACTGAACAACACTAACAGTCTTTATTTTAATTAACACAGGATTTCGATCGCTGTTTTGTGTTATTTATTCAGATTATTGTTGAGGTCAGAACAAGAATAATAATTATCATCATAGGAAGGAGGAAAGCTTGAAGAAGCCGACTTTAGTGCTTTTTCTCGGTGAGAATGTCAGTCAGTGCTGACAGGGAGCTTTTTAATGTTCCGTTGTCTAGCGACAGTGAAGCAGGAGACACTCCGACATCCACATTAACCTCTTCTTCATCTTCAAGTAATTTGTTTTCCTCGACCCTTGGAGGATCTTCTAACATTAGCAACTCTATCATCACTACCCCAAGCAGCAACATTATTACAACTATGAAGACGACAGATGACATCACTAGTGACACGCGTAGTGAAACCTACAGGTAAGAAGAAGAAATAAAGAAGTTTCTTTTTATTTTTAAAGAAATGAATAAATAAATGAATGAACTCTTCCCGTTACGTTAAGTGTAAGTGTCTGAAAAGAAGGAATTTGTTGCCTAAAACTTATGCTTGGCTTTTACCATTTTAGGATGTTTTTTTGAAATCCTGACTAATTGAATCCAAGATGAGATCTCTACCACTGAAGATTCACTAAAAAATGACTGAATATATGATGAAAGAATGCCCCAGACTTAATAAAAAATAAAAGCTTTATCGTCAAAATACTTATTATTAAGAGGCAAGACCAAAAGACTTTTTTAAAATAAAAATCATATTTTTAATCTTTTTTTAGAACCTTCAAAATTTTGGTTAAAAATTATACTACAAAAACAAAAAAAGACTTCTGTTTCTGCTTGCTTTTTGACTCCTAATTTTAATTACGCACCTTAATCACATTGATCATCTTAAGATTATGGCTATGTATAAAAAAATTAGTAATGGTTACATTTTCTTGTTTTTCTCATTTTATTTGGTAACATTTTTAAAAGGTAAAAGTAAAACTAAAAAAAAAAGCGATTATTTAAAAAAAAATATGCATATGAAAACTTCGTAGGAAAAAGTGAGCTTTTTAAACAGAACTACTTACGGTTAAATGATCACTTATCAATTGTCATCTTCACTACCAAGATTCTAATGATTAAATTTAAATAAATGACGTTATCTAAACCAAATAATTTAAATTTAAAATGACTGTCTTATGGCCCTTACCAACTATATACTCTCCCGTTTTAATATTATTTAATGGATTTTTTTTTTTTTTGCATGAATCAGTTTTTAATGTACAAAAACATTTAGAGACGTCTTTTATACCAATTGACAAATAAACTGCATTTCTGGATTTTAGACAGGAAAAGGATTATTTTAAAAAATAAATGACTCAGTCATTGACACTGGTTGTGAAATGAAAACATTCATCGTTGCAACAATTTGCATGATAGACAAAAAAAAAAAAAGGTGAACATTCTGAAATTGATATTTACTTTTTAGTTGCTTTTTTTCTTTAATAAAACGTCTTTTTTCTTACTTCAGCATAATTTAACGTTGCTTGTTAGTTTGCTTTTTAAAAATATCCTTCTTTTAGCTAAAAAAATAGAAGCTTTATTTTACATAATTATTTTACATTACTTTTTTTTCTTTATTAATAACTAATTCCTCTTTAACGATTTAAATTATTTTTGCGTTTGATAATTTAAAAAAAAAAAAAGAAAAAAAAAAGTCTATTTCCCGGGACGAATGAATGAAAATAACGAGGGAGGGAGCAGGGAACCAGGTGACGTCATCATGCTGAACCATTCGGAAAATGAAACTGCTATTCGCTTACTTATGAATAACTCTCTCATTCGGAACGTACCATTCTCGCTGTTCATAAATATATTCCGGTTTCAATGTTAATAATCTTCCTCTTTGATTTATTAGAAAATTCAATCCTTTAAAGTTTATTCTCATTGGATTTAATTACATAAAAAAAGGTTTTTATTTATCCACCACCCTCTTTGTATTTTTATTTTAATAATTTTAAAAAATATGATTTTAAATAAAAAAAACGGTAATTATAATTAATTTAGGGATAGGTTCAATCAATAACTTACATTTTTTTTTTTTCTAAATTCAAGCATTTTTATTGAAAATGTCGAAATTCTATAACCTTGGTATATCTAGAGCCCAAGTGAGGATAAAAATATACCTTTTTGTTTTAATTTATTTATTTATTTTTAAATATCTCAAAATTTATTCGGCTTTCAAGCCCCTTAAAACGAGATGCGCGGCTTTTCTTTGAAACACTTTGGCGACAGGTTGTCTAACAGGATGATGATCATTAAGTTATTATCATTATTATTTAAGTCAAGTGCTATTTCCGTTTTCTCTCTGTAACTACATAAACAAACTAATTAATTATTGGTTTGATTTGTTTTAATTACACCTGCAATAAGGCCACTCCCATTTTTGATACTTTTTTCTATTTTTATTTTTTTAATTTGTGTAGTATTTTTTATTTATTTATGTGTATTGATTGTGTAATAATATTCATAAGGATCTCTGAAATCAGTGACTTAGAATAATTTGATTGAAAAAAAAAAATGACCTTTTAACGTTATCTTTTTTTATATATATGAAAGGGTTAATAATGGCCAATATATGTATTTTTAAAAAATCCGTGATTTAAGAAATCTATAAATAACTATTTTGTTGTGTATATCTTGTAATAACCGGCACTATTATAGTCCCCCCCCCAAAAAAAAAGACATATTTATTTCAAGTGTATTTAAAATGTACATTATGACATTTCAATTGAATGTCGGGAAACTTAGATTTTCAGTCAAATAAATCATTTAAGGTATTTTCAATTTCAAAAACCAATAATATTAGACAGGATGTAAATCTGGTGATTTGATGCCAAAAAAAAAAATGGTAAAATTTTGAGTCTTTGATTCCACATAAACTCTGCAAAGTAATTGTCCATCATATCATGATTTATTGGTCCATGGATTGATTTGATTTTTGCTAAAGAGCTTCCACATGACTTGTGGTTAAGTAGGATTGCAAAAGTAATGGCAACCATTATTGCTATTAAAATAGACTGGCTTCACGAAAGTGAGGAAAATAAAAAAAAAAATTGGTTTAATTACAATAAACTGTAGTTTTTTTTTTTTTTTTTAAAAAGACAAAGGGAGGGAGGGGAAGCAGCTGATCAGTTTTCATTCATCCCTCTTTTTGATGAGCGGATACATTATCTCCAAAACTGAGTTGGGACAGATAAGTTTAACACTTTATTTGTTATATATATCATATACATCTGTAATCTTTTAAGATACTTTTATTTTAAATAGTGTAGCTTGGTCTTTATGTAAAAATTTCTACAAATCTTTTATCATAGATTAGAGATTTTCCTTTTTTAAAAATTTAATAGATTAGAGATAGCCTGTTATAATTTTCCATCACTAACTTGAATATTGACTTTAATTACACAAACATTTCTCAGAATCTACTCTTTCTCTCCTGATTAAATACATTTTCTATGAGGGTAAGTAAAAAAAAAAAAAAAAAATATTATTCACACTTTGGCCATAACATATCTTTAGGTTTGTTGCACTGCCTTCTGCTCATGTGTGCTTATAGTTTGTCCTATTGTGGTCATGTGATTGAAGTTTGAGCTTGATTACATCAGATTTGTTGCTGCTGTTACAGTGTAAACATGGCTGCTCCGGTAGCAGTGTGCACCATGGAGGAACAAAATGGTGATTCGATTTTTCTCTGGTTGAAAAGTGGCGGGCTGAAATTCAGGCTTTTAACACAATCTGGTGATGGTGCATTACCACATAGAAATGTGTATTCAGTGCCAGATTTAGGACAAATGAGGGTCTCTTACTTGGGCCCTGGAGGAGATATGCCAGGCATAGAAGGAAGACGCCCCCCCTCGAATAATGGGGGCCCTGTGCTTAAGCACAGTGTTAAGTGGCCAGATGAGTGTGATGTACTAAGGAACAAGACGCTTGTCAACCTCCACCTCCTATGAGAAAATTCAGCAAGTTCAAGAGATGGTAATGGGAGACTGAGGAGTTACCATTAGTGAGGTAGCAAGTTCTCAGCAGATTCAGATCACTGCTTTTTGTTAATCCCTTGGTGCACACTGCTAGTGCAGTGGCCATGTTTACACTGTAACAGCAACAAGAAAACTTGCCCAATCAAACTAAAAATTTGATCATGTGACGACAATAGTATTAACTATAAGCACATGAACAGAAGGTAGTGTGGCAAACCTAAAGATTTGTTATGGCGAAAATGTGGATAATTTTTCTTACCCCCATATTTTTTTAATTTAATGTCTGTGTATCTGGAGCTGCTGAATCTTCACTCTACAACCTTGATAGAGATCAGAAGCGTCTTCGCAGGATGAATTATTTTTCACTCTCCTATTCCGCAAGTGGAACATTGCAAGCCTCTTGCCATTTCCATGGCAAATGCTTTGACAAACAACATTCCTTAGACATGGTGTGACATGTACACTGAAAAAAATCCCCTATTGCCTTCATATTCTGTTAGTAAGAATGAAGTTCACTTTGGACAACTTCTTTCCAAGATCCACTGCTTTGTGCAACAAACTCCTTTCATCGGTCATTACAATCTTAACCTCTTTTGAGTTAACTGGTATCTATCCTACATATCAACTTAAGCTACACTTCTTACCTCAATCAGTAACCCTTTGAATGGCTCATGAACCTTGTATTGCATTAACAATTAGTTCAAAACTAATTTACAAAGAAATATGAACTGTATAGATCACTCAACTGGATATCAATTGCAATAAGTCTGTTTGTTTTTCTTGAAAAACGAAAATCATTACAAGCAAGGCAATACCTATAACCAGTTTGGATTTGTCTTGATTGCAAGTAATGATACCATACAATAGGAATGTTAAAACTTTAATGGCATGACAAACATTATGCCTGAATACAGCTAGCACATCCCTGACAGTCAAGCCATGCCTTGCTAAGATCACAGGGTTGAATTGTCCTCTTTCTCTATATATTCTTTCAGTAAGAAGGATGTTACACTCGGAGAGCTTCTTCCCAAGAATCCCTTCTTTGTGGAACAGATTTCTACAAACAATACAATTATAATCATCTTCAAGTTTAGGGTCACCCAATTATTTATCCACCATATCATCTTCACTTCCTACACTTACATTTATATCAAATACATAATTCAGTAAATCTCTTCCTTCAGTGGCTCTTGGGCTTTGTTTTGAGTGAACTTTTTCTAAAAAAAAAAAAAACTGTGGTAAGAGCCAGATTGAGATACACCTGAGAAAGGCTGGAGTTCACAATTGCCAAAATATTTTGGTAACAACAAAGATGACAATAATCTGCAATATAAATAGAGTAAATAAGTCCGCATCCCAAAAATTCAGACACAAATTATGGCAGTACCTTTTGAAATGCAATTAATAAAACTTTTTTAATAATTTTTTCTTACTTAAATATAATTTTAAATAACAAGAATATAGTCTTGTTAACCATTAGTATGCTGCATTACTAATATTACTTCCCTTTCTACTGCATTCTTTTTCACGGCCTTTCAATTGCAGTAACCTTATTGTTAATTTCACTCAAAGTTGTTTTCTGTTGCCATAGCAGGATATGACAACACAAGTATAAAATTCAAACACTATTGTTCAGGAGTCAATAACCTTCATCGGTGGGATAAACTTTTTGTATAGCAAATGAAGTCACATACAGAGTGATAAAGGTTAAAAAAGAATAGTTTAAAAGGGAAAAAATTTTTTAAAAACATTAAATATTTTAGAAAAATCCAATTTTCTGACATAAATTTCAAAGTACAGTACAATGCCTCATGCTTGCTTACAGCCATATCACATTGAAGTACTGTTTCAAGTCGAGTTCCAATTCCAGTTGAGTTCATTTATATTCACTTACATGCAAATATCCTTGGAGAGAAAAGTATAAATCCACCTTTTCTCCCCCAGCTATGGGTTAATTAGTAGGACTTCTATCAGTAAACCATTAAACTATCATGAGTAAATCTTCTCAAAATTCTTACAGTCTAAAAATATTTTTTGGCTGTATATAACTGGCAAAAGGTTAATAAGCCTTAAAAAAAAAATAAATCTATCAGTCAATCAGTCAATACCTAATACTAGTTGTTCCAATGAAATGAGAGCTATCTTCTGATCTCCAAAGCATTATTACAGTAAAAATAATATGCGTATGTTTTTTTTTTTTTCTCCATTATTCAGTCTATTGTCCTCATCTTTGTCGCCATATTTATTACAATGTTTCAGCTGTTGTATGCTCCAGTCTTCTTTAGATGGTTGGAATGTTGAACTGAACCCTTTTTCACTCACTGGGGTAGACTGTTCTAGTTCCACGTACCATGTTTTAATGGATGTCAGTTATCAGTTATCTCCTGTTAATTCCCTTCTCCAAGTTCTCTCAACTCACACTCATGGTTCCTGCCACTGAATCTAACCAACGCCTTTATCCACTGTGCCATGTGTCCTTGGGGCCATCTGTGCATGAATTTCTGGGTATTATAAACCTAATGTCTCAACAACCATTTTTTTACCAGTGCTCATATTGCAATTTTTGCTGTTATTATCACTTTTTCTCTGGCACTCCTTATTACTGGTTCCCATATTGTATACATTTCTATGCTTGGTTGGCTCAGGAGATTTTTGTGACCTAGCATATATGCTGATTCTTTAAGTTTACGAATTTTCCAATGGTGTTCTTTGTCTATGATCTCAATCTGATCCCACAGATATGGCAACAAAGATGAGGACAATAGTCTGAATAATGTAAATAGTGTACATAATACCTCATCTCAGAAATATAGACAGATACATTTTTTTTTTTTTTTCTAATATATATGTTTTCTTACTTTGGTAGAACACTGACAAGAAACACTTAAGTCTAAAATATGCTGTTCAATATAAGACTGTGGCTTTGTATATTTATTGGTCATTCAGCCTGATTTCCTATTCATAATTGGATATTCCATTAACAGGCATTACTTGAAGCCAATAAGCAAACATGCTTCATGCTACCAACCATAACAATAGAATACCTCATAAGAGACCAGCTTACTGATACAGTTTTTATTTCTTTTTCTGTGTTGTTCTTTGGTATTTTTACTTTTTAATGATTTAAAAATCACATTTGTTGCAAAATTACTTAAATATTGCCATAATTTTCTTATAAAAAATTGTAGCTTCTGTCTGTTTATTTGTTATTGATCTCCTCCTAGCCTTTTGGAGATATCCCCCCCCATCCCCATAACCATATATATTCTGAAACTATATTACCCAGGGTACTTGGATAAGTATATTACATGTTGATCAAATGGTGTCACCAGGGGTGCTCACTACCAGCACTGAAAAAAAAATTTTCACTTTGATTTAAATTAAAATTAAATTTGAACACGGGAATACTCCTATCCAGAATATAGGAGGAGAAAAGCCAGAAGATGGAGGTCACATCAGCAAGATCGAAATGTGACAATATGGACATCAAGTTGAGCAGGAATCGGTGGGTAGTGCTTTACAATACATATTTGTTGCAATGATTCAACTGTCATATCAATGTTGAAATCTGCTCATCAATTCATTTAATAAAGTATTGCATCAAATACATATCAAAGGAGTCAGATCAAGTTGTTTTTGCACAAAATTCCCACTGAAATTTTTTTCCCTTTGATTTTAATTAAATTTAAACAAGGGAATGACTCCTATCCAAAATGTAGAAGTAGAAAGCCAGTAGATGGAGGTCACAACAGCAATATTGTTGAGTAATACTGAAATGCATCATTTGTCTCCACAAATTATAATTATTTAAAATCAATCATCATTTTCTTACAAAAAAAAGTGACACTGCAGCAAGGTGCAGGTAATTTGGCTAGTGTTTGTTTGTATATATATATATATATATATATATATATATATATATATATACACACACTAATAAATTCATTCAAGCTTTTTAGTGTCCTATTACAATTTTTCTTGGTTAGAGGCTAAGTGTGTAGAGGAATTGTCCTTAGTACTTTTGGTTAATTCTTCAGCCTTTTTTTTTTTTTTTTTTTGCTAGAAGGAAATTCAGCTGACAAATCTCCAAAGTGCAGAAGAACCATTCACAATGCCCAGAAAGTTTTTTCTATCAGTTTAAAACTGAAGTTTAAAGCACTTTAATAAAACATTTGTTTTACTTTTGCTGTTATTACTGTACATTTTTTTTTTTTTTTTTGGCATGTTGATGATTACATAATTTCACAAAAGTTTTAAAAATAAGATACATCTGTTACAACAGGTATTAATATAACAGTGAAAAGGACTTCATTTTTTATTTTCTTTTTAAATTAATCATCCAAAACTTAATGCCTTTTCAAAATTTCAGGCATGCACTTAAAAATAGATACATTATTTTATGGTAAATTCAGTATGATATACTATAGACATGTTTTTGTGCTTCTGGCTATTTTTATTTGGTGTAAATACAAGTTTTTTTTTTATGTACTACAGTGTGACCCGGATATAAGAGAGATTTTCTCTGGTCCCAAATTAGAGCCTGTGTTAATGTATATAAAATAGACCAAACTTGGATATAAGAGACTTCTTCTCCGGTCCTGATAACTCTCTTATATCCGGGTTACACTGTACTGGAAAAAAATTAATCTCTGTTATGCTATGAATCATAGCATAAATCTATAAGGTGTTAAGTGTTGAAATAAACTCCTATGCCCAGCTGTATATTCTTTTTACTCCTTCATTTTTGAGAATGAGATTTTCCCAATGTTTAGGATGGTCTGATCTAATAATTATTGATTCTGTTACCATTATCTTTCTTTTACTAGAACACAATCGATACAACATTACATTTATAATGATTCTTCACTTGTTTGAAGTCTGCATCTACACTGTTAACATTTGCTTCTTGCCAAATAGCAAACCAGATGGAAGTTCTGACCAACTTTGAATGGTCAGAACTCTGTTGCTAATTGAGCTACCAGGATAAATTTGGTATCCCCACCCCAAGTTTTTTTTGTTCTTTTGTCAAGCTCCATATGTCTGTATCAAGTTTTTAGGCATATTGAAAACATTTTAGTTTGGGTTATATACTAAAGGCACTTGGAACAATGAAAACTATGGTTTGGTTTGTTTTGGTTTGTTTTACGGCATATCAACCTCAATGGGTTATTTAATGCCGATTAAAATTTTTGTTGCTTATAATATTTTTTTCTCCAAAAATCTATTTTTGATAATTTTTTTCTTCAAAATATTTATTGCTGGTAATTTTTTTACAAAAAGTATTTCTGGTATTAAAACCTATTTTTACACTTTCATAGTGTTTTGACCCCAGTTTGGGGGTTAAATATTTGCCCATAGCTGGAACCCTAACAGGTGCTACCACTCCGGGTCAGGGTGAACCTGGGAACACCAGCAATTAAGAGGAGGTTCCACGCTCATCAAAACCTCCTGATCAGAGGCCTTGCTGTTTGACATAGTTTATCGTCTTACCCAGGATGCGGATGTAGTTTATCGTCATACCCAGGACAGTGAAAACTATGAACAATTCATATATACTATAGGGTTCCCACCAAAAAAATAAATTTGGTTCAATTGTTGAATTTTTGTTACAGTTATTTGAAACAAAAGCAAAGGATTAAAATTTAGTAGTTTAAAACGGAACAAAAACACAAATGTTAGATGTGGCATTCAAACTAAAATATACTTTTTATTTTTTCCATGTTAATTTTTTTCCATCTTATAGTAAATCTAAAATTTCCTGTTTTTGTGGGGGTACCCTGTATTATTCTTATACATAACAGTATTTTAATCTATTAACTGTGGTAAGAACAGTTAAGTTGCTGCTTTCTCAATGTAGCAGTAACATTTGGCAATCAATTAGTGAAACCTTTCCTTTTTAATTCTTAATGAAAAACTTGGAGCCTTAAACCTAAACTTGCTGCTGATACTTATGTTTGACTGCACTCACTGAGGCCTCACTTTTTACTACTGCTATTGAAACCTTGTTGTCGCTTCTCTTTCTTTATTAATGTCTTCCATATTGTATTTATTTCTATGTTAGGTCTACTAAGGAGGTCCTCATGGCTTAGTATATTTGGTGATTCTTTAAGATCTCTGAAATAAATTTCACTCGGAATTGTCCCACAGAACAATAAGCCTAGTGGATTAAAGCATTGATTCCTGAATTTAGTGATATAATAATTGCGAGTTCAATCCCTGGACTGGGCCGTGTGTACTCGGACTCCTTAGAAATGGGGTGAACAATAACTGAGCCACACTAAATAAGAACTAGATGATATGTCCCTGAACTGTCTAACCCTGTAGATTAAATAAAGGGTTTAATTCAAAATTCTCTGAAGATACTCTGGATTGACAATCACCTGATGAGGTCACAAGGGCCAAAATATTGAGATAGCAACAACAACATAGATGAGGACAATAGTCTGCAGGTAAATAATGTAAATAGCATGTTTATAGCCATTTATTTCCAATAAACAGCAAGTTCTTATTTTTCCTAAAAGAGGCCAGCACAGTCGGGCAACAATGCAACAGTAAAAGTGTTAATGATGGTCATTACATCATAAATTTCCAAAACTTTAAAAAATCTATTTAAATTTAAAACTTTTAGCAATATATTGCATTTTATAATCACTGACCTAATTCTCTCAATTGTCAAGGGATATAACAGCAATTTTGGTGTCTGCATGTAAATAAGAACAGAACTCTGGTAAGAACAGTTAAGTTGCTGCTTTCTCAATGTGGCAGTAACATTTGGCAATCAATTAGTGAAACCTTTCCTTTTTTATTCTTGGATAATTGAAGTAATTACGAAAAAGAAGATTGCCCATGTCCACCTTCACCTCCTCCTCTATTTATCATTGTGATATCTTTTATGTGCTGTGTCCCTTAAGGTCATTGGAGATCATGGCTCTCCATAATTTCCTGTCTTTTATTTTTTTAGCTCTAAATAAATTTTGTCTTTTTTGACATCTCTCCCAAACCCTGCTCTGCCATCCATTTACTTGAGCTCTCCAGGTAGGTTATGTGTTGATTTTCTATCCCTCTCGCCTTCAATCTGTCCTGAGACTATCAAATTTTCCAAGTCCTCTTTCCTCATTATGTGCCCTAGAAATTTCAACTCTCTATTCTTAATGTTAAGTATGTGTCCTTTTTGTTGCCATTGTCTCTAGAACTTTGTCATTGCTCATATGTTCGGTCCATGCTATTCTCAGCCTCCTTCTGTAGAACCACATTTCTGTTGCTTCAAGTCTCTTCATCTGTGAGGAGACTGTCCAGTATTCACTACCGTAGAGGAGGACAGATACTACATAAGTTCAGTACTCTTTGTTTAAAATAATATTTTTGGCTTATGGCCACATCACGCTGAAACATCAGTTCTTGTATGATCACTGAAGTTAAGCAACATTGAGCTTGCTCAGTAACTGGATGGGTGACTGCCTGGGAATACCAGGTTCTGTAAACTTGGATGGGATGTGTGGGTGGTGTAATGGATAATGGCTCAGAATTGTTTATTGAAGATCAGTTCCAGTTCTCATTGTTTGTTATATTCACTTACCATCTTCTGTAGGAATTCTTGTAGTTTCCTTTCTGTGTTTGTTATCAACATTGTGTCATCTGCATACATATCTTGTTAAGATTGTAACCACCAATAATAAATCCTGGTAGGACTTCTAATTCTCTCAGAATGGCCTCACTCTATGTGATGTACCTGTAATAAAACTATAGAAATATATAAAAAGTGTTTAATTATGTACATAGGGAGGGAGATAGAAAAGCTCCTTCTAGCATATGCCATTCCCTATAGACAGTACAAAAGTACCAAATCTTTGGTTAGATAAAGACACTAGGTTCTTTGACATCAAAGCAGGGATCTTTCAGGGTGACTCCCTTTCACCTTTTCTCTTTGTTAACACCCTTGACTACATATTGAGAACTTTCCTTAACAAATATCATCAGCTAAGTTTTACTTTATTGCCAAGACTCTTCAGTTAATATTCTGCAAACAAGTTGACTGATATTGACTCTTCAGATGACCTAGCCTAACACTACAAATATCATTACCATAGTTCTCCTACATCATCTATAAAATGCTTCAAACAATGTTGGGCTCTGTCATTGCCTCTAAAACAGAATTCATAAGCTTCATGGCTAAATACAAACTGTCTCCAGTGAATCAATAAAATCTGTTGAATCTTTTACATACCTAAGAATCAAAATAAATTCTACTGAAAAGGACATGAAAATTCATATAGCTAAGACCTGGGCCACTTTGAATAAAATGGATGTAATCTGGAAATCTGATCAGCGAAACAATCTCAAATGGAGATTCTTTCATGCCACTGTAGAGGTGTTAACGTATGGTATCACTGCTTGGACATTCACTAAAACTCTAGAGCCTAAGCTATACTTAACATCTTGGAGATAACATCCAACTAAAACATGGCTCTGTGGAACCAATCCTGATATTTCTACAATCTTAAACCCTTGATTCTAAGCTTGATGGAGCCTACACTTGGATTCTGAGAGCTATACTTAACATCTTTTGGAGACAACATCCAACTAAATCACAGCTCTGTGGACCCAATCCTGATATTTCTACAATCTTATGTAAACAGAATGCACTTTTTGCAGGGCATTGTGGACGAGCAAAAAAAGAACACATGAGTGATATGCTGCTCTGGACACCTAGCCATGGCACAAGACAGGCTGGTCGCCCAGCAACCACCAACAATGACCAGCTGAAAGTATAAAATTACATCTAGAATATTTAGATTTCAGCATTAAATAACTCATATGCTGCTTAACAAAACCAACCAACTAACCATAAATAAATAATGCTTGCTGGGTGTGGCTACAGTGAGAAATTGACTGAAGTTGAGATGTCAGATCAGGATCGATTACATAACTGACCTTTCTTTGAATTTTCTCAAAAAATTTTGAGATATATAGTAGGATCACCAGACCAGATATGATGGCAATATTCAATTCATGATTATGGATGCTATTTAGTTTAGTATGGTACAAGGTCATAGTGAGTATCAAGTAAATATTGTACTTGCTACACTATTGGTCATCTAGATAAACTCCTCAAACTAAATTTCCTTTTTATTACATTTCCTGACTCTTTTACATACAATGTTCTTTCATGATCAAGGCTCTCCACAATTTCGTTTCTTTACCTTTTTACTATCTTTTTGTCTTTGTTCTGCCATTCATTCCTACTAACTCCATAAATTCCTTAAGCATGTTACTGGCTGTCTCACATCTTGCTTCCCTTTCCTTCAATATGTCCTGTGAGTGTTAAATTCTCCAGGTCCTCTCTCCTCATGTGTCTATTCTTTCTGATTGCAAGTATTACTTATTCCTATTTTCCTTAAGTTAAAGCTTCTTCATTGGTCACATGTTCTGTCTTTGGCATTCTCAGCATTTATTGGTAGAACCACATTGGAATATTTCACATTGTTTTATATTATAGAATCGTGTAAAATCACAGGTCCAGTAACCATTAGGTTCATTCCACGTCAATTCAACCAAGTGTAACCCCAAAAAAGTAGATTTTTTTTTTCATTTTGATATATGTTGTACATTTCTTTTTTTGAACCCAATGATCTCACAAAAATCTTTATATCTTCTGATTCACTAGCCAGAAATTAATGAAATTTACTACCCTTATAGAGTTTTACTCAAAGAATCCAAATAGCCCTTTAAAATGTTACAGGGAGTAACCAAAAAGTAGATATCAACAGTTCTCTGGTAATATAAAAAAAAAAAAAATGAACATTTTTAGGTGTCCAACCACATGGAAAAATTGAGGAATATCATCTTCAACCCCTAAAATTAACAAAAGGTGGCATGTTTGAAAACTAGAGCATTTGGAAAATAAATCCCAGTAAGTTTCATTAACTGTCTCTCAAAACTACCAATTTTAGACTTCTTAATAGATTTTTCACAAAAATTCTGATTCCTGGTAATTTTGCAATTATGATCTTATTCTGCTAAAAGTGATGAAGACCATAGATAACAAATCATTGGAAAATATTGCATAGTATTTGCTGAATTCATTTCCTAAGTTTTAACAACTGTCTTATTTTAATTTTTATGGCTTTTTGAATATGTACTGAAAAAAAAAAGAAAGAAAAGAAAACGTAAATTATCATTAGCATCCAACTTATCCACTTTCTTTTACAGTCTTTGAACATAAATCTATACCATAGCTCAAAATTTCAACTTGTGATATCTTAAGAATGGTTAGGAATTTTCACTTAAAATTTTCAGGATTTTCTAATACCTATAAAATCTACAACATATATTAAAATTAAAAAAATCCGTTTTTTGGTTGACAGGGAATGACTCCTAAATTTCATTCAGGCACCACATGTATTGCAGCCATGGCAGGTGGTGAATCTATGGCTTGATAGAAACTCTCCCTCTTCAGGCCGGTCTCGAATTCAGACTTATCCTTCTCTTAGACTGGTTGTCAACCACAGAAAGAGAGCTCAGTCTGATCTATTTAAGCCATAGCTGACAGGGTATTTCTGTGAAAGTGAATGCAAAGAGTTTGTTTTGCTGAATTCTTTTTCTCAGGGCTTATGATCATATCACATTGAAACACCAGTGCTTGTATGAACACCAATCTCAAGCCTGGTCAGTACCTAGATGGGTGACCACTTGGTAATACCAGGTGCTGTAAATGTGGATGTTCCAATTCCAGTTGGGTTCATTATATTCACTTACAGATAAATACCCTTGAATTCACCCCCCCAAAAAAAAAAAAAAAAAAACTATGGGGAGGACTTGTATCAATAAACCATTATCTCAAAGAAAAATTATTGCAATCTAAAAATATTTTCTGGCTTTAAATAACCTGCAAAAGGTTGATAACTGTAAAAAAAAACAACAAATCTATCAAATTCTCTTTCTGAGTTTTTAACCTCTACACTACCTACATATCCAATATTATAAAATAGATTATAACATTCATCCTATATCCAATTTTATAACCAAAAAAAGTAGTTGCTTGAAAAAAAGTAATATTATCAGAAGCACAGTGGCTATAGGTAGTGGATTGGATTGAGAAATTGGAGAGCTGAGATCAAATTCCAGTTGAGTTCATTACATTCACTAATATTCAAATACTCTTGAGAAAGACATAATCTCTTACTCTCCCTCTCCCAAGCAATAGGTAAATAGGACAGGCTGGGTTCTTTAGCCTTGAGTGGCATCTAGTCTAGGAGAAGGACAACTCTGAATTCAAAACCTCCAACTATGGATTTAGTCTCCCCAACCCATAATTGGCTAAGTGTGGGTTACGCCCATGGAAACCTGGTCAATAAGGGAGTGGTTCCTCTAAGGAGTAAGAAACTCTCATTATTTTTTTTTACATATATGTATAAAATCTAAAAATGTGCATTAGTTGAAAAAATAAATGTAATTGTTTCAGCTTTTAATTACGAAATCCACTGAATGTTTGTGGGTTTAGAGGGGAACTTTTTTTTTCTTTTTTAGTCATTATAGTCTGAACAGAATTATCTGCCGAAAGGTAGGATTTTTATTTGTTCAATTTTTTTTTCTTCTTTAAAATTTAAATTGATTAGTCAAGCTTCCACGGTGTTGTGCACTAGTATGTATTTTTTTTTTTATTATTTCTTGGTCAACATTTTCTTCAAACACTAATTTTCTACCCTTTTTTAGAAACCGCACGAGTAATAATTAATAAATACTATTTTTTTGGTGATTTCGTCTCTGACCTTTTTCAAAGAAGAAACTGTCAGCTAGCAATAAGATTTTTTGTTCAATGGAAAGAACATTATATACAAATTTAGCAAAACTTTAATAATTATTAATTATAAAGATGTTTAAATGATGCATATGATTTGGTTGTTTTACAAATTTTGCATTCATTTGAATTTATACTTTTAATTAGAAAACTGTTTGATATAATTTTTCTTTATATACTTTTTTTTCCCTAGAAAAAAAAAGTAAAAATCTTAAATTCAAGTTGATAAATAATGTCATAAAAATATATTTTTGCTTGCAGTATATTAAGATTGAATATTGTGAGAGGATTTTTTTTCTTTTAAATGCAAGGGATACATTTTGGCATTTGTTGGCTTCAGATATTTTATTTATTTTTTGAAGCAATTAAATCTCATTTGAAAACAGACCATCCATCATCTGCAAGAGATTAGATCACGTGACCTTTTCATTGATAACCCGTTTTTTAATTAAAATTCTCTTTATTTATTTACTTGCTTCCTCCCACCTCCTACAATCTCAAAAAAGGTTATTACTACCGCCGAAATTATCAAAGGTGAACAAACATAAACCAGTATGACCTTTTGAAGGGGGTGCCTTTCTTTACTGCTCTCTTTCTCTATTTGATCTCTGATCTCTTCGTCTGATGATTCAGAATTCTGAATACTTGTTCACGCAAGTATTACGAATAACTAGAATGACAGAATACTATTCCTTCTCTAACAAAACATGACTACTATTGCTACTCTTTTCCTAGCCGGTTCTGTGTATTCCATTATTCTCTTTATTCTGCAATGGATTACTGTATTCTTAATCAATAACCTTTCCATTCTTCAATTCTTAATCTATCTTTAACATCATTTTATTTATTTCATGATTAACAAATATATCGCCCCACCGTTTTTTTAAAATTTTGGGTATTATTGAAATTTATAATTTTTTCGCCTCTACTGAGATAGACAATATCGATAAGAGAAAATACTTGCATCTTTCTTCGGTAATATGGCTATTATTGAGTCTGTATTGATTGATTATTATTATTTTTACAGTAACTGTTGCTGTTTTTCCTTACCTTACCTTCGACCTCTGCATAAGGAAAATAGGTTAATTTTGTAAAACCCATTAGCAATTTATTTGTAATTTTCCTTTTTTTAAAAGGTATATTTTTCCTGCTCAATGGATTATTGGATCTTTGTGTGGTGTTAGTCTTACTCGGACTGAATTCATCCCAAATGTAAAGTTACTTTTAACGCAAATATCAATTCACTCCTAAAATCAGTTTGTTTGTGTATTTATTTTTTTTTTAATTAAATTCACTCTTTTGAAATTATAAATTTTTAGCATAAAATTTGTTTAGCTTGCCTCGCAACAACTCCAACCCATAGAATGAAAAATTACGAAAAATCAGGTAGTTATTCACATTTCGAAAGTGCAGAAAGAATTTTTTTTTTATAATTTTTTTTTTTTTTTTTTTTTTTTTTAAAGAAAAGAAAAAAACATGTTTTTAGCATCGACTCCACACTTAGAAATAGTGCATCCGAGTCGCCCACATTTGGGTCGATCATCAAAGGTCAACCCAACCCTAGTGCAATGGAAGGGCCTCACTCTGGGAGAATTTGGTGTGAATTTTAGTATATATACATTCCCTTCATTTTAGGGCGAATTAACAGAAAAGATCCAGATTATTTAATCAGTTATTTTATGTTTAAAATAAATGCCAATTTTTATCAATTTTTTTTTTTTTTTCTCAAATGAAATATTTCTAAATAAATAGACCAAGTTTCAATTAAAATCATCAATATTGAAGAAAAATGAAATATTCAGTTTGCTCTCACACACCGCCATTGTTATATGGAATACATGATGTCTGGAAGAATTACTCAGAAAAAGAAAAAAAAAGAAGTCATCTGCAGGCATCAAGGAATGAACTTGTGGTGCAACAGAGAAATCCTGTCTGTAACCCTTATATAATCGAATCCTAATGCTATCTGATTATAAACATTAAAAATGAATAGTATTTTATTTATTTTAATTTTTTTCTATAGATCATTAATTTGGCATGACAGTATTGTTACATATAGCAATTCTGGGCTTACAGCCATATCGCTGAAGTTAAGCAACATTGTGCTTGGTCAGTAACTAGATGGGTGACCACTTGGGAATACCAGATGTCAAAAGTGTGATAGTGTAATGGATAACAGCTGGAAATTAGATTCAAATTCCAATTCTAATCTGGTTTGTTGCATTCACTTAAACACAAATACCCTTGGGAAAGTTATGAATCCACCTCTTTCCAGCAGCTATAGGTTAATTAGCAGGACTTGTATCAGTAAGTCATTATCTCCAAAGAATTCTTATAATCTAAAAAATATTTTCTGGCTTTAAATAACCAGCAAAAGGTTAACCCGTTAAAAAAAAAATCAACCAATCAATATAGCATTTCTAATTGTAATCGTTACTGTATCATAAAATCACTAATTTAATGTCACTGAATAACAATTCTTAAATATGTTTAAATGTTTAAAATCAATTACGAACTATACTTCAATAATATTTCCTTTCCTAATGTTATTAGTAATATTTTTATAATTACTAGAACATTTTGCAACACGCTAACACGTGTCAAAATCCTCACAGTATTTAGTATTGTTGAAGTTATCACTTCCTCTGCCCATTTGAAACTCTTCCTACTTTGTTTATATTTACAGTACCCACTACTCTGCATTATATTTTTCAAGAATTAAATATATATAAAATCTTACAGAAAATATATGCAAAAAACAATATTGCATTTTTATTAAATATTTATTTGTTATTTTAATCATTAAATTGTTTTTAAAATTGATATTTCCTGGAAAGGGATATATTTCTTCGAAGTAGGAAAGTGGTTGTTCGCTTCTGTAACTGGGTAGGACAATTTAGCTGGTAACCGTAATGGACTGGTCCTCGTTGTACTGGTAGGCAATAGGCGTAGTCAATAGGCGTCCTCTTGTACCTCCACATCAGTCTGTATTTATGGCTGACAGTGACACCAGCCAATCATATTACTGTGAGGGGGAACCAAGGTGTATGCATATTCATTACATCAAAAATAGTGGGAGTATTTTGTATGTGAAATAATAAAACTTAATTTAAAAAAAAATGAATGAAAATTTATTGTACTAAGCTATAAACCCTAGGAAAACCACCTGTTTACACTTCTCCCCAAAATTTGGTTTTGATCAGTCAATGTATGGCTATTTCAGAGCATGTGATGGACAGATTGTTGAAAGTCACAGAATTTTATATACAAGTGTAAACACCTTTTTTTCCTTCAGAAACCAGAAACATTAATGATAATTATTTTTCTAGGGAATAAATATACTTCTTAAATCTTTTTGCATCATCAAATGAATAAATTAAAAACAAATCACACACAGCAGTGTGTGTGCTAATTACTGCATCAGTCATAATATTATACCAAGACCTTTTTTTTTTTTTTTTTTTTTTCTAAATTCTATAAGGTAAAGAAAAAAAAAAAATTGACTTTTCTCCATTTCTAAGGCAGATGTTTATGTGCATAATCTTTTTGTTGGGAAAATGGTTACAGTATCTTTAATGAAAAATTACCTCCCTTTATTTATTTTTTTTTCTAAGTAGTGCAGCCCGCCTGATGATGAACTGTACCTCATATGGCCAACTGTTTGAAAAAGGTTGTTAGGTAGAGCTTTTTAGCCATAGCAAAGGCAGTCAGTCCAGCAGAAGGAAATCTGACATTTTCTGAGAGTATGAGTTCTAAGTTGGTATTTGATATAAGTAAACCCATCTTATAGAGGTTTTTTTTTTTTTTTTTTTTTTTTGCTTTCCAACTGGTGTTGTAGTATGACATCCTCTTCCAAATTGCCCTATGCAAACACTGATGAGTAGGCTGATGAGACTGGCCTGGGAGTGTCAGACCAAAAATTTCTGAACCAGTAGTGGCCACCTCTAGCATCCACCATGTAGTCAAGAGAGTAGATTAGCAGCCCTGGACTGATGCAACAGCAGTGATCAGACAATCACTCTAGCAGCCCCAGGAATGATGTGTTAAAATTATCCAGAGGAAAAAATGAATACAGCCTCCCAAAACTGAGGTCTTGAGAGAGAACTGTTAGTTTGCCATATGCCACAGGAGGAGATAGCAAAGAGAGGTGTAAGTTGTGAGTTACCTCACTTGGCATTGCCAGAAATGCTCATTCAGAGGTGCTCTTTAAGTATATAAGAAGGCAAGCATATTCTCTTTTTCCTTTTGCTTTCAGATATAGTTGAATATAGATAAAGAAAGCTGCTGCTGGGGTGTGTTTGCTTCCTTGGTCCTCTGTTAACTGAACTCTTGCACACACTCAAATACACACACACACACACACACAACCCCCCAAAAAAAAACTTGCACATTCTTATAGCTTGTTTCAATATCTTTTCCTTTCATATCATTTGTATACACATACAATTACTTTACATATAATTGCCATTTGATTTAAATTCCTTGTTTTGTGTCTATTTTTTTACCCAGACTCGCATGAGTCCACCAATATTGTTTGTGGGACAAATGTTTCTGGAGCCCATAAATATCTACTATAAACCATCAACACACTCATACCAAAAGTGTTGAATCCTGTGACAAAGTAATAAGCATGATACATTACTATATTACATTATAAATCCTGTGAAATAATAGTATAGTTTGTAACTCTTTCACTGAGCAATGTTAGGATCTGAACATTATGGGATCACAGAAAACACTTTGTATTTCCTTCTGCTATGTTCCATACTCTTTCAAGGTGTAGGCAATCATGGCTCTCCACAATTTCCTGTCCTTTGTAACTCTTAGTAAATTTTGTCTTTTTACTATCTCTCCTAAACCCTATTCTTCCATCCAATTACACAAATTTTATTATGTGATTTCTTAAGAAAGATTGGATTAAGTCAAACATTTGTCAGAAAACACCAAAGCCCTTCAAATTGTGAAGAAAGCCAGCCTGCTAAATTCTGTCAAGTGCTTTTGAGATATATCAAATGGCTTAAGGCATAGATAAAGCTGAAAAGTTTATGGCAGGCCAAATCTGAAAAGATTAGGGCACTTGATAGTCTTTCTGGGATGATCTCTAAATAATTAATTGGGAACCTTGCTGGAGAGTCAGAAAATTGAATGAAGCAGCATATAAATTTATGATAATAGTATGGCATTCACTCAGTAGAGTAAGAATTGGACAGTACCCCATATCTAATATTTATCAATCTTACATCTTTTTAAGTCTACCTTCCATCTATGCTTTGAATATTGCTACCATATCTGGTCTGGATTGATTGACATCAGAAGAAGGTTAGAGCATAACAGCTGAAACATTGTGATAGCAACAACAAAAGTAAGGACATTAGTTCAAATGTAAATTATGTATATAATAATAATAATTCCTTTATATTTTATGAAATTCCCAGGAATTTAAGAAAGAAAAAAATTATTTTCCTGTCAAAACCAATTATTCTTGATTTGAATCGGATTGGCTTTTTATGACTGAAGTGATCTTTTAAGGAATATTTTGATATAATAAACTTGTCAGAACTGCTGAGGAGACGAGGAGTATTACATGTATTAAAACAAGAGATGCTTTGAAGACAACAATATGCTACATGAAGTAGGACTTCCTATTCTGTGATCATTTGTCATACTGCATTTGAAATGGAGAATACTGTTATGTATCTAGAGATTCTTGATAAAATACAAAGAAGAATCTGCAATGTTATTGGTTCTGACCTGGCATCTCAACTTCAGTCATTTTCCCACTGCTGTAACTTAGTTTCCTTGTGCCTTTCTATAAATACTTTCATGGTAATTGTTCTGATGAACTTTCCTCTATGGTACCTAGACTTTATGAATTTAAGTGCAGTACTAGATTGGTGGTAAGGTCTCATCAATTCACAGTTGAAATGGCTAAGAGTTTCTTCTCTTGCACTTCTCACTTGTGGAACTCTTTTGGCTTCTTGATTTCCACTCAAGTTTGATGTTCAAAAATTTAAATGTAATTCAAATTATCTTCTCTCTCCTCTTTGTGTGTGTTATAAAATGGACCAAGTCCAACAATTATTTAATATATTTTCTGTTTATTTGTTATTTTTATAGATGCAAATGTTTAACTAAATGCTATGTTTATAATAAACAGCATTAACTACATTTACCATGTATGAGAAATTTCATAGAAAATATGTATCCTCTGTAGAATACAGGTTCGATTGCTGTCGGAGGACACATTTCCTATGAAATTTCTTGGACATTCAGGCAGGTAAATGTAGTTAATACTGTTTATTATAAACAAAGAATTTACTTAAATATTTGTATCTATAAAAATAACGTATAAACAGAAAATTTATTCTGTTAATTTTCTCCAGAACTGGATATGTACTTATTGAGTTTCAAATTGACAAAATAGTTGGTAATTATTATATTTTTTGTTCTAAAATGTTTACAGCCTAATTTAAGAGTTGGTAGCAAATTTCCTGAATATATAATAAAAGATGTGGTTGGAATAAAGGTGTTGCTAGCATATTATTTTTTTTTTCTTTCTTTGTTAATATAATCCCAGCTCATAAGATATTGACATAATTTTTTCTGGTACATTCATGCAGCCATATTGTTATATATATATATATATATATATATATATATATATATATATATATATATATATATATATATCACACACACTAAAAGGATATATAAATAACATTTGTTTTTTGTACAGTGAATATTTTATTTATTAGTCTTTGGAAAAATATTTTGTTTTAAATTTTTTTTTTTTTTTTTTTTATATAATAATCTAATCCCTTACTAAAAAAATGACTGTTGATAATAGGAATGTACCATTTTTATTGAGGTAATCAACTGTCTGGTAAGTTTTTAAACCACTGCTTGTACATTTATTGACTCTCATACAATGCATCATTAATTAAGCCTTTTGACAACTTAGAGCTTTTCCTTTGAGAACTGGGTTTTCTAGCAAGTAGTCAATTAGCAACTTGCATTCAACTACTGTATGTAACTATATCTCTCATTAGTGACTATTAATAAAGGGTTTAATATAATCTCACTTCATTACCATAGAATAAAACCTGCTCCCCCCCATCCTAACAAGTGCTGGCTGCTAATTAACCTAAATTATTTTTTTCTGATCCTATTCTTGCTTTATGTATAACAAAGTGATATAATTAGTACAAAACTGTATACAGATAAAGACTTTTATTTAATACAAGTTGAGAATTCTTTATCCAAAATTCTTGGGATTGGAAGTGCTTTAGTTTTCAGAATTTTTGGGAATACAGGCTATTTAATTTGTATATAGCATCTATAAAGTGGGACAGCTTGGGAATGGAACCCAAGCATAAACATGATATCCCTTTACATTTCATAACACAGCTTATATATATATATATATATATATATATATATATATATATATATATATATATATATAGCCTGAAAGTGGTTTTATATAACATTTAATAAATATTGTGTCCATACAGGTAATGATGCTAGTCATGTAATACTCACATGAATTTTTAAGTGGTGAAATTAAAATTTTATATAAAAATGTTTTGTACTTTCTGTACATGTACAAAAACTTGATCACTACTTCCAAAAAATATCTTTACTGAGCATGAAACGTCTAGTGAGTAATCTACAAATGAAGGTGTTGCTGTGACGATCACTAAAAAAAAACAAAACTGGTGCCTACCTAGGCTACATAGCTAGGCTGGGGTACCCCCTACCCAGGGCAGATGAGGTCACTTACAACAGCTGCTGTACCTCACCTAGGAACCAGTGATTTCTGAAATTTTCCATTTGTAGCAAGTCATATTATCACCTGCAAAAACTTTCAGATGAAGAATACTCAACCTATACCAAGTAAGGTGATAATTTCGTATGACGTAAAGGGGTTACTTAGAGTGAAAGATAATGAGAAGACTTGTGAGGAAAAGGACAATAATGGAACAGGATTCAGACAGAAGATGGCAATAATGCCACTAAGATAGAATGGAGTTACTGGGAGTCAAAGAGAATGAGAAGACATTAGAAAGGAAAAGGACAATAAAAGTACAAGATTCAGGAAGATAAAAGATGGCAGTTGGCATTCCATTAAAACTTTTAGGACTCTAGGTGACAGGAAAACAAGAAACCAGAAGAGTTTTGCAGGTGAGAAGTGCAAGAAAAGAAGCTATTAGAATAGAACTTAGTTATATCTAGTTAGTTCAACAGTAAAACTGTTTGCCAATCTCGTAGCATGCTTAAATTCATGTTGTTGTGGTACCAAGGACGAGAGCTCATTAAAACAGTTGCCATGGAAATATTTATAGAAAAGACAGGGAAGCCATGTCAAAGCTGTGGGGAAAAGTGGCTGCAGTTGAGATAGCAAGTCTGGATCAATTATATTAAAGACCCTTATTTAGATTTTATTATTAGGTTGGTGCGAAAATAATGACGTAATGTCGTTTTTTGACGTTAAAAAATACGTCAAAAAGTGACATTATTACGTCATTATTTTTGCCCCAACCTAATAAGAATCTTAAGATATATAGCAGGAGCACCAGACCAGATATGGTAGCAATATTCAATGCACAGATGAATGGTAAATTTATCAATGTGCAAGATGGATTCTGGCAAGTAAAAATTGTTTGGCATAATGCAGTAAACCAACTTTCCTAGCAGCAGACCTAATAATTGATTCAATATAATCATTGCACTTCATCTCCATAGAAAATGTGAACCCAAGAAGGCACAAAGAGTTGTTCTCTTGGAGGTTAGCATCACTAATGCTGAATGGCAGGCAGAAAAGTTTCTGTATTGTGATTAAATGATACCTGTTTTGTTTTGGTGTTAAAATTTACAAGCCATTCCTTGTCCCAGTTAACCACTGATTGGAAGTCATTTTTGAGAGCAACTGCCAGTTTTAATTTTTCAGACCAGTCATGCTTCTTACATTTTCTACACAAACCTGATGTTGACTGCTTGACCATCCAAAGTAGACTGCATAAATGTCTTCTGTGAATTGGCTCCACACATACATCCACTTGAACCAAAATAAAATGAACAGTATATAATGATTAGTCAGGGCCACTCTTAAAAAAACAAAAAAAACCCTTAATTTTGAGCCAGTTGACAGTTTATTTATATATATATTTTTCAAATTCAAACAGAGCAGCATTTAAGGTCAACACCAGCATACCGAGAGAGAGATGCAACACAGATCAGTGTTTGATGTCAGCACAAACATACTGAGACAGAAGTGCCACTGACAATGACAGCCATCACCAATGTCTATTTCACTTCTAATTTCACCATTCTCTCTCTCTGTTGCCTTTTAGCAACAGCAATAGATAGAGGTTACTAGTTTTGTATATATGTAAATAAATTATACATTTATTTACTCATATGCAATGTCTTTTGTTTGATGCTTCGATTTACGTTTGCCCAGGCAGAGAAGGAATTGACCTCGCAACGGTAACAACAACACAGGTCTGCCTTCCAAGTTACCCATTTCCATCTCCACAACAGACCTATTAGATCTACTAAGACAGGAGTAAATAGTTGTGTCAGCTTAAATACCTGTGTTTATATGCAAGACATAATTTTTACTTTTTGTCTGTTTTAACAAACTAAAAAAAAAAAGTAAAATCTGAATTGATTTTTAACTCTCTCACCAAAAGGATTGTTATTGGCTGAATTTTTAAGATGCATCATTATTATTTTATTTTTCTTTGTATATGTTATGTTTCCTGTAGAGCCAGGTCCAAATTATGGTCCTTAGGGCCTATAGGAGAATTGTCATTTAATTGATAACATTTTTCTTAGTCCTATTAGGAACATCCCATATACTATCTTCTGGGCAATTTGTATGTTGATGTTATATGAGGCCCATCCTTTTCTCATGAGGCCCATCCTTTTCTCATGAGGCCCAAAGCTCCGATTACTATTGGTATAGTCTCAGTTTTCATTCCTTACATCCTATTAATCTCGATCTCCAGTTTTCAGTATTCGGACAATTTCTTAATAATTTTCATGGATGTGTTTCTCACATGATACTGATAACACACTCTTCCTGAATTTCTTTTTATGATAATATCAGGTCTGTTGGCTTTTATTTCCCTGTCAGTTTGAATTGGAATATTCCAGAGCATAGTTACATCATTATTTTGTGTAACTGGTTGGAGCTCATACCATTTCTCAGTAGTTTCGATTTTGTGCTTCTTGCATATATTCCAGTGCATATGTCATTACCTTGTTATGTCTATGGGTGGTGGTCGTAGTATCATCATCATCAACAACACCAACAGTCTTTCCGTTCAAACCATGTGTTCATTTTGATTATTATTGTTAGTCTCAACATTCCAGCTTTCTCCAACACCTAAGAAGAAATTAGGTTTCTTCTTCAGAATCATAACTCTCTACAACTTTCTATTCTTTGTAATAAGATTTGCCTCTTCACACTCACTCCCAATGCCTGTTCTATTAACCATTCACACAAGTCTTTTAGATAGATTATTTACATTGTTCGGACTATTGTCCTCATCTTTGTCACCATATTTATCACAATGTTTCAGCCGTTGTACGCTCTGGCCTTTTTCAGGTGATTGGAATGTCAAACTGAACCCTTTATTTCGCTCACTGGGGTAGACTGTTCTAGTTCCACGTGCCATGTTTGATGGAGGTCAGCTATCAGTTATCTCCTGCTAATTTCTCTCTGAAAGTTCTCCACTGCCTTAACCGGGTATTGAAATCACACTCTTTGGGTCCTGTCACTGGATCTAACCAATGCCTTTATCCTTGAGGACACATGGCACAGGGTATGAATTTCTGGATATTATAAACCTAATGTCTTCAGCAACCATTTTTCACAGAGATCATGTTGCAACATGAGCTCTGAAAACATTAGGTTTATAATACCCAGAAATTCATACCCAGATGTCCAAGTTCCAATTCCAGTTGGGTTCATTATATTCATTTAAGTGCAAATACCATTGAGAAAGGTATGAATCTGCTTCTCCCCCAGTTAGTTTAAATAGTAAAATTGTATCAATAAATCATTATTATCCTCTAAAAATTTTTAATGGCTTTAAATAACCTACAAAAAGGTTGATAAGCCATAAAAAAAAACAAATCCACCAACCCTGCCAGTAGTGAGTTTAATTCCAGAGTTGGGTAATGTAGAAAAACTATCTACTCCAGTTCAGTTGACGAAACAGACAAGTAACATGAATAGCAAATAATCTAGAGAGAATTAACTGATAATAATTAAGTAGGAAAAAACGGAATGAGAACATGCTACCCCCATGGATTGGATGAAGTGTTTAATTCCAGATTCTGAGAAGGTTCTGATATTTGAGTTGAGTTTATGGATTTTTGTTTGACTATTTTCAAGGCACAAGACCTTAATTGTTGGGGGACAAAAAACAGATTACAGATTTGATTTTCTGAATTTCAATATTATGATATCCTATAAAAATATCCCATAAAATTTCAGCATTATGATATCCTCAAAAGCACCTACCTGACAAATCCCTCAATTTTTAGTGCAGTAGCTTTGGACATTATCACAAACAGTGTCAGACAGATTCATTATATTCTCAGACTCCCTATTTGTCCTTACATTGCTGAAGTATAAAAACTTGACTTAACCCTATTATAGTCAAGCTTTTAAACAAAATCAACTTTGTAATCAAAAACACATTATATTCTTCTGGATCCCTAGTCATATGGGCATCCAGG
Organism: Acanthosepion pharaonis; assembly: GCA_903632075.3. NCBI lineage: Eukaryota > Metazoa > Mollusca > Cephalopoda > Sepiida > Sepiidae > Acanthosepion > Acanthosepion pharaonis. The sequence continues at coordinate 681,941 of CAHIKZ030003431.1, forward strand.
GAAATGGAAAGTCAGATTTGACAGCTAAAGAATCACTAAAAATGAAGATATCAAAAACAAAAGTTCCTCATACAAATTTCAAAACAGTAATTAATACATATATCTTAAATTAGTGGCAAGAGTTATGGAATACTTACCGAAATAATAAATTGCACAAAATCAAACCTACATTTTGGATAAGATACCATAACATCAGTCTTTCCCAAAAAGAAGTAGTAGTCTTAACAAGAGTCAGAATTGGTCATACCAATATCACACATTCTTTTTTCTTAAAATATGAGGATCCATCTAAATGCATAGTATGCTAGGGGACATACATTTTAAAACATTTTATGATGGATTGTGCCAAATTTGGCCCTATCCATAAATGCCTTTTTATAAGGTGAATAGCCTTAAAGATCTTTTTAAAAATGTTAGTGAAGAAACCATTCTGACGTATCTGAGGAAAAGTAAATTATACACCAAAACTTAATCCAAACAACTTCATCTTCAGATGAACGTGACAACTAGCTTTCACAAATTTTAAAACTTAAAACTTCATAAGATATTGAATAGAAGTCTGTTTTCAACATTAAATGATCCAAGAGGGTTGATATACTAGTAAAATAAACAAACCAAACTACTACTACTAAACAGTTGTTAAAGTCTGTTGTTGAATATAGGCCTTCCCTTTGGTGTACCAAATTTTTCAGTTTCATGTATCATGGTGCTTAAACATTTTGAACTTATCTAAAACCATCATTATATTATTATTCTGCTAGTCTCTTAGTTAGGTATGTTACACCCTGCTATTACCTCAGATAAATAATGGACCATTCCATTTTGGTTGCATAAAAAGATTTAAGATATATTGGCAACTCTGGTTTTAGTGAAAAAAGCAAGTGAGAAAGTAAGAGAAGATAGAGTAGGCGATAATGCTCTCGTGCATTTAACATCTGCTTCAGTGAAATAGAAAATCTTGTCTTTTTCATTTGCACCCTCTTACTTCTTTAAATAAAGACCTATATTCACTCTTATGTTTTGTAGTGAAATATTTTAAAATTGTTAAACTAATACGTTGCAGTAAGAATTTCCATGGGGAAATCGCAAGGAGCTTATTCAGTCAATAAATTAAGAATTGGTTCATCAGAAAATTAAAATAGCAAAACCATGACATTTTCACTGGTATTACTAGTTATTTTATTTTCTGCTGGTCACAATATTGCTTAGGTTCTCAAGGGATCTATATTGTGAGTCATGGTGTCCAGTGGTTGTCAGATATTCTTGCAACATATACTCTTCATTGCTGTTTCAGTCTGTTGCATCTAAAATGTAGATAAAAACACACTTCTCTTGTTTACATTTGCAACACCAGCTTCTTTAGCTGTCCTGGGTATGATGATAAACTACATCCACGTCCTGGGTATGACGATAAACTACACCCAACATCAAGGCCTCTGATAAGGAGGTTTTAAGGCTTGTGGAACCACCTCTTAATTGCTGGTGTTCCCAGGTCCGCCCTGACCTGGGGTGATAGCACCTGTTAGGCTCCCAGCTATGGGTAAATAGTTAACCCCCAAACTGGGGTCAAAACATTGTTGAAAGTGTAAAAATAGGTTTTAATACCAGAAATACTTTGTAAAAAATTATTACCAGCAATACATTTTTTGAAAAAAAAAAAAAATATTATTACCAGTGATACGTTTTTGAAGGATAAAATATTACCAGAAATATATTTTTGACAAAACAAGATATTACCATCAATAAAAATTTTGTCAGCATTAAATAACCCATTGAGGTTGATATGCTGTAAAACAAAAACAAAACCAGCTTCTTCAAATATTGTTTTACTGGTCATTATTATTAATTGGGACTTAAGAGAAAGCTGTTAGCCATTAATGAAGTTGCCTACTTGAGAGAGAGAAAAGTCATTTTTGTACACTTTTTCTATTTCTTTGCCTATCAACGTCTTTAATTCTCTTTATTTAAAAACTGCGGGAGCCTCTGATGTATAACATTGATTGCTGTCACTTGCTTCAGGATACTTGATACATCCTGTATTGTGACTCAGAAAATGCTTGTTTGTATCAAATCAATCAACCAATCCTGTTGGCAAACAGGAAATAGCTTCAATTGTATCATCGTTGGTCATTTTTATTACAATATGGTTAAATTTTTCTTTGTTTTTTTTATCAATATCATGGAAGGCTGAACAACTCTACTAGGCACCGTATAATCAGATAAAAACGACAAAGATGCTGGTTACAGTGTTTTTACTATTATTATTACTATGATTTATTATTATTACTATGATTTATTATTATTTATTATTATTACTATGATTTAATATTATTATTATTATTATTACTATGATTTATTATTATTATTATTATTATTACTATGATTTAATATTATTACTATGATTTTATTATTATTACGTAGTACCATGATTTATTATTACTTTATTATTATTATTACATGACTTATTGATTTAATATTATTATTATTAGTACCATGACTTATTAGCGCCACTCGTAGTACCATGACTTATTAGTATTAAACAAAATGATTGTAACTCTTCTAATATTTCTAACACTTAAAGAGCACAACTTAAGAAAAAAGTAGATACAGTGTTTCGAAATGTTTAACAATATTTCAACAGATTATCTAGCTTCAAATTATGCATAAAAAATACAAGTCTTTTCATGGACATCATTTGTCTTGAGAAAAATGGTTGTATTGGTAAGCAATATTACAAAATGTTTTTTTCTAAAAACAAGTGACATTGTACAAAGACTTGTACTTATATATATATATATATATATATATATATATATATTTTTTTATATATATATATATTTTATAACGTTTTATACTTGTATGCAATTTTTAAACATAACTTTTAAGACAGACATACTGTTGAAACTGGACACCGTCTTTTATTTTTTTATTTTTTTTAAATAATACTCTTCTTTAAGTGTATTTGTAGTATTATAATTATTATTTTAGAAATTCCCTAAAAAAGAGAAAAGTGTAAGTGAAACATGAAATCATAAGGCTACTGTACTGCAGTCATTTTATGTGCATGTCAGCCAAGGAGTTGAAATATGATTTACTTGGCATAGATGTAGGCATCTGTTACTTTATGGAAAAAGTTGGCCTTTCAAGACTATATGCTACAGGCAGGCACTGCACATCAGCTGAATTGTCCATAAGACAATGAGTCAGTCCTAGAAGGGATGAAAACAGAGAGGTGTTTAGTCACAAGCATAAGTGAAAACTGCAATAGTTTGGCCAGGGCCCACAACTTCTACACCCACATCCTTTAGGGATGCATTGATGACAGGATAGGGTTGGATATCAAGAGAAAGCTGGGTTAAGGAAAGGAAATAGTGGACAGCATTTTGTCCCTGGTCCCCCAACCTTCAGCTATGAGGATGGGATGAAGCAAAGTTTTTGAATTAAGAATGTGATATTAGTTTTCATTTTTATTTTATTTATTTTTTTGTTATTGAAATATATGATTATATAAATACAGATCCCTATTTGTCAGAAATCCAAAAAGAAAGCTGACAGGCTCATTTGATTTCTTTGAGTATTTGTTATACAAAACAGAGAGGTGTTTAGTCACAACCATAAAACAGCACATCATAGCAAGATTTACATTAGGTCAATACCATGAGAGTATTTTGACTTTGAAGAATAAAGCTATTTCCTGTCCAGTTTGCAACTTGTTAAGTGAGGTATGCATTCACACTCACTCAATAATGATTGTATGCAAATCTGTTAAAAGCTGAAAATAAAATATCAACATTAAAGAAATGAAAACATTACTTACAGTGTAGGGTCTGTGTTCGTATTCACCATAATAATGAGCTGATTTTTGTGTGATTGTATAAAAGCTTAAATTAAATCCATATCAACATTGAAACTGTAAAAGAAATGAAAGGGTTATTAATTCCTGTATAAAGTAATATTTGTTTTGCAATAAAAAAAATTCCTGTCATCCATCAGTCTTGAAAGGCCGTAGATCTGCCTCCAGGGAATTTTGATTCAGCTGGTGTACAGACCCACATAGGAGTGACAGACTTGGCTGCAGCAACTGCACTTGAATATACTCTCCTCCATTGTTTTTCTTTGTTGCTGTCTTTCTTTTGAGTGCACTTTTCCTTAGCAGCACTTCTCACTCTCTTTTCTTTTTTTTTCTTTTTTTTTTTTCCCTCAATTGAGCCCTCTTCATAACTCCTGCCTCCAACAAGTGCGATCATTCATGATGATCTCTCATCTCTTGACATCAAGATCCAATGACTTGTCTTTTTCATACATATAAAAACTACAAAAAAATTCAACTTTTAATTGCCTGGTGATCACTTCACAGCATGAAACTTTTTATTGCAAAATATTTGATTTTTATCTGGTTTTATCATTGCACAATCAATATGTTGACATTGAGCACACATATTATAAAGGCTGCTTATCGATAATATTGAATCTATTTAATTTACATTTCAATCATTTCATCCCATGCAAGGTAGTAAAGTCACTAAGGCACAAGGGGGTTACTGAGTGTGAATGAATTAGAAAACAGGAACATTATTAAGGAGCAAGAACAATAGAAGAGTAATTGGGGAAAAAAGTAGATAATGATTGACATTGCAATTAATATATATATATATATATATATATATATATATATATATATATATATATATATATAGAGAGAGAGAGATGGGACAGAGCTTGGTACTTCAATTTAATTCAAAAATAATTGAAGTTTTTGGCTCTTGTTTTGAAACATGAGAACTCTTATGTAGCGATGAATCATATTTTTAAATAAATAATTATATTTAGGCTCTACTTTTGCATCGAGCACTGTTTTTAAAAAATAATAACAAAAATACTAAAGAACTTTGGATTATTTACCTAACGAGTTCTTTCCTATTTTCTACATATTTTTACATATATATGCACCATAATTCCTCGTGTATAATACACATTTTTTTTCTAAAAAAAAATAAAAAAATTAGCGGTGTGCATTATGCACAGCTACAAAAAATCTTTAAAAAATTGCTGTAAAATAAAATAAAAATTAACATAGATTAATATTACTCTAATTTAGTTTTATGTTTAAAACCATTTTTTTTAAATAAGAGTAGAAAATGCTGGCCATAATGAAATTGGAGAGGTACAATTTATAGGGTTTGATTACCAAACAAGGGGTGAGTATTATCTGTAAGTAGAAGCATTTTCCCGCACTTTCAGCACAATTTTAGGTGTGCGTATTATACATGGAGAATTACAGCATATCTTATCAAGCAAGACTGAATAATGCCTTTAAGTAAAATTTTCATATCTGCCCAGTTTCATACCCAAACAAAGCAATTTCTAAAGAAGTAATGGGTTTTTTATTTATTAATCAGACAGATTTTATCACTTAAGTTATTTTTAGTGGATACTCATACTTTGGTAGACGTTCCGTCTATTAAACAGTCAATTTATTTTCATCTACCACCCTGAATATTCGAGAAATCTTATTAAAGAAAAGTTTTTTAGCAGGATTTGATCCTGCAAGGGCAGACTGAACCATCATTAGATTTGACATGTTTTTAGCCGACTTGACCACAAAAAAATTTTACTAATCAAGCAAGGCTGAATGATGACTTTTAAACAAAATCCTTCTTGCCATAGATTCTCAAAATTCCATATCTGAATATAAACAAAGCAATTTCTAAGGAAGTAATAGATTTTTTTATTTATTTATTAATCTGACAGATTTTATCACTTAAATATTATTTTTAGTGGATACTTCTATTTGAGTAAACACTCCATTTATTTATTAAACAGTATATTTATTACATTCACTTACATGCTAATACCCTTAGGAAAGGTATGAATCCTCTTCTCCCTTTCAAAGCTATGGGTAAATAGCAGGACAGACTGGGTTCTATAGACTTGGGTAGAAACCGGTCAAAATCAGCCTGGGGAGGGTTTGGCTGAATCGGGCTTTCTTGCCTAAGAAACATCACTTCTACTGCGGCTACAGTACATTTGGTGCCCCTACGACCGTGATGGGTCATGACATTAGAGCAATCATGATATTCATAAAATATGTTGGATTGATAAATAAATAAAAAAAAATCCATTACTTCTTTAAAAATTGCTTTGTTTACATTTTGATACGAAACTGAGCAGATATTAAAACTTGATATTCTATGACAAGAAGTATTTCGCTTACAGGCACTATTCAGCCTTGTTTGATTAGCAAATGTCCTTCATGGCTGAGTCAGTATAAGCATGTCTGATCTAACGATATATCTTTTTTATTTAAATCAACTTAATGGCGGCATCTCTGATTTTTGTTTGTGGGTGTTACTTTAACACAGCATAAATTATATATAACATCATTAAACTATGAAATATTATTAAAATGCCCTCGCTTGAAGAGTAAGTTCACATCACAGTTCAGATCAGAAACCCCTTGGATTGTAAAAGGAATCTTTTTGTTTTAGGAGTAAATATTGCATCAATAATGTTTTGAGAATAACAGTGATTTTTCCAGATAAAAGTCCTATTTAACCCATAACTGGGGGCAGATGGATTCATACCTTTCCCAAGAATATTTGTATGTAAGTGAATGTACTGAACCTGGCTGGAATTCAAACTTTGCCCTCTGATTTCTTATCAGGATATTTTTTTTTTATATGATGTCCTAAGTGGACATCATGCAAATCCATGTTATAAGTTATTAAAATTTCTGAAATTTGGATAGACAGAAATGGACACCCAAAACAAATTAGTGCATAAATGATACTAATGTTAGTTTCATTTTTATATATATATATATATATATAATGTCTGCATCTGTTTAATGACTTAATCAGATAAAATGGATTAGTAGTTAAGTCTATCTTAATCCAGTGTGACTATATTAGAAGAGGAATGAATTTTCAGAGCCTAGAAGAGACTAATATATGGGAGAAAATAATATAGATTTGGCAAACATGGACAAACATGTGCAATAAAACTTAGAGTGAAAAGCACTGTTTTTCCCTTGACACCGCTATTGTTTTATCTACTTTTCAATGTTATCCCTCTTCAATGTTCATTCTTTTAAAAAGTGATGATTAAAATTGTAATTAAACCTAAACATGTGAATTTTTTCCCTCAATACAAGTTGATAGGATCTGGTTCAGACTCTTCTGTGGTTCTTTTAAATAAGAGTAGAAAAATTTATTTCTTGTTCCTGCTTTAGGATTGGGTTTCTGGTTCTTTCTAAATTCTTTTCATTCTCTTTCACTTTCAGTAGCCCCTTGCATCTTTGTGGCATTATCATCTTACTTGGGGTGAATTGATAAAAAAACCCTAAAAAAAACACCCGGAATAAGGAAACTTCTCTTTATGTTGTTAGCCATTCTAATGTGGTTAAAGAATATACTGCTAATTGGTTATCTGAAAAATAGATTTAAATTAACTGAATTTCTGTGTAGAGGATGCTTTAGTCTCAGTGATACATCCTTGTTTTGACTTTCAAATTTTTCTTTTCTTTGTTTAGTGATTGGGGGTGGGAACTAATGAGAGGCATGAAAGGTAACTTTTTTTTTTTCTTTTTCAGTTTTTTTTCTTACTTTTTGTTTTTTCTTTTTGTTTTCTTTTCACTTTTTTACTTTTTTGTTTTTATTTTTTTTTTTTTTTACTTTTTGTTTTTTTTTTACTTATTTACTTTTACGTTTTTATTTACTTTTTTTTTACTTTTTTATACAAATGTCATATCCATTTAAGTCTTCATTGACCATGGCTCTCTACAGATTCCATTCTTATATTTGAGAATTGCTATAGCAGTTTCATGACATCTACAATACAATAAACAACTTTCTTTATATTATGCCTAAATGAAGAATTTGAAGGACAATAAGAGAAAACACTGCTATTCTTTCTTAGTTTTCATGTGGACTCCTTTTATTATTATGCCTAAATGAAGTATTTCATTTGTAAGGAGAAGGCATCCACATATTAAAACAGTTTAAATAGAACTGCAGTAATACCTGCTGAGTATTGTTTTTCTTATATTTATTATATTGGATCTGTTTGTATATTTTACAATCACTTCTTGTTTCATCTTTGTGTTTATTGTATAATATATGTACATCCGATTCTATGCCTACTGTCTATATCAATAAATGGTCTATTTCCAATACTGAGCATAATCTTCAATAGGAATAAATTGCCAACACTTGATTTCATCCAATTGTACTACAATCCGATTATTGAATTAAGTGGATGACCATGGGCATAAGTAGAAAGTAGATGATGTCTCCCTATTTCTATTCTATCCTCTATTACTATACAGACTGCTATTTTCTACTCTATTCATTATACTATTTATCTATTCAGTTTAAATCACAGAAAACTATTAAGTGTTATTCCTGCTGAGTATAGTTGTATCAGTAATTACAAAGTCTTTACAAGCGAGCATTACAAAATGACAACAAATATTTGTTTATCACAAAATTGTTTGTTGACATCACAAAACTAGTAAATCAAATATATAATCTTTGAAATCTATAATGAATATATTTATCCTCACATACTTTTTAAACTATTAACTGTGGCAGGAGTCAACTTTGTTTCAATTTTCTAAATCTTGGTGTTGTGCCAAAATTTGTGTCTCTTCAAGTACAGATTCCTTTTCTTTATTTGTATAATATATGTACTTTTGCATTCTCAATTTTGAATTCATACAATTCTTTTTCTTAGTCTGGCTACTCAATCATCTTATTATAATTGTAAATGCCCCACTTTTTTGGAATATTCTGTTTTGATTTCATGGAAAAAGTGGAAAAGACTCTACTTGGTTTCATTGAGAAAATGAAAGAAAGAAGGGGAAAGAGATTATTTCCAGCTAAGAACAGATACTACACTTTGATCTTAGCCAAGAAGTCATGGCGATCATGATAAAAATGCCATTTATCAAACACAGTAACCAAGTAAGGTAATCGCCAAAAATCCAGTTACCATAAATTAAATAACATCATCTGCTGAATTATTTATTGAAATGTTCATAAGACAAGGATTTGGCTAAAAAGAAAGTAGTGAGGATAGAAATATTTAAGATCTCCTGCCGATAACTCATAAATAGTGCACTATTCCATTTTGTTTGCTTAGAAAAACAAGACATATACTACTTGGTTTTATTGAGAAAAAGAATGAAAGAAAGATGTGAAATGAAAAAAAGTTGTCAATTTTCATTTGTACCCCCTTACTTCTTAAAATAATGACCAGCATTCATATTTATGATTGTTATTGTAATTTTTTGTTAACGTTATTTAATGATATGATGGAATTTCTACAAGTTATAAGTTATTGTCATAGAACTTGCCATGAGCTTATTCAATCATTAACTTAAGATCTAAGATTCATTGGAAAATTAAGAAAACCATGAAATTTTTGTGGGTTAAAACTAGTGAATAATATCTTAGGAAAATCCACTTTTGAGTTGTCAATATCAGAGAAAAGTGCAATTTATAAACATCATTCTCTTTACACACATAAAATGTCTCCTTGATAAAATCTAAGCTTGATTGTTCATAAAGACATTTGACAAATTCTTTATCAATGTTGAAAGCGGAGGAAATAATTGAAATTACCCTTTTGATTTTTGGGTGCTGATTGGCCAGAGAAAGGTGTACATATTTGATGCCCAAACACACAGATACAGTGTGCAGCAGAAATACTTCCCACATAATGGTAAGGTTTTTGTGGCAATAGTGTCTTCATCTAGCTAATGTCTTACCATTATGTGGGAGGTGTTTCTACTGCACCATGTAGAACTGAATTCCTATCAATCAGAATAAAACAGGAAATTGTCATTTGCATTGTTATGCCCATGTGGCACTTGGGACTGAAATTCTTGTTATCAACGAATAAGTAATTTTTTTTTTTTTTTAACCAACTGTACAAATGATCTATCATTTCACCCCAAGCAAGACAATAAAAGCCCCAAAAGGGTTACAGAGAGTGAAAGAAACAGAACATGAAGATTGACATTGCATTTAAATTTTTAAAAGGTATGAAATGATGAAAAAAAAGACAAGTTGATGATCTTGATAAAGAGTAGAAATTTGATCTTTTAACATGAAAAAGGCGATAGTTATTAAAACTTGAATTTTGGCCAGAATACCTCATGTTTAAAAACCATCATTTAACCCAACATGCTACAAATCACCTGTAAAGATGCACACTGGTTCAAATCCTGCTTAAGGGTACATTTTCTTTAATAGGTTTTCTGACCAGGAGACAAAATATTGTTTAAAATAAAAACAGAGCAACTACTCCAGTAAGAAGAGTATCCACTAAAGTAATAAATATATATAATACTTTTGTTTTTATAATTCCAATGTCTAAAACTTTTGCTTTTAATCTCCTTATATCTTTCTACATATGCTAATCTGTATTTTCTATTTAAAACTCTCATTCATTCTTCCTTTTCAACTGTTGATTCTTCTCTCTATCCAATCCTCCTATTTTATGACTCATTCTGACTTCAGCTGGGTTAGTCTGTTCATTTGCCACTGTTGCTGTACAAGTCAGGTCTCCATTGACCCTCAGCTACCCGACTTTGCATTCTTTCTTTTTCTTTCCACCCGCCCCCCCCTTTTTTTTTAATACAATTCCTTGTGCTCTACAGAAATCTTCTGGGTCAGAAGTAGGGTTGCGGTTCACATCTTTGCAACTGATTTTTTTTTTTTTAAATCTCCTTTCATTATTCATTCTGTCATTTCTCTCTTTACTTTTCTCATCTTCCCCAGAACTGACTGCAATATTTAAGTAATTTTGCAGTAGCAATGTAAATCTTTGTTGCTATGCATTTTCTTATTTAGGAAGTATAAACAAATAACATTCTGTTTACGATTGAATAATTGAGTTTTATTGATCATATGATAGACTAGTGGATTAAAACACTGGCTAGTGAATTTGGTGACATTCTATATTTTCTTGTGTATAATATGGCTTAAGTATAATACAACCTCATGTTTCTGAAGTTAAAAACAGCATAAATTACATCCGTGAGTATAATATGACACCGCAGTGCAGTTATCCCTATGTATTTTTTAATTTTTTGAAAGGTTCTACCATATCCATTAAAATCTTAATTCCGTATCCATATAAATTATGTGATTTAAAATTACAATGATTGATTGATTCATTTTTTTTTATAGGTTATCAACCCTTTCATGTTGTTTTAAAGCCAGTAAATATTTTAGATTCTAAGAAATTTTTGTTTTTCTTTATTTTATTACAGTTAATAATGGTTTAATGATCCAAGTCTTACTAATTAACCCAAAGCTGGGGGGGAAGAGGTGGATTCATGGGATTTCTTATTTTTTTTTTTATTTTAGCATTTCTCCCCAAAGAAGGTGATAATGCCACTGAGATACAAGGGGTTAATGGGAGTGAAAGATGAGAAAATGCTAGGAGAAAAGACCGTAAAAGAACAGGATTCGGGAAGACATAGGATTATGATTAATGTTGCGTTTAAACTTTTAAAGATCGTAGGTAAAAAGCCAGAAGAGAGTTCCACAAGCATCAAGTGCGAGAAAAACTTTTAGAATAGAACTTACTGTATATTTCTGCATATAAGATGCCCTTTAAATACCAAAATCACCCTTAAAAATTGGATCATCTTGTACTAGAATTCTTAAAAAAAAAAAAAAAAAAAAAGGAATCTTAAATTCTGAGTGACGTTTGTCAATAGTCTAACTTCAGCACTGGTTCAATAACCAATTTACGTAATAAACTGATAATAAATGTAATAAAACCATTTCTGTCTTGTATATTACTGGCATAACTTCATAATAAATTGGCTATTCAAAGAATAATTCCATATCAATCAAATCAACTTGTATCCATGCAAGCTCAGTAAACATCAAATTATGATTGTGTTCACAGCAATGGAATACACTATTATCATACTGTTATTAGCTGTATTTTATGATTGTCAATGAAGTATAAGTAAATGGCCATTAGTATACCAGTCTGTTTGTACCTGTTCAGATATAGGAAAAGAAGAATCAGTATTTGCAAGAGATAACACAAACAAAACAATGATTTCCCTTTTAGGGGACATGTGTAGAAAAAAACTGGATATAGAATCAGTTTTGTTATTTCTTTTATTTTAAATTTCTATGCATACAGTAAATAACATTACCAATAATATCTTTATATAACTAATAACCAGTTGTCTACAGGTATAGGATAAATTCATGAAAATTTGCTATTTTTTTGACCTCGTCTTCTCTAAAGGTCACCTTTATAGTGATTTTCCAAGTGTAGCTTAGATGTAGCACAAGGCTGAAAGTATGGGACACCCAGTGAGGATCGAACTCACTACTCAGTCATAATTGTTTTAGCAAGACAAGCTTGCTAACAATTACACCACCCCGAGGTGCCCAAGGTCGCCTTTATATCCGAAAATATACAGTAGTTACATCTAGATATTTCAACAGTAAAAACATGAAAACTAGTTGCCAGTCTAGTACTGTGTCTAAATTCATGCAGTCGAGGTACCAAAGATGAAAGCTCATTAGAAAAATTGCCATGAAAATATTTAAAAAAAAAAAACAAGGAGCCATTTCACAGCAATAGGAAAGTGACTGAAGTCAAGATGCCAGGTCAGGACCAATATCATTACAGACTCTTCTTTGGATTTTATCAAGAATCTTGAGATATATGGCAGAAGCAGATGGTAGATTTATAAATATGCATAATGGATTCTGGCAAAAAAATTGCAGCACAGTGAACCAACTTTCCACAAAGTAACATTTCTCAGAAGTTAAGCCTAGAATAAAAAATGCAGCATCTATTTCAAATACAGGTATTGACTAAAAATAACGTTTGAAGTAGTAAAAATGTTGCATTAAAAATAAATCCATTAATTCTTTAGAATTTGCTTTGTTTACATTTGTTATACCGTACCTATGGACTATAATAGGCATGTCCCAATCCGTATAAATACAATAGAATATACTGTATGTGGTAGTCATTTATATTCACTTTAGGATTTCGTTTGCAATTCGCATTGATTCACTTCTAGCTCACTGCTAACAGTTGATTACTTACTACACGCAGCTGGCAAATCTTGTATATGTTGTTCCTGTTATAAATATTATCGTTCCATTTCCAAGCTTTGTTTTGGTTATTCTTACTCAGTAACCTTTTCCTAGGTTACAACAGTTTCGTATATGAAACTGGCAGATATGGCCTTTTGAGAAAAATCTGAACTAGCAGCATGGCCCGGTGTTGCCTGTGCTTGATTCAAAAATTGTACGACTCATACAGCAATTGCTATCACTTCCTTGCCTTTAAAGGAGTGCCCTTTGCCATGCTGATGTTGCTACATGCCTTACTTCTTGCCTATCTCGCACTGCGAATGTTTTCTAAGCTCTATACTAAACATTAAATCTGTTACGAAAAAAGAACTAAACAAAAGAACACAAAACGATCAGCTTTAAAAAGGACTAAGTAATTGGAAAAACCGAATGAAAAAGAATGTTAACAACAAATACTTTTTCACACCCAACCCAGTTCTCGGAATCAGAATCAACGTTGAGTTTAAGCAAGCGAATGAGCCAATTGGAGTAAAGTGCCATGCAGATTTAAATTTTTCCCCACTTGTGATTTAATGCAGCTATCGATTTTTTTTTTTTTTTTTTTTTTTTTTTTTTATCCTAGCATGCTAGTTAACATTCATGTCAGTCAGCTGTTGGCTCTCACGCTGACCAGTAGAATCTTCCTGCCTATTTGTGGCAGCCAGTTATAGGCTCTCACTCTGGCCAGTAGAAAATGGCCGCAAACTACATGAAAACTGCCGTAGAAGCATGAAAAAATCGATTATTTCCACTATCAGTGGGAGTTGGGAAATGCAAAGTCGGTCTTGGCCTTCCTGCTAATTTGGAGCATGTGCATGTAAATTTTGGTGCAAATCTGTCAAAAATTGCGGCCATGCATTCGTTACACACACACACACACACACATCCTGCCTTTTATAGATAGAGATAAGGGTATCCACTAAAAATAATGTTCGGAGTAATAAAAATGTACTTACATCAGTAAATCTGTAGCATAATGGTGAATAGAAAAAATCTCCTTCCTTGTCAATTCATTTAATTTAGTGAATGATATTAATCCCTGAGACTAAACATTATACAATGAAAATTCAAGATCCAAATGCAGTTCATAACAGTCAGGCTACAAACCCATTGATTTATCATTGCATGTTTTTCTGGCACAAAATTGTTTATAATTTCAATGAATACCTCTTCTCAATGCATCCTCAGTGATGTCCTCTGACTGGGTTTATCAAAGGTTTCAGATCTTTCAACATCAGGACCTCTTCATTCACCTGATCTGACCACCATGGATCAGGCAATGAGTCCCCGAAACTATAAACTACTTTGAAAAATTGAATGGCACAAATAAAAGTATATATTTGTACAACTAATTAGGAGATCAACAACCAATGGGCATCCTCTCATAACGTTTGATTTCATTTGCTCTATTGTTTGTATTGTAAGGACACGTGGTTAGATCATGCTGAAGATATCAGTTCTCGTTCGATCACCATTCGATTAAGCAGCATTGAGCTCACTCTGTACTTAGATGTAGGGCCACTAGGTACTGTAAGCAACCTATTAAAATCTGAAATATGTTTTGGCTTTAAATGATCCACAAACAATACTTGCTTAATATTCCTGATGAGTTTGAGACATTCTACAGCAGTTTATATTCATGTAATGGTAATTGTTTAATTATTTATTTATGCACACTGGGAGTGAAGGCTAATGGATGACCTCATAGAAACTGAAATCAGTGAACATAGTTCAAAATTCTGCTGAGACTGACTGCATTCATTTTTTTCCTCTGGGAATAGCATGAATCCATCACCTTCCAGCTATGGCTTAAATAGTAGGAGTCAGATTGAATTCTTTAGTTTTAGTTGTTAACCAGTTCAGGAGATGGAGGTAACATTGTCATACATTACAAATGAAACCGCAATGCTTAATCTGCTACGTAACGTTAGATTTTATTCAACTCTTAACTTCGTTAATGACTGTCAACCACTACGGGCTTTCTTCTTCATTCCTGCAAGGATCTATGAGGCTGTCTTTTCTAGGGTGGGTGTTTATACATCTACCTGTCATACAGTTTTTCCCATGCATTCACATCCTAAGTGCAGCTGGGTCAGTCACATGTTTACAAGTTCGGTTAGCCACTGACATCGGTTGAAGCATGAATCTGTTTTTGGTGGCTAGAAGGTCATCTCTCAGACCAACCTGCCAATGCATCTGTCTTCTTGATGGTTCAGTTCAATATTAAACACAAAGCCTCACTCTGGCATTATCCAGTGCAAGTGACATACTGCATGGATAGCTCTGAATCCAAAAACTAGAGGCTTTGGCATGGGGCTAGCAACTCTATCTTGTCTTTACTTATAATTTATATCTTTTAAAGCCAATGCAGTCAGTTACCAACTTGCACCTCTTCTAAAACACCCTAGCATTTCCATGAGCACCAAGGCAAATCTCATCAATGCCATCATTACAAATGTTGACGTACCAGTGCCAGACATGGCCCCTAACAAAAACCCTTGAGGAAACTGATCACTTGTGAGATGAAATGCCTGAGGAAAGAAGTGAACAAGATCAGGAATGAGGCAATAAGAGATATGGTAGGAGCAATACCAATCACACAACATATCAAACGACAGAGGATCAAGTGGTTTGGACACCTCACTCGTATGTCTATCAACCAACCAGTCCTACGAGCATACACCCTCAGGTACTCTGGCTGGAGAGCGAGAGGAAGACCATGAATATGCTGGAGCAACTTGGTGGCAGACACTCTCAGAGCCCATGAGATACTTGACTTGCTGCTGACAGACGACTGTGTCTCCCCACGATGCCTAACAGCAGAAGGAAAAACTAAACTTATATTACTATATTTACTTCAGGAATAAGCTTATTTACTCCTAAAACTCCATCAGTGAGGTTGGGTTGCAACTCAGTACTCCATAATGAGTCTGTATATGGAATCATCCCAAGAATAAAAATCATTTAATGTGACAAAACAAATTTACAGTTGAGCACATGGTTAAAATATTAACATTAACAGAAAACCATTGGTTATCATTTTCTGAATAGCCTATCATTTTATTTCAATTATTGCTCTCATTTTTATTATGATGGTGTCATAGAAACAGTGTTTCAGTCATGTAATCTCTAGTCAAGTAACCTTCAGGTGTCTATTGTTTTGGCTGGTATTGAGATCTCTCTTGAAGATTGCCATTTTGTGCCTGTGATGCAAGCTCTTGTTGTATATTGTTTCACTACATGATCCAAGGATTGATCACTAGATGACAAGTAACATATATTTAACCAATTATAGCCACTATGTCATTATGTGAAACACAACATGAAGCTCTAAATTAAAATATATTTGTTGCACTATGATTGGGACAGCCACGTAGATAAAATCACATGCCACCTTGTTCTGTCTTAAGTGTTTCCTGTTTTGTGACCAGTGATAAAGTCTGTAACATAGGGGCTTCAAAAGCAGCCACCTACTTGGTCAAAAAGGAATATAATAATAATAATAATAATAATAATAATAAATGAAAACTTTTGGGAACAAGTGATAGCAAACTGGATGTTGAAGACTTCCAGTCCCAGGCTTTTATTAACTGCCACAATTAGGAGTGAAGTAGTGCCTGCTAGTGAATCTAGATTGACTGTCCATCAATGTTGCTCCGATATCACACATTAGTGTTGCTAACTGCATGTCGTTGAGATGGGCAGAAATCGGTTGAGTCAGTTCTTGCTAGTTGAAGGAAAAGCTGATCTTAGTTCAAGTTGCAAAAGGCGTCCCATGTGACCATGTAAATGAAACCAGGAATAAACAAGGAAATCTATTAACAATTTTTGAGTCTTCATATTTTGCCATGGCTTTTATCATCACTTTTCATTTCCATGTTATGTAGTGGTTTCACAGTGGAGACTTGTATTTTTACTAAGTCGGTCCTAAAATAGGTTTGATGTACAAAACGTTAGGAACTTGATATAATAGGTAATGACGCAGTAATCTAGTTGTGGTCACTGTTACTTTAATATCCGACTAACGGTCGTCCAACATCGACTGACTGACCAACTCACTGCCGACTGACTTGTTACTCTTACTACTCCTACTTATTATAGGTGGGAGAGTCTATTAACTATAGAATAGGTGTGTTCCACTATAACACATGTGAACTTGAAACAGACCCTTCCCAATTTTTGTACACACTGATATGAATGAAAATAGACATGCAATGTTAGGGTTGTTAAAAGGCTGAAAGAGAACCTTGTTATGTTTATATATTAACAATTACTCCTGAAAAACGAAATGCAAAAGTTGATTTTGTTTAGCAGCATATCAACACCTCTATGGGTCATTTAATGCTGAAATCTAAATATTTTGAATGCATTTGTATGCCTTCAACTACAGAGAAAATGTATTGTTGGTCACTTTGCAATATAATATGTATTGTTGGTCATTTTTTTTTTTTTTTCATATAAAAATTATTTTTATACTTTCATAGTGTTTTGTTTTTGTTTGGGGATTTCAATATTTTCCTATTGCTGGGGCCTGAACAGGTGCTACCACATCAGGTCAGAGTGGACCTGAGAATAACAGCAATTAAGAAGTGAAATGCAAATGTCCAATCTTTTTTGCTTTATCAGAAGTAAAAACTTGATTGGCTAAAAAAAAAAAAAAAAAATATAAATGATTTTTTTTTTTTTTTCTTTCTTTTTTCTTGATATTGATTTTTTTTTTTTAAAATGTTTATTTTTTTTCTTTTTTTCTCTCCACCGCCCTACAGCACTCTCAGTTTGGACCCAGATATGAACCCAGACGAAGAGGAAGAAAAACACCGCTTGATCTCACAGGTGCTTGAGCTGCAGAACACCTTAGATGATCTGTCATCCCGTGTGGATTCGGTGAAGGAAGAAAACTTGAAGCTAAAATCGGAGAACCAAGTTCTAGGCCAGTACATTGAAAACCTGATGGCGGCCAGTAGCGTGTTCCAGTCAACATCTCCAGCAAAGGCCAAGAAGAAGTCTGGGGCAGGCGGAAACAGTGTCACTGAATTGATGGCAGGAGACAAGTAGGATGGGTGTTGTTTCTCACCACCTCAGGGTCTCCATCTGACGTAAACACACGAGGCTATAAACCACAAAGGGCATGCATGCGTGCGCTTGTATGTATGTTCTCATACATACATGTATGTATGTGTTAAGCATCTGTATGTAATATATATATATTATATATATATATCTTGGGAGGAGTGTGTACATACATACACACACACACTATATATATATATATATATATATATATATATATATATATATATAATCGTGTGTGTGTATGTATATGTGAGAGAAAGAATGAGTTTGTATTGGGGTAAGTAAATTATTCAAACTGTATTTTCTTCTAAAGGGGATGTTAATCTCTATAACATTTCTGTTGGCAAGTCTTTGATTTTCTGCATGTAACTTCCTCAAGTTCAACTGGTGTACATGAACATGAAAAGAAATTAATGCCTGTTATTTGTTTTCCCTTTTTCTTTTTTTATTGAAATTGTTTAAAATAGCATTTCAATTAACCAAAACATTTTCATTCAGAGATTTTTGGACCCTTGAACTATGTGATTTCTCCAACATTTTGTTTGGTCTATTCTATGGCCTTCATTACGTTGATTACCTATATGAATAGACTGTCCAAAACATTGTGGAAACAAGAAGTCATTTTATTTAAAAAGTGTTTCTGTAAATTTTTTTAATTAAAATGCGGTTATTTGAAAGGCAATTTTTGGTCTGTTTTCATCTTTAAAAACAAATTGTGCAATTTTTTTTAAATCTTAATGACTCTTGTTTTTTATTGATAGAAAAAAATCTTTCAAAATGTGAAATTGATAACCCTTTTTATTTATTTTATTTATGACTTATTTATTTTACACATTTCTGATAAATCTATTGGAAGTTAATCTTGTAACATCTGAGGTGCATATGATTAATAAGTGTTGCATTCTTTAGACTGAAGTTGTGGTTGAACTTCTTTCTCTGTCGGCATTTGATAAGTTATTGTGCATTAGATCCTTTTTGTGTTCATAGATACATTTTTTTAAATTTCTTTTCCCCAATATATTGTAAAGAACAGTTATGACATTATTTATACATATATGCATGCTTCAGAATAGTTAAACATTCTGTTACATTTTTTTTAATCATAGGAAGTATTACCTATCAAGAAATGAAGTCAGTGCATAATTATCAGAAGAATGGGATTAATTGGATGTCCTTGGATTATCTGTGAGGGTCTGTTGATGTGTCTGGTAATCTCTGAAATTGATCAATTTAGTTTTTAGTGGTGTGTTGATGTTTTTGGATATCTCATGACTTCTAGGTCAGATTAGATTTGATGTGTCTGCTGATTGCTGATAGTTGTGTGTTTGGCTGAATTTCACATGACAAAGAAATAGGGATTTGCCGATTGAAATGTTATGTTTCCATCTTTAGGATGAAGTACAGTGTGTGTGTGTGTGTGTGTATATATATATATATATATATATATATATCCTCTAGAATGTGTGTCTGTAAATTCCTGCTGCTATCAGTTTCTGCTGTTGATTATAAGTGTGTGTATGTGTATACATACAGTTTGACAATTCCCCCCCCCCCACAAAAAAATTCACCCCCACATGCAAGCAAACACTTTATAGGACAAAAGAAATAACAAAGCAATATTCTCTTACACACATACACAATTCCAAATTAACATTGATGTCATTGCTTGGTTGGCTGATAGGCATTTTAATCCCCCCCCCTCCACATAACTTTGACCTCCCCCCCACTATCTTTCTTGCGCATACCTATACAGACATACAAACAGATGCACCACTGCTGCGGCTACTGTTAAGATTGCAGGAAGCAGGGAGGTATGATGATCACTTGTGGCATCTGTTATGCACATTTTTATTTGCATTGTCGTTATGTGATGTCTCCGCTGATGTTGGCAAAATTTTAAAACGCATAAGTTTTGGTCTGTTTTTTTTTTTTTTTTTTTTTTCTTCCCCTTTTAAGCCATCTATCATAAAATATGTCTAATAATTTATTACAAAATTAGTCTTTTGAAAAAGCATTAAACTAAAAGGTAACTTTGGTCTGAGTTAAAACTATTTTTGTTATCTCTACCATAGAGAGAAAGTCTGTTTAAACATAGAGTAGGATTGTTTGGTCACATGATCCTGTTCAGATCAATTTTTATTTTATTTTTTAATTTCAATGATTTCATTTCTTAAAGTCTGTTGCTATGTCGATTGCAAGCGTGGGGGTTTTATGCTTTTGTCTGTCAAAACACAGATAAGGTGGTTTTTGATATTTCTTTTTCTTTGGGGAAATATTAAATTACATTATAAAGCTGATAAGTTCTTTGAATCTGCTACCTTGTTTAGCGTTTTTGATAGATCCATGTTAAATCAAAATTTAAATGCTGTTTTTTTTTTTTTTTAAAATAAGGCATAAAATTATGGTGGTTTAAAATGTTTTAAATCTACAATTCTGATTATTATAATTAATATTATCATGATGATAATAATACCACTCTGCCAGACAAAAACAACAAAAAAAAAAAAAGTAAATAGAACATGGCCCTTCTTTTCTAATCTACCTTCCCTTGCAGTTATGCCCAGTAACCTGCATTTAATATTGGAGTGTTATGCATGTGTCAGAAAAACTGCTTCTGTCTGATGTCTGCCCTTTCGTGTCCAAATGAAGAAAAAAAAAGGAAAAGAAAATTCCAAATGCAATGTTTTTGTTTTGTTGTTTGTTTGTTACTTTTCTTTTAAACAACCACCCACACTACCTTTTTTGTTTCCTTGTCACTTTTTTTTATAAAAAAAAATATACTTGAAAAAAAAAAAAGATAAAAAAAAAAAAACTGTCCTTTACCCCCACCCACTTTCACAAATCCACCCTCCACCTTTGACTAATAGAAAAAAGAAAAAAAAATGAGAAACAAAACAAAACAAAAAAAAAAACAAAAACATGGAAAAAGACAAGTAATTTCATAAAAAAATGCATGTTATTCATCTTTGCTTGTTAAATGCTATTTTGTAGCAATGTAAAAAAAAAAACAATTATATATAATACAAAAAAAATATGGAAAAATTTGTGGTTCTATTAAAGCTTTTTTCTTTTTTGTCAGTGTTTCATTTTTTTGGCTTTTTTTTTCTTTTTCTTATTTGATGCATATTTTTTATTCCCGATTTAAGAAAAGAAAAATACAACATGTAAACAAAAGATAAGAAAAGAAGCAATATTATGTCGATACAAATATATAAAAAAATTTTGGATTTTATATTTTTCTAAATTTTTTTTTTTTCATACACTCTTTTTTCATTGGGAATTCTATGACAATGTCAGCCATATTGGAGTCTAAACAGCTTTTGGTAAATCTTGCATTCTAATAACTTTAACAAGATCAAGAACAATCTAATAACTTTAACAAGATCTAGAATGGTAGCTAAATTTATTTAAATATCTATCACATTATGCTACTTTACAAATATTATTTCACAAAAGATAGATTTTTTAAACCATATCAAATGCAGTTTAAAATTTTTAACATTTTTGATTTGTACATTATCAAATAGTAATTTTCCTGATCACACAACAGATTTTTAAGTTATCCTAAATATAACAGGAAGATGAGACATTAGAAATTACTATGAAAAGAAAAAAGTCGATCTTTAAGTCCTCTTTCAATGCTCTTTGATCAGGCTTAATTGTAAAGCTGGCTGCTTAGACACGGGTTCAAAACTCACCATGTTCAATTTGCCAGGAAGATTGATCTCTTAATGTTATTGGCCTGTAGAGGCATTCCCAACATGTGGCACCTTTTGGAAAAAGGTGCCACATGTTGGGAATGCCACAGTTGTGAGTGAAGTTGGGTAGACAGAACTATTTGGGAACTGTCTTGCAGGTCATTGTGACCAAGGGTTTGAGCCTGCTGACTTTGTTTAGACTGTTGATAACATCAGATAATGTGTTGTCTCCCAGAAACTATCACTAAGGTCTGCTCAGCATAGTTGCTGTATAAACCACAGATGAGCTCTGTGCGTGTTCAACAAAAACAAATGTGCCTGAGCAGGCCTCTACAATAGGGACTAACTTGCCACCCTAGCAGACAGGCATACTCAGAACAAGCAGCCAGCCATTATTTAAATAGCAATCCCTCTTTTATACATGTTTCATTAAAAACGACTGACAAGGTACTGCAATTAAGCTTTTTATTCAATTTTCTTGCATATGTAAAAGTGTTTTCTTTTCTGGATATAAATTGCATAAAAATTGTCCAAATATTCTACATTCAAGTACTTTATGCTATTTTATTAGCTATTATCAAGGATGTTCTTTTATTGTAGATTTATATATGTGTATCTATAGTGATGGGAATTTTTTTTATTTTTATTTTCCTAACATGATCAGCATTTTGTGGCCATGTTCATAGTTGATGTTAATGAGTGTTGGATTTTTCTTTTTTATTACCAAAAGCCAATGCTCAATAATATAAACTATGAACATGGTCACATTCTGATCATGTTTGGAAAATAAATAAATTTAAAATCCAATCACTATAGATACCCATATATAAAAAATCTACATATTCAGTTGAAGAAAAATCTTTGATAACAGCTAATAGAATAGCCAGAAACACTCAGATGTATGGAGTTACATGCTTTATATACAGAAAAGAAAACACTTGTACGAATGCAAGAAAATTGAATAAAAAGCTTAACTGCAGTACCTTGTTAGCCATCTTTAATGAAACTTGTATATAAATATTTCTTTGTAAACATGTTTCATTCTTTGATGGACTTTATCAAGGCAAATGTAACAGTTTTATTTTGGAACATGTATTTATAAACAGAAGGAAAAAAAAAAGTTATTTTTTTCTAAATTTTAAAATTTAAGAATGCTCATAAATATATCCAGGCTGACTGAAAGTCAAGGTAAACTATGCAGGATAAACAAAAATGAATAAATATTGTTTTTTTTCTTTTTTTAATATTATTATTTAGTTTAGTTTGAGAAGTTTATGTAAAGTAAGTTTTAAATTTAACCATTTTCTTTTAATTTTGGAAAAATTTTATGGTCATGTATGTTGGCTTGGGAAAGAAGTATATCGTTTAGAAAAAGAGATATTCTAAAAATCTGGGGTGCAGATTTATATTTTGTTGTGATACAATAGTAGCACTCTCAATAATTTTCCATCTAAGCTGCTTTCTCTTTTAATAAGTGTAGCATTTTTTAGATCAAAGTCGTGGCTGAAGTTTTCTATGTATATCTAATGCATTTGATAAATTGTTATGTATAAGAGCTTTTGTGTTCGTAGATAGGTTTTAAGTTTTGCAATATATTATAAGGAAAAGTTGTGACAATTTATTATATATATATTCCAGAATTGTTATGGATATTTTTGGTTCTGATCATATCCATAATAATTTAGGATGTGATCGTAATTATATACAGGGTATCTCAAAAAAATCTATATACAATTTGAAATTTTCTCAAGTAATAATTGAAGTAACTTACAACTGAGATTGTAAACCACATGAGTCAATCTGAATGAAACTCTCTTTGATACCACATTTGAACTTCAACTGCATTTTCATACTTCCAATAGCATTTCAGGATGAACGTTCTTTGTTCTAAGCTAAGTTTGGATGACATTAATAATACTAATGTGAAAAGAAATCAAGTTGGCTTGAGCTATAACCTGTATACATTTTTTTGTGACACACACACATATTAGCCTCCTGATCTTTTGAACAGGAGTAGAGGTTTATCCTTTGATTCTTGTTTAGGATTGGGTTTCTGGTTCGTTCTAAAGATTGCCTGTTTTCCTAATCACAACAATCTTGACCTCTTCAAGTCTAGTGTTAGCTGGTATCTTTCCTGCATTGCCCCAAGAACTTTACTTTTTGGCCTTTCTTATACTCATACAATGCCCCAAACCCTCTACTTTGAGTGGCTCTTGGTTAATGTATTGGGTGAACATTATTAGAATTGTGTGTGTATACACACACACAATAGAATTAATACACGTAAAAGGTTTGTCACTTAGCTGATTGATGTTACCTCCAAAGTTTGTTTCATAGACGGACCCTTTGGGAATCACTCTGTCCACTTGTTTGGAGGGGAGATATCAGCAATTGACTGTTTATACTTCTCAATTTTTCTTTATTTTTTTATATCACTTTTCATTGGTGCAAGTTTATTGTTTTTTCTTCATAGTATATATGTGCACTCATCTGCACATACATGTCGAGTATATATATATATATATATATATATATATATATATATAAATAATGAACAATAGGAATTAGGATTACTCAATATTAATGATGATTATTTCACCTTGTAAATTAAAATTAAATTACACGGACTTTCAAATCCATCAGGTTAAACATTGGGCGCTCTCTCTCTCTGAATCAGTTTTTATATTATACTAATAGGATACACTTAGATTATATATCAACTAGGTTTCATATATATATATATATATATATATATATATATATAATATAAAAGTAATTTTCAACATGTCTCTGTTCCTTCATGTTATATTAAGTTTATCCCACTAAGAAATAGCTACCTAAACCAAAGCTAAATAGATCAGTTTTTGTAAGGCACTGGCAAAACAGAATAAAGAATACAATTATTAATTCTAAATGTCGTTTCACAATAGAGAAACAAGACCTGCATCACGAATAATTAGCTTTTGTTCTATAAAGTTTCAAATCAGATATGTAATATAATTAAAACAAAAAAAACTGCTTTGTGCTGATCACTTGAAATAATTTCAGAGAAACTAATCCAATCTATCTGCTGTTGTCATGGAAACTGTAGTCTTTTATTAAAGGTTTTAAGAGATTTTAGTCTCTTTGTTGGTTAAAAGACTTAGACTATGCAAGATTGTTTTGATTTTGTTTTTTTTTGCTTTTTTATATTTAAAAAGATTTTTTGAAAAACAAAAATTTTTCCCCATATTTGCTACTTCCATTTGTATATATTTTTTTCTAGAACAGAATGGAAATCTAATATTTATTAAATTATTAAAAAAGAAAAAAATTATAAATAAAAATAGTTTCTTTTATTTTTATTTGCCTTGTTTTGTACATTTTATTTCTTCTTAAATTAAAAGTAAAGTTTTAATATTTCAATAAACAGTCATCTTGTTTTTTTGGTTTTTTTTGTGGCTATAGATTTTTCAATGTTGTATACAAGTAAAGATTTAAATTTTAAAATGGAAATTCAAAGAAAATCTATCTGAATAATAAAGGAAAAAGGACCACTGCACCAATATGCACCTCCCTCATACCAATTCCTCTATTGTCATTTTTTTTTTTTTTTTTTTTCATTTGCATTTGTGTAATGTTTCTCATTTAAAGTCGCCATCTTCACAGCATGTCCCTTCTGGTCTCAGCACTGTAACTAAATATTATTGTGCAACTGCTCTTCCATACAAAGAAAAAAAAATGTTTAAGTATTGGGGCTGGAGAGGGAACCTTCATTTTTAAACTTCATATGCAACTTACAATTTGGTGGGTGGGGTGATTAATGAAAAACTGGAAGAAGTTCAAGTCCTAAAGGGCAAAACATGTCATCCCTGCCTCCAATTTTCCCACTTTATCATAGTTTCTTAAAAAAAATTTTCTGATATATAAAAATCTTGTTTTTCCAAATATTTTGATCATATTTTAATCAAAATTTTTTTTTTTTTTTATATAAAAAAAAAAAAAAATTTATTTATATTTACATAAGTGCTGGAAATGTTTTTTTCTGAGTAGATATAAGTAATTAACAGAAATTTAATATCCATTTTATCTCCAGTTTTTCTTTAAAAGATAAAGTTTTAAAAAATGTTTTAGTTTTTAAATAAAAAAAAGGACCATTACAAATAGATATCCTGCTATTTGAACTTGCATTTACTTTGAAAATGATAAGGCCACATTCATACTCACATTTACTTGTAATGGTCTGTGAGATAAGCATACAACCCACTGACTGACAATAGCTGCTCTTAACACATGACTTTTAGAACCCAATGGAGAAACTTCCATTCTGTCCATTTTTAGAGCTTCTTGTCTATTTGAAGAGAAGATCTTGTATTTAACTTTGGCTGACGGATACTTTTTTTTTTTTTTTAAACTTTAGCTTTTCATGTTAGAGATGTATTGTTCACTGGGTTCCTTTCAGTTGTTTTTATCTAACATTTAAAGAGAAATTTGAACGGTAGCTTTGATGCTTTTCTTTCAGATTCTTAACCTCTTAAATAGATTCATTTTTTGATTTGGATTATCCTCCCTATCCTGTTTTTATTTTTTTCTTCTTTTTTTTTTTATTATTTTAGTTAGGTGGGTGCATATATAGCAATCATGAAGTTTTCCTTTTTATTCATTTTTTTTTTTTTTTTTTTTATAAACCTGTATAGCCTTTAAGAAGAAAATTATAATTACTCAATAAACCTTCATAATATTCTAGATTTCCTCCTTAAACTAGAATGCTGTTGCATAAAAACAAACCTAAAATATATATTTATTTAGTTAAAATCTTCAGCAGCAAATGAAGAATAATAATTCTCAGTTTTATAGAAGCCATAAAATCTCCATATTTGGTTCGGAAAAAAAGACCCCCCCCAATGGATGCCTAAAACCACAGCTCATATAGATTGATAGACAGATAGATTGATAGACAGAGAGAGAGAAACAGACAGAATAAAACAGAACAAAAATTACATGACAGTAGTTTAATTCTTAGCAACCTCAGCATATGAATTCTTTTTCTTAAGTCAAAAATATCTGTCTATATTTCTGAGATGAAGTATTGTAACTGTTTATATTGTTTAGGCTGTTGTCCTCATTTTTATTGTCATATTCACAATGTTTTGGCCATTGTATACTCTGGCCTTCTTCAGGTGATATGTTGGAATTTTGAACCAAACCCTTTATTTAGTCCGTGGGGGTAGATTATTCTAATTCCAAAAAAATAACATCGTAACGCTAATTATTGATGCTGCCAAGCATAAGAAATTCAGGAGAAACCCATTTTTCATCTCAAGTGTAATAGTAATTTTCAATGCCTAGCTTAGATGTGGTACAAGGCCAAAAATATGGGAGCACACAGTGAGGATCAAACTCACTATTCAGTCGTAATTATATCTAGCGGGGTAAGCTTGCTAACCATTACATCATGTTGAAGTGGCCATTCATCTCAAATATAATGACCAAAACATTTCAGTTCAATCTAAACTCAAACGTTATTTTATAATTCATTGTTCTGAAAATAAACTATATTGATATTTATTGTATTAAAAATACAATTATGGCACAAGGTGGGAAACTGGTTGAGGCTGGTCTTCACTATCTACCTAGCTTACCTAGCTAATCCAATTCACAACCCATTCACTCGTTAGAATTTGCGCATTCACCACAAAAACTTGTCCATCACCAATCAATCCTCCATGCCACATCCTCTGAAGAGGACCTACAAAATGCCCCCAGAGATTTAAAAATTTAATCATAATAAATATTTTGTAGATAAAAATCTAATATATATATTAGGACATACCTAGGACAGTAAGATAAGAAAATTATAGGAATTTGGCATGAAGTAGCTTCTATATAGAATTAAATTCACTTGAGGGGGGGGGGGGGCTCAAAACAAACTAAATATCAAACAAGGCAAAATAAATATAACTGATGTTAGGAGGACCCGCCCAACCCTAAAAAAATATATTTAATAAAAAAAAAAAAAAATGCTTACACTCAAGATACTCCATCAATTGCTTAAACCACCACCACACTTAATCTCAGATCCCCATTAGTATAAATGTACTCAGAAAATTAATTCCAAGAAGAGTGCATTGACAAACACATGTCAAATTACATATATAAAGGTGGTATATCTGTCGGTTTGCTGGCCTTTTCATATATTAGGAATCCTTTTATCTTAAACTGGATTCAAGTTTGTAAGTCAACATCTTTTGTGAAACGTTCATTAGTTAAAATTCCCAGATTTGCTCAATGAAAATCATTGGTGTAAAATGAAATCTATTAGTCATGTGATGCATGATTTCATGGCATTCAGTGTGTGGAATTACTCAGACTTGACAGTAACTTTTATAGATCTGGTTTACTCTTCCAAATAAAATCCTGAATTGCATCAGATTTCTTCAAGTTTCAATATAATGTTTAAGATAAGTTTGAATTTGTTTAGTGGCATATAAACCTCTATGATAATGCAGAAATCTAAATATTTTGTATATAATTTTATACTTTCAGGGCAATGTAGGTGTTTTTTTTTTTTTTAAGACATAGTAAATAACATGTATTGTTGATTTTTGTTTGCCTGTAGCTAGGATCCTAACAGGTGCTACTACCCCGGGTCAGGGTGGGCCTAAGAATACCTTATTTCAGAGATATAGACAGATGTTCCTAGTCCAATATTAAAGTCTTTGCACTTGCCTGTACTTTCTGTAGCCCCATAGAAACATAGCATTAAAGTTACCTTATTTCACTGCTTATAAGACACACCAATGCATTAGAACCCCCTTCTCCAATTTTACCCATTGTATAGCATATTTCATCATGAAAACCTGACTAATAATAAATTCATCAAATACCAAACGATGCCAAATTTATGAAAACAATTTAGAATGTAATAATTAGAAGAGAAGTTAGTGCAATAACACCACTGAAAATTGACCTTATTGCAGCCTGAAATACTAATTGTGGCAAATTCATCACAAACTAGGATGGAACACTAATTTTAAATTAGTCCTGTAAATTTGAATATCAAAATACAGTTAAGTTTGATTTATGTGTAGATAAAAACATACAAGTGTACTTACCGTACTGCTGAATCTTCATTACTGGTAATTTTGACAAGTTTATCCCAACTGCAGAAATAGCTTCTGTTAAAATGTTTATTTAATTTTGAAACACTACACCTGTTTTACTTTCAAGGGATCAGAATTGAATGTAACTGGGGAGCTAACTATCACCCAAAACATAACATCCTTCGCCGAACTTTGATTTATATTTATAGAATGCAGGAGATATATATATATATATATATATATATATATATATATATATATATATATATATATATATATATATATATTTTTTTTTTTTTTTTTTTTTTTTTGAGATATTTTATAGGGAAAAAAAATGCCTGTTATAAGCAAAACAAAATATGGTAAGATCTTTGAGGTTTTTCCTTTGGGTAATTTGCTTTTTAAGCCACATACTGAATATGTCATAAAAATTTGCCAAATAGTTATATTTAGGTGTAAATGTATATGCTTAATTAAAAAATAACAAAGAAATTTTGATAAAATTTACCATTTTGGTTCTATCAACAATAGAAGTTCAAACTCATTTGCGTCTTGGCAGTCATTACTGGCGTTGTTTGCAAATATTTGCTGCAGTTTTGATTATTGTGCACACAACGAGTGTTCAGTTGCGCAGTAATTGAATCGAGTAAGAACCGTAAAAAGGCCATTAACAATGTAATCTTCTGCACAAATCTAATCGGCAGCGAGTATGCAAACAACGCTAGTAATGTCTGCCATGTCATAACATGAATGAGTCCGAACTTTTATTGTTGATAACTCCTATACAGTAGATTTTATCAAAATTTCTTTATTTTCGAATTAAGCATGTAAATTTAAACCTATATATAACTATTTGGCAAATTTTTATTATATATTTAGTGTGAGGCTTAAAATGCAAATTACCCTTTCCTTCGTTTGAAAGAGTAATTTTTTTTTTTTTTTTTAAAGGGTGGGGTGGTATTTGATTTGCTCTAAGAGTAGGTTTTTTTGGGTTTTTTTCTCTTCTTCATTGATCCTAAAATGAACTTTTGTTTGCAAATTTTTTTCCAAAAAGTCTCTAAAACATTATCAGGGTTTATTTCCTTTGATGCCTACTGTTCCAAAAAAAAAAAAAAATATCTTCTTGCTTTCAATGAGTGACAGCATTTTATTTATTATTTTAAATAATCATTAACTGTAACGACATAAATTCTAATTATCTTCATTACTTTTGAAAAGATATTTGCAAAGTCCTTCATCACTCAATCTTCTTTCCCATCTTGAGGAAGAAGAAAAAAAATTGAGGTTAGCCTTGAACTAAATAGCTTCCAGAGTGATCGTTTGGACAAAGGCAGGAATGCATATTTGGTGCCCTGACTCGTAGAATTGAAGTTCTATCAATTGCAGAAAAATAAAAAAATTTTTACATTACTGAACATTCTGTCACTTTTAACTGAGGATAGAAATAAAGATTTATCTTTTCTTTTCAAACCCAAGGATTTTGATTGGTTCAGTTACAGCCTCAACATTTTAAACTAACCAATCATATCCTACTCTTTCACATCATAATTCTTTAAAATTATCTATTAGGCAAAAAGAAAGCAACCTCACGAAAGTAAGTGTATTAATTAACTGAACAGACAGTTTCCAGTCTAAATAAGTTGATTCCCTTAAAACATTGGGCCCTTTTAATGTATGAAGAGATTAATAGATCTTATAATAACTTGCCAAAATGCTATCTTTCCCATATTCAAGGTCACATTCCAATTTTGACGATTATAATAGAATAAATAAAATAAAAGAAAAAAGCTCCAAAAAGGCTGAAAATTATTCTTATTAATTTAAGTAACATCTTGAAAGACAAGAAATACAATATCTAGTAAATATGTCATTTAAAACTGGTATGTATAAATAATTTGATAATTTTTTGTTTTGAAAAAAATTGTGGGCAGAAGTAACGAGGTATAAAAAAATAAATTATGCCAATGCCATGTTTTTTTTTTTTTTTGTTGTTGCTTTTGTGATTGCTTCAATCATACAGATGTTGTAATGTGTGGTGTCATTTGATGCACTGAATTTTATTTTTTTTCTAAGTCCTCTCTTTTTCCCAGATTTTTTTTTTTTAAGAAACACAGCAGAACTGCTTCCCACCAAAGCAACATTCCTATTCTCACCAATAATATAAGAATGAATTCTTGTTTTTTTTTTGTTTTTTAATATGTATATATTTTTTCTTTTTATTTATTTACAAAAAAAAAAAAAAACACCTACATAGACCTTAACCAGACATAGATATACTATACAATATCTGATATGTTAGAATTAAAAGTTACAAAAATGCAACTTTTCCGGTAAAATTACCATTATTTGATGGCATATAACTTGCTTTCTTTCTCCAAAATGGCAAAAAAAAAAATATTTAAGTTCCTATATGCGAAATTAAGGTATCTAGTAGGTTAATGTTTACTTGAATGCCATTGAGTCCCGGTACTTCTCAGTCAGTTATGTGCCATGCATGATACACGCTTAGGTGATTATGTATCTTTTGATACATGACTGACGAAGCAGTAGGTTGCCATTTTTTTATGCAGTAGACCAGTTGCCATCTAAGACTATAGAACCTGGTCTGTCCTGCTATTTGCCCATAGCTGGGGGGAGAAGAGGAGGATTCATACCTTTCCCAAGCATATTAGCAAGTAAGTGAATATAATGGATTTGACCGGAATTCAAACTCAGCTCTCTGATTCCTCAATCCAAGACGCTATCCATTATACGTTGCCTAATTCCATAATGTTAAATGTAAATAAGGGAAGGTTTTATATCGAAAAGTGAGGTATCTGGTAAGCCAACATTTATTCCAGATGCAATAGACTTCTAATACTTATACCTAGCCTCTTTCCATAATACTGTAATATTAAATGTAAATAGCAGAGGCATTTATATGCCAAGTTGAGCTGTATGGTATGCTAATGTCTACCCAGTTGTCATCAACTATCAGTGTTTATACTTAATCTAACTCCATACTACTATAGTATTAAATATAAATAGTGGTATTATCTTGTATGGCCTTAAATCTAACGACTGTTAAAAGCAACTAAGAAACTTTTTCATTTCATTTATATTTGAAATTTGTCTTTCATGGCTAAGTTTTTTAGGTTTTTGTTTTTTTTTTGAAAAAAAAAAAAAATCTAACCTTAATTTTTGGTTGAAATCTGTGTAGACATCTTAGATAAAAAAAACATTAAAATATGTACACATACAAATTTTATAGATTGATTCATAAATTGTATATTTTACCGATTTTTTTCCCTTGTGAATTTTTTTTTTTTTTTTTAGCTGATTGCTGAAACATAAAACATTTAAACATATGATTTAAAACAATAAAATATAATTTTTTTAGCTCATTGCTAAAACATTAAAATATGCGTGTACACACACACACAATTTTATTTTGATTCTTATATTGTATATTTTACCTACTTTGTCACTTTGAAATTTTTTTTAGCTGATTGCTTAAAGTGACTTTTGTGCACTTGATTTCTCTAACTCCTTCCTATCCCTCAAATGTGAACACACACACACACACATCTATTTTATAATATAAAACACAATGTGACTCTATATATTTACTGGTTATGCATACTTATCTCCTCTATTTGAAGGTTTACAACAATATAGCGTTGAAACACTGGTTCTCATCCGATCACCAAAGTTAAGCAATGTCAAACTTGGTCAGTACCTAGATGGGTGACTACTTGGTAGGACCAGATGCTTGGATGAGTGGGTGGTGTAATGGATAACAAATTGGAATTTAAAATCAGAGAGGCGAGTTTAATTCCAGCTGGGTACATAATATACACCTATGCACAAATACCCTTGGGGAAAGGTATGAATCCACCTCTTCTCCCCCCCCCCAGATATGGATTAATTAGTAGGACTTGTATCAGTAAATCATTATTATCTCTTAAAAAAATCCTTACAATCTAAAAATATTTTCTGGCTTTAAATAACCTGCAAAAGTATGATAAAGCTGTAAAAATCAATTGCTTAAACCCCTATTCGAAATAATGAGATATTCTGTTAAGGTAATATAGGGTATTACTTATTACTAATAAGCAATCATGCCTTGTATTAACATAACATTGGGATATCCAATTACTAAGTAGGAAAGAACAGGTAATGCATTACTTTAGGTACCGCTATTAATTTGCTGAGAAAAGAGCATACCATGGTGAAAAATGCGCCAAATAAAAACAAAGTTTTATTGTCAAAATCTTTGTTATTAAGAGGAAAGATCAAAGTATTCTTAATTAAATTTTTAAATTCTTTCTAGCACGTTTGAAATTTTGGTTAAAAATCTTGTTTTTCTTGTGTGAACAGAGCCAAAGATTACTATAGGAAATTTTAACATCTTTTTTGCAGTAAAAAAATATTGATTTGAAAATTCTTGTAAAAAAAATCAAATATTCACAAATGAATGAAATAATTATCAAATATTTTTGTGTTTTTTAGAAAATCTTGTTAAAAAAAATATAAAATTTTTTTACAATCTGTTACCTCCACTTAATTTTCTGAAATTTCAAGAAACATTTCTAAAATTCAATAAAATATTAAAATAAAGAGAATATTTTTACTAAATTTTTAATATTACCGAGTACTTAAAAATTATATAAAAAGGCGCTCATGTTATTTTCTTCAATTATGTTTTACAGACAAAGTCCTTGTAGAACAACATTAGATCTGGCAACACCATAAATAAATGGCTACTGTTGGGTTAAAAAAATGCACTTCTGCAATATTTAAAACTTAAAGTAAATAATATTTGTTTCAAATCAGATTATTTATTATTTAAATAATAAATATTCTTTAAATAAAGTTTCAGGAAAGTATATTTTATTTTTTAATAAAGAGAATTACATTCTGATAAGACAGATCGCTAAAATCAAAATTTATTGAAAATATTAAATTTAATCTATTAGTTTGAAATTAAGATTAAAATAAAAGCTTCAAGAAAGATTTCTTTTTTAAAAATTAATTTTAAGCCTTAGGTATAGTGAATCTGTAGAGGTATCTACATTACTTTATATTGCTTTGTATTTTTCCTCTTACATGTGGCAATAGAGTTCATTGTATAGGTAAAAATCATAGATTACACATGTAGAAAATATGACCAAAGCAACTGTGTACTTAATCAAATATGGCCACCATTTTATTGACTTTTTGGATATTATTATTGTTAATGATTTTAAAAGCAAATTTTTTTTTCTCTAGTATAATTTATTGTATACATAAAACTCTTCACTTTTTTTTTTTTTTTAATTATTTCACCCCAAGCAAGGCAATAAAGTCACTACGACACGAGGGGTGGGGGTTACTGAGTGTTAAAGAATATGAGAAAAAAACTTGAGAGAAAACAAAAAAAAAAAAACAGGAATTAAGACAAAAGATAACAACTGACATTGTATTCAAACTTTTGAAGATCAAAATTGACAGGAAAGCAAGAAGCCAGAAAAGAGTTCCACAAGCGAGAAGTGCAATAGAAGAAACTTAGTTACATCTAACCATTTCAACTGTAAAATGATATGACTTTGCAGCCAAACTAGTACTTTGCTTAAATTCATTAAGTTTAGGTACCATAGAGGAACATTCATCAGAAGAGTTACCATGAAAGTATTTATAGAGACGGTGAGAAAAGAAACTGTTAGCATTGAACTTACAGTTACTTCTAGCCATTTCAACCATAAAATGATGAGACCTTGCTGCCAATCTAGTACTGCACTTAAATTCATAAAGTCTAGGTACCATAGAGGAAAGTTCATCAGAACAGTTACCATGAAAGTATGTAAGCACAGGGAAGCTGTTACACCAGTGGGAAAGGAACTGAAGCCAAGATGTCAGGTCAGGACCAATAACATTGCAGATTCTTCTTTGGATTTTATCAAGAATCTTTAAATATATAGCAGGAACACCAAACCATGTGTAGTAGCAATATTCAAAGCAAGGACGAATGGTAGACTTATAGATATGTAAGATAGATTCTGGTAAGAAAAATTGTCTAACCTGACATAGTGAACAAACTTCCTTAGCTGCAGACTTACAACTTGATTCAATATACTCTTTCCATTTCATGTCAGCTGAAAATGTTGGTCTGAGTAAGCGCAATGAGTCATTCTACTAGAAGTTAGCATCAGCCATGCTGGTGGAATGTAAAAAGGGTTCACTCAGATGATTAAATGAGAGCAGTTTCTTTTTTGAGATGTTAAAATTAACATTACTTGCATAAAAATATACAACTGACGTAACTACTTGAATATTTCAACAATTTTCCTTTTTTATTACTATATTTTTAAATTAGCATTTAAATATAATGAAGAAAAATGACCTATATTAGATGTGTACAAAAATTCATGGCACTGCGGGTGTGCAGGTGGTGCCATGGGTATTGACAAGAAATGAGAAATCGGACTTGAGTTCGAATTCCAGTCAAGCTCATTACATTCACTTACACACAGATACCCTTGGAAAGGTCACACACCCCCACCCAAGTTTACAGCCATACCATGTCAAAACTCTGCTTAACTTTGTTGATCATATGAGAACCAATGTTGAGCCTGGTCAGTACCTAGATGGGTGACCACTTGGAAATACCAGGTGCTGTAAGCTTGGATGTGCAGATGGTGTGATGGATAACTGCTCAGAATTGGAAAATGGAGAACCAAGTTCTCATATGATCAACAAAATTAAGCAATGTTGAGCCTGCACCTTGTGAGTTATCTTTAATGATATATATATATATATATATATATATATATATATATATATATATATATATATATATATTAAAGAAAAAACAGACCACTTTAAGGTTCCATTGTAATAATTTATTTCACCAGAGCCCTTTTAAAATATGATTAATATAAGTAAAAGTTTGTCATTTAGCTGATTAATGTTACCTTCAGCATCCCAACTCCAGAGTTTTGTAGGTGGACTTGTCTGGCCATGCTTCAGAACCATAACAAAGATAGTATGAAACCAGAAATGCTGTCATTCGGTATAAGTCTGAAGGAAAAGGTGGTGGAGAATAAGACATCAATCAGCTAAGTGACAAATTTTATATTTGTATTAATCCTATATATATATATATATATCTCACACATTGAGTGCTGATGTTAATAGTCTCTGCTCAACACCTAAAGAAACTCAGTTGTGTTACCAGTGAGGAATAATATATTATATATATATATATATATGCTAAAATGTTTGAAGCCCAACTAAAAAAACAAAAGAAATATTTTGGTTAAATTTTTTAGAAGTGGGTTACACGAAGAAGAGGGTGGTGAAAAATTTTCAGCCTAACCCGCTTCTCAAAATCAAAATTTATATTGGGATCTTTTCTTGGTCAGAGTGAGAACTTTTTAGCACTTCTTCGTATATGAGTGTGTTTATAAGTAAATGGATAATGACTGAGTTTCACAGACATTAAACCGCTATTCATGGGCAAGACAAAACAACTAATTTTATTAACAGCTATTATATCAATTTTAAAATACATTACATTATATATGTGTGTGGTCACCTTAACATCAATGAGTCTGTCATCAAACTACCATATATACTTGAGGATAGGTTACACTTTTTTTCACCAAAATTTCAATAAAAGTCACGGGTGTAGTCTATCCACTCGACATCATAGAGAATCTGAAATAGACTGTGGCATATCTGTAGTCCAGGCGAGTGCCCTGGGCTTAAGCATAAGTGAGAGCAAAGGAGAAAATGATTTTTTTTTTACACAATCGCTTATTCCATGTCACTCATCGAATAAAAGCGATCAATCTGCTCTGATTGATATTTACCATTTATTATCTGATTTACGATGAGAGACTATCATTTCCAAGTGATTTTAGGTCTGATGTGATTACCGGTATCCAAATTTTTGTCTAAACAGAGCAGCCCCACACTTGATAAGTAAATAACCCGCAATTACAACCAATCACTTTTCTTATGTTTTAATATGTGTAAGGAAAGTTTTGAAAGAATGGTGAATATTTAACAAATATTAGTTATATTTACATTAAAAATGGGCCATGTAACTCCCCAGATTATAGTGCAACCTATCTGTGAGTCAACTGCAAATACCCACTTTGACAACTGCAAACTAAGGATACGACCTATCTACTGGTGTGACCAATACATGAGTATATACGGTAGTTTCACTGACCATTGCGACTTTAGTGAGTTTGACTAAGTTCTCCTCTGTTATGATTCCACGTTTTCCTAAACTAAGCTTAGCAAGTACTTGTTTGTGTGTGGGTGTATACACACAATCAAACCCAGACACGCACCAATGCACCTATACATATAAATGCACTAATGAAAACACTCCTGGCATACACATTGCATATGTGCATGTATACATATCTACATTTGCTTATCAACGCTTATATGAATGCATGTGAGTGATAAATATATGATCAATATACGCACACACATACGCAGACAATTTGTATACATTTCTTGTCTCTTCATCCTTATTGATATTTTGTGTACGCACACACATGCTACAAGCAATGATTATACACTACTAAAACTCTGCATATACATTTACATACGGAATTTGAAATACTAGAAAACAACACATCCAAAGAAATTTTCCTAAGAAAAACAAAGTCAAAACTATGGATTTTTGTCCGCTTCTTTTTTTAACGCCTTCACGTGATTCTTCCATGTTATTTTTTTTGCCTTTGATCCTTTTACCACTAGATTTTTTTTTCTCCGTGCCTACCAAAATGTTTTTGCTTTAAATTCTTCTTTTTTACTTCTAGCGTGTATACTTTGTCTACTCATTCTTGCTCTCTCTATCTTTCTCCTTCCAAGAGTGTCACAAATGCTCCCTGCCCTGGGGCCTCTTTTTTTTTCTTTCTTTTTTTTTTTTCTCCGTCAGATCTTGGTGGTAATAAGAAACGGATTCTATCCCACTGCCTTTATGTTATCAACAATTGTCTGTTTAACTTTTCTGCCTGTCTCTCTCTAGATCTGGTGGCCATATTTCTACTACTTTATCTGCCCTCACTCTCTCTTTTTTTTTTTTTCTTTTTATTCTTTCTCTCTCTCTCTAACACTGGTCAGCCACTTGCCGCTGTAAAATCAGGAATTTTCATCAAAAATTGATTGACAAACACACGGACCAATTACGTCAACACTTTCCCAACAACCAAGAACAAAAAAAAAAAAAAAATCTGGGTTTAAAAAAAGAAAAGAAAAAAAACTCAGATACTGGCAGACTTCAGTACAGTACTTATTATTTTATAACTTCTCACCCAAGTTTTTGTGTATCTATCTATCTATCTATCTATCTATGATCAATGACAACAAACTTCTCTTTAAAACTTATTTGCATTAATATACTTGCAATATTTAATGGTGTAGATGTCTCAAATGTATTTGGTTACTGTTTTTGTTTTTCAAAAAAAAAAAAAAAAAAAAACAATAATTAAGGAATTATTTGTTTCAAATGCTTCAATTTTTCTGGGATTAACAATTATTTTTATATTCCACAGATTTTGGAGCTCCTGTCTCAGACTCTATAATTTTTAATTTGGGCTTTTAATTTAATTCTCCGATACTTTGTCTTATCTGTTATTTATTTAGGCTTGTCAACTGATGGTAAAAATTTCAGGTTGACTCACTTTAAACAGGGTGTATATTTATCAAATGAAATTCCAGAAATGATTTCTATTTCAAATTTTTTCTCTTTGCCTCCCCACCCCAACCAAAAAAAAAAAAGAAAATTTAAAAAAAAAATGTTTTATAGGAAAATGTACTTCATGAAACTATTTTTGTGGGTGTGTCAAGATTTAATTATTTGTTTAGCTTTGTTTAAAAAAAAGAAAATAGTGGGGGAGGACTCCCTCATTTATTTATTTTTTTTTTTTTGGCAAATAAACCAAGCCAAAATCTATCCTGATATATTTCAGAAATCCCTTAAAAATGTATTTTTTCATATTTTATTTTAACAGGGGAAGCAAAAGAAAAAAAAATATATACATAAGTAAAGAAAGACGAAAATGTTGAAAACTATTATTAAGCAAATTGACACTACCTGTCAACCCTACTATTAAAACATAATCTCGGATTCCAAAGAGAAACAAGATATACATCTCGAGACAAGTCTTTCAAACCACTACATATGCATCCTTGTAAAATCCATAAATAGTCCAAATATCAAGTGTTGCTTTTAAATCCACAAGAGGCAAACTCATTTTTCAACAAGATATGTAATTTTTAATGTGTTCTATCCATTAATAATGGCTAATATATTGAAACTAACAAATGCCTATCACTGTTAGTACAGTTGTGTACTTACAAAATTTTCAATGCAAAAAATAAAAAAATATCAACACCCATCCAAATTGAGCCAATTTTTCATATCATAAACCCAGCAGTTAATACTTATAAAATCTTTTCTCTATGTCTGTTAAGTTCTGAGAGCTGTGTAAGCTTTTATTTATCCTGTTGGTAAAAAGTAACAACTTGGTTTCAATCCTAGCAGTGGCTATCTAGACTTTGGGCAAGGCTTTTACCTACTATCATTTGTACATGTGTCTATTTATAAAATACACAATTACCAAAAGTATAGATGTTTACTGCTGCTGTTACTAAAACCTGAGAGAGAGAGAGTTTACTGTACTTTTTCTTGTACTGTGCCTGACAAAGTTAGTACAATTATATACTTGTAAAATCTGCAGTATACTTAAGGTTTTAATGCAACCACTGGCAGTATCAATGTATCTGTGTTCCATCAAGACTTTGAAGAAATATTTTCAGTGACATGAGGCAAGGGAAATGAAAAAGTTAACGTGCTTGGGGACTACAAACTATATGGAAAATAGACATGGAGTTAAACATTTCGAAAAAAATATCATCCTGGGGTTAAAAGAAAAAAAAAAGAAAAAAAGTTTAATTTGTAACGCAGGATTAATTTCCGTTTTCTTTTTTTCAGCATGATTTTTGAAATATTTAAATACAAATAATAACAAATCAACACGAATTTAAATATTTAAAAAAATTCCTGGAGTTAAAAAAAAAAAAAAATTAAACCCAATTCTGATGTACAATTTGTCATTTTTTTTTTAAATTTAAAAACATTTTGTTTTTCTTGTTTTGTTTTTTTTAAATTGAAAAGCACTTTTTTTGTTAAATTAAAAAGCACTATTTTTAAGTTTAAAAACACTTTTTTTTTAAGTTTAAAAAAAAACTTCTTTTTTTAATTTAAAATTTAATTTTATTTCCTATTTTTTTTTTAATCATGGACTGGATTTCTACTGTTTATACAACAAATATATATATATGTGTGTGTGTGTGTGTGTGTGTGTGTATGTATGTATATATATATATATATATATGTGAGTGTGTGAACAGAGACAAAAGGAAATCTTTTCTTAGCTGGTAGACTTTATCAAAGCAAATGTAAGGATTTTATTTTTCAATAAGTATTTATCAATAGAAGTAAAAAAAAAAAAAAAATGGTACTAGATTTTTCTTTAGAATGTTTAAGAATGCCCATACATATAATTCAAGTTAATCAAAAGTCAAAGTAAACTATGGAAGATGCTAAGTGATGTAATTTAATGTCTAATAAATGAAAGTTAGTAAATGTCGAATGTCTTTTTTTCAATTAGAATAATATTTACACACTTTTTTTTTTTTTTTTTTTTTTTTTCAACAATAGATTTAAAAAATAAATTTTTTCTTTTTTTATTTCTGATTATAAATACTTGTTGCAAAATAAAATCTTTACATTTATCACATTACCCATTAGAGGACAAAACACAATGGCTAAGAAAAGTTCTCTTTTTGTTTTTTATTCATATTGTGTTTTTATGGATATATTCATAGTTATATCTATCTGAATATGAGGACTCAACAGACATTTCAGTTAATTTATTATGTTTATGCCTTAAATGACACTTTAGTCCAGCTGCTGATTTAAACATCAGGCTACATTTGACAGGATTTTGAGAGGAGCAGGTTGGAAGGTTTGATTTGAATGCTGGTGTTAAATCTTAGATCACAAAGATGGACCAAACAATATTTTTTTTTTTTTTTTAAAGTAATTTATACCTTCATGGCAGACTTTCCTCCTTTCTCCATGGTCAACAATTAGCGCTTCAAAAGAAGTAAAGAGGCACGTTGACAGATTTAAGATTGTGCTTCAGTTTGTTTTTATATCTGGGGTCGGGGTCTGCCTACATTAAGTGCACCATCCTGTATCTGACTGTATAAAACTACATTGGGTGTGCAGTCAGTCATCTGTAGAACATGACCAGCCCATCTGAGGCGAAAGTGCAACATAAATGGCTCGATCCCATCCTATGTTGCACCTTGTGAACAGATCAGCATTGAAGACCCTGTCGGAAAGTGCATGACCACAAATAGAGTGAAGACAGTGTTTGTGGAAGACATCAAGCTTATTAATGTGGGTGCAGTAAAATGTCCATGAGTGAACTGTATAATAGTGTTGTCAGTACGACTGTATAATAATTTGCAACGTTTGTTTTCAGGGATATACATCTGAAACCCCATAAATGATGATGTAGTCTGCCAAAAGCATAAAATATATATTTATATGAATATAATGAAATGGATAAATATAGGTAAATGTAAAAGAGAGCATTCATTTCATATATATATATATATATGTTATAAATTGATTTAAAATATGGTTTTTCCGCTACACAGTTCTAACCATGTTTCAAAAATGGAAGGTTTTTCTTTATATATATATATATATAGAGAGAGAGAGTGTGTGTGTGTGTGTGTATAAGTAAAAACAGTGCTCAATGTTAAATAACTGAGCTATTTAATATATTAAAAAATATACAACATAATACCTTACATTGAATGCCCAACTCAGAGTTTCATGCCCTAGGCAATATACAGAAGATGAAACTCAGAGTTGTGCAATCAACATAGGGGATTTATATATATATATATATATATATATATATATATATATATTTTTTTTTCAGATGGTGTGTATCTGTGCAGGAACAAAAGACAAGAGGAAAAACTATTCTTAGCCAACACATTTCATTTGCCTTGATAAAGTCCCTCAGAGGTTGAAACATGTTAGTTAAGAACAGTTTTCTTTCCTCTTGTGTGTGTGTATATATATATATATACATATATACACACCTTTTTTTTTCTTTTTTTACAATGGGAATTAAGAGACCTTTAGTTAATGACCATTTTCACTTACAAATTTTAATTTTAAAATTTGCAGGATTTTCAAAACTGTTTACAGTATCAGTTTGAAGATAGCTCCCACTACAAACTGATACATCCTGCGAATTTTAAAATATAACCATTTCTCAGACAAAATATTCTTTCTTGTTTGCAAAATACAGTTTATATATATATATATATATATATATATATTTTCAAACAGGTTTCATTGAATAATATAAAAGTATTATGTCTATTTATTTTTATAATAATCCTTTCTAGTTCTTTAACCAGTTTCTTGATGTTAAGATGAAATTCATCAAGAAGGATGCCGTAGTTTTTTTTCCTACCCAAATACTTTCGATCTCCTCTGAGATCATCCTCAGGCGTGAATTACAAAGACAAACTTATTTGTAACTGTGATAAAATCTGCATTTTGTTGTGGTGGTGATTTTAAAAAAAACATGTTAGAATGCGCTCTGTTATAATTATTTTTAAGTTTAAAATTTATCTGTTGTAGCTATGGAATCTTTTGCAAAACAAGCGTCCCAATATCAGGCAGCTGACTGGAAAATGCTAGAATTGCAAAAAGGCATTAAATGTTTGCTAAATGCACTTCAACACATTGCTGCTACACTTGTAATAATTTGGGTAGGAAAAAATTATGGCAATTAGGGAACTAGAGGCGTATTACAAAAAAAAAAAAATAGATATGTCTATATTATTCAATGAAACACGCTTAAAGATATGCTGCCTAAATATACATACATATATGTGTGTGCGTAAATATACATACATATGTGTGTAAATATACACACATACATATGTGAATATACATATATGTGTGTGTGTGTGTAAATATACATATGTGTGTGTATGTGTGTAAATATACATACATATGTGAATATACATATATGTGTGTGTGTGTGTGTAAATATACATACGTGTGTGTGTGTGCATTTGTTTTATTGAAAAGTATAGACATTTTGTGTCTGATAAGCTTGACCATCTTTCTTTTTCTAAATTGTGAATGAGATTTCAAAAACTGGCCACTGTAGACATACAAAATTTCCAAATCCAATATAAATGCCATGTTCAAGCTTTGGACTAACTTTTATATCTCAATGAGAGGAAACAAAATTGTTACTTACCACTTCAAGCTGAGCGTGTTGCCATATTCCTTACCAGATCAAAACTGTTGCTGCGTTTACTTCCTTTTTTATAGAAGTGCACAGTTGCTGGTAAACTGGAAATTATCCATGATTGGGGCATAAATTGCCAAGAGGGGTCACAGTGTGTGATTAAAAATGAAAGTTGTAGTTGACAGACGGCACACAAGTCAATACCTGATCAGTATTGGCTGAGTCACCATGGAGAAGGGGGTGGGGTATGACCCGAAACTCCTAATGAACCTCGGCTAAAAACATCACTGATGATGCATGCCAAAGCATCAAACAGATGTATTTCACAAAATATTATAAATTCTATTGATTCTTGAAATTTCATACATCAACAGCAGACA
This sequence comes from Acanthosepion pharaonis, assembly GCA_903632075.3. Taxonomy (NCBI): domain Eukaryota; kingdom Metazoa; phylum Mollusca; class Cephalopoda; order Sepiida; family Sepiidae; genus Acanthosepion; species Acanthosepion pharaonis. The sequence continues at coordinate 725,643 of CAHIKZ030003431.1, forward strand.
GTTTTGTGAAACATCACTCAAAATTTAGAAAAAGAAACGTGGTCACACTTAACAGACAGAAAATTTATCTTCCTTTCGCTAAAACACATTTGAAAGAGCAATTGCTACTTTAGTTATTAGAAAATACAACCAGATGATTTTATTTGAGAGGACAGACATTTTTAAGTATCTGTCTATATTTCTGAGATGAGGTATTATGTACACTATTTACATTATTTGGACTATTGTCCTCATCTTTGCCACCATATTTATTACAATGTTTTGGCCGCTGTATGCTCTGGCCTTCTTCAGGTGGTTGGAAGGCCAGAGCATACAACAGCCGAAACGTAATACATATGGTGGCAAAGATAAGGACAATAATCTGAAAAATGTAAATAGTGTACATTTTTAAATCTCTATTTTTGGTTTTATTTAACCCATTATACCAGGACACTTATATAATGTATTTGAAAAAAATCTAACATCCTTTAGATTATGTTCAGTAGTAATAATAAAAGTTTCATTATGATAGGTATGAATATTAGCAAGCTTGTCTCACTAGATCAGTTATGATTGAGTAGTGAGTTCAATTCTCACTTGGTGCTCCACAGATTTGGCCTTGTGCCACTTCTAAACTAAAGTTAGTAAATCACTATACTTTCTTTATGATTACCAATGGGACCTTGATGCATATTTTTAGGATATTAGTTTCTGAAAATTCCAAGACATTTTAAGGGTTTGATTTACAATGTAAATTTAATGCTAATTGTACCTGTAATTTGGTTAGCTAAACTAAATTTTATATTTTTAACTGTATAAACATCTTGCTTAAAATTTCCTCACCAGAAACCAAAGTTATAATCTTTTTTTTTTTCCTCTCCCCATGATTTTTGTTTTCTCTGATTTTTTTTCCCACTTAACAAAAAAATGAAGACTTAAAAATAATTTTGTTTACACATGTAATAAGAGCAATAGCCATCATGGGTCCATAAATGTTAATCTCTGAATGAGATTTATTAACTTATAAATCCTCACAAAAAACATAATTCTATGTTATGATTATGCTTATTGTTGTAATAAAAAGACAAGGAACTGAGATCCCCACCCCCAGATATTTAAATTGTGATCTAAGGGTTCATGATTGCAATGATTTTCAAATAAGATATGATTCTGTAAATACCACAAATCAATGACCTTTTTACAACCAAAAATTTAATCCCCCGATAGAAATTAGTTTAAAATCTTATTTTGTTGTTTTCCTCTTTCAACTAGTATTAATAACAAAAATTCAACATTAGTCCATTGCTTAAACTGTTCATTTCTAATATAAGACTAATGTAGTGATAGAAAAATAAAAAAAAATTCACTATTTTAAAAAAAAAAAATAGAAAACTAAAAGTTGGCAAAACATTTTGATTTGCCATAAAGAAATAAAAACAAAAAGTTAAAAAAAAAATTAAATAAATAAATAAATAAAATAGGCCAAAAGGTCATCATTCCTAAATAGAGATGAAAAAAAAGGATGATCAAATGAGACCTGTAAACCAATCAGAAATCTAGTGACATATTTTGAAAGGAGTTCCTTTGTTTCGATAAAAGAGATGAACAGGCAAGGCAAGCAGAGAGTTGATGAAATGAATTTCATCCATTCTCCCATGCTCTAAATTTTCGGACAACTAAAAGTCCCACAGTGTCGAAAGGACTACTACTATCAAGAGATACATATATACATACATACATACATACACATTTATAAGGACCCTCTTCTCTCTCTATTAAATGCTAAAGGACTTAGATATTTAACACGAGAAATTTCTGATATGAACTTATGAACTCTTTGAATACTGTATATTTTATTTTAAGAGATATAAAATTTTATCTACATGCCTTTAATTACCTTTGCATGCAAAAGACCAAAAACTGGCGTATATTTCGATTAAGGTCATTATCCAAAGATAACCACCTGTAAACACTTAACCTCTACGTTGGTGACCCTGACATGATAATGTGGAGATTAAGTGTTGCGAAAGAAGAAATTGTTAGCATAGAATTTCTGGTTGCATCTAGCTATTTCAACTGTAAAATGATGAGACCTTGCCACCAATCTTAAATTCATTTTTCATGTGATGCATTTCATACTTTAGGACTTCATCAGACTAAAGTGATTATACACGTCCAAGAAGGAAAGGAGACACTGAAATTTAAAATTTTCTTTTTTTAAATTTAAAATGTCAGCATTCCGTCTCTTTAATACGTAAATATCACTTTAGTCCAATGAAGTCTGAATGGATGAAATACATCACATGAAAAACTTTTTCTACTATGTTATAGATTTTCCTAAAATTGTGCTTAATATATATCGTTCCCCCACTATATATATATATATATATATATATATATATATATATATATATACACAAACTAAAATATTAGTATCCACTAAAAATAACATTTAAGTAATAAAAATCCATCTGATTAATAGATAAAAAATCCATCCCTTTCTTTAGAAATTGCTTTGTTTACATTAGGATACAAAACTGAGCATATATATATATATATAGATATATAAATATATTTATTAAGAGTTGGGAAAAATCTGTGTTTAAAGGTACTATTCAGATTTTGCTTGGCCATTGATGCACTCTGTAGCTGAAGAGGTCAATGCATGTCAGATCTAATGATAGCTTCCCCTAGAGGAACACAGGTTCAAATCCTGCCTGAGTATGCATATTTTCTTGCATATTCAGGCTGCTAGATAAAAATAAGTAAAAAAACAAATATAATGTTTAATAAATAAATGGAGCGTCTACTCAAATATGAATATCCACTAACAATAATGTTTAAGTAATATATATATATATATATATATATATATATATATATATATATATACACACAAACAAAAGAATTTGTATATTGCTTTAAATACACAAAACACATTCTTTAAAGGATCCTTTTTCAACTTCAAAAGAATACATTGATATTTTCTATGTTAAACAAAATGAAAGAAAATCCATGTTGTGCTGTCAAGTACATGGATACAGCATTTATCATTTTATGCAGCACATGGTCAGCCAAAAATCTTGCATATCTTGGAGGCGGTGTATATAAAGTTATATTGATTGCCTCTGTGTACGCAGAGAATTTTGTTTGTTCTTTGTTTCTGCCAGGAGGGCTGTGAGTAAAAAATTTTTTTTCTATATTGTACTTACTAGGAACCTATATACTTTGGTTTATTGCCATATTTCTTCTTTCTTCTTAGTAATAAATTTCAGTTCTAGTTGTGGTTTGTAATTTAACTCTCATCTATGTATGCTTGGGTTTTGATGTGTGAATTTGTTTCATTTATGCTCTTCTAAAGAATCCGTTTTTGTGTATTTATGGAGATATATATATATATATATATATATATATATATATCTGAATGTAATGAGAAAAAATAATATAAATTCTATCGTTCAAAGCATTAATTCAAAAGAGAGCTAAATACCAAAAGTAGAGCAATAGTTATTTATTATAATTTTTATATACGGACAAAACAACTCCCTACAAAGATGCATTCTTGTTTTGATGCACATGCATCTCTTGATTGGTGAGAACCAAAAATCTTTGCTTCTCACCAGTCGAGATGCATCTGCATCAAAAACAAGAATGCATCTTTGTAGGGAGTAAGTTGTTTTGTCCATATATAAAATTATATATATATATATATATATATATATATATATATATATATATATATATATATATATATATAAATCAGTATGGACAGTTTTTATATATATATATATATATATATATATATATATATATATATGTGAAAAATATATAGAAAATAGGAAAGAACTAGTTAGGTAAATAATCCAAAGTTCTTTAGTATTTTTTTTTTTTTATCATTTTTCAAAAATAGTGCTCGATACAAAAGTAGAGCATAAATATAATTATTTATTTAAAAATATGATTCCAACACACTACATAAGAGTTCTCATGTTTCAAAACAAGAGCCGAAAACTTCAATATAATTATTTTAATTAAATTGAATTAAAGTAAACTCTGATTCCAAAAAAAATTAGCTTGAAGATGGAACAGAGCTTACTTTAATTCAAATAATTATATTGAAGTTTTCGGCTCTTGTTTTGAAACATGTGAACTCTTATGTAGCATGTTGGAATCATATTTTTAAATAAATAATTAGATATATATATATATATATATATATAAAATCATAAAACAATTATATATATATATATATATATATATATATATATATATATATATATATGATCATGTGTGGACAGTTATTATGTCCACATATGATCATTACTGACTTTTTAATGTAATTTGTTATTGATAGTCATGTGACTGGCAGTGACTTTTTTAATGAGCAAGTGTCTTACATATTTTCCCCAGACACAGCAAACTATATATATATATATATATATAACTTAGCAAAGCCTTCATCAAATTATTGTTTTTTATAAAAAATACTAATTCAAACTGCCATTTTAATTAAAATTTAACAGAGGGCAGTTGATTGATACCTAAATGCCATTGTTTGATGGCAGCATTACAAAAACATATAATTTTGGAACCTTCCAGTCAAGCTACTAAAGTGGAAATGGACAATGTATGAAGTTGTACCCAGTTGTGAAGAGATGGATCGTGGTCTGATCAGTGCTGATTGAGTCTACAAGGGAAGCATGTCTGATATTGAAAGACCCCAAATATCCCAATGATTCTGGTTGTAAAACATCACAGATAACACTTTTCCCAGTGCATTTAAAAGAAAAGCGTATCAACGAGAAATTTGCTACTGTTACAAGTTTATATCCTTAGCTCTGTCAAAGACTGGCAGTGTATCACAGTTGAACAAAGGTTTATATGCAAAAAGTAATTTCTTTATTTTCTTTTCGAATGTGCAACTGAGAATCCATATTTGCAGAGAGAGGAAATACTCAAAAGGCAGAAGAGATTTGACTGTTACCAATTTCAGTCAGAATTCTACAAATTCCAATTTTCTACATAAATTCTACTCTGAAGAAATATTTAAGGCTAAACAACCATTTTGCTGCTTAATGTAGATATTAAGGAAAATAATTCATTTTTATTCAATTTTATTTTTGAAATATATTTATATATGCTCAATTTAGCAGCAGGTGGCATTGGCTTATTTAAAAATTTTAAACAAAACCTATTTTGATTAAATTAACTTCTCGTCTAAACACCCAGATCCAAATAAACACCCCCTTATTCAAGAGGGGACACTTATTTTAAATTCTTTGGGGAAATGAGGGTGCTTATTTGAGAGGGAACACTAAATCAAGCATTTATGGTGTGTATGTATATATATGTATGTATATGTGTATATATATATATATATATATATATATATATATATAGGAATCAAATATGGAATACAATCTGACAGAATGAAGAACAAATAAAAAACGTTTATAAATTTAATGTTTTACTTTTATTTATTTAATTTTCTGATGAAGTTTAAATAAAAGCAAAATGTTAAATTTATAAACATTTCTTATTTGTTACTTATGCTATCATATATATATATATATATATATATATATATATATATATATGATAAAAATATAGTTTTTAGGTATGCTGTATTCATGGGTAAGAGTGCTTAATCTCATGGGTAGAAATATATGTATATGTATATATCATAATATCAAATCCGTAAGTGGTAAGGATAATCCAAATAAGTCCTTTTAATATAAAATATTAACCAGATAGATCTATGAAGAGAGTTCAATATATCAAAATACAGAGCAATATGATATACATCAAAGGAAAAACTCAATACATCATTAAAGAGTTTGGTAATAATTTATTTCAGGCAGACAACTGCCTCATCAAACTGGAGTTACAAAATGGTTTATGCCAGTTGTCTGTCTGGAATGAATTATTACCAAACTCTTTAATGATGTATTGAGTTTTTCTTTTCAGATTATATATATATATAGACACAAACATGAGTGGATGCTGAGTTCAATGTCGAGTGGTGACAATCTGTTTCATGTTTGTATGCAATCTTCAGGTCCCCATGCATTGCCATGTTAAATGATCACTGAAGTTAAACCATATTTTGGCCTGAAGATTGAAACAGACGGTTGCCACTCGGTGCTCACCTCACCATTACTCATATATATATATATATATATATATATATATATATATATATAGGAGAAGCAATTGTAAATTTTATTTGAACCCACAATTCCTTTTTCAACAAATATTTTTCATCTTTTTTAACATTAAACTAAAATTTGATAATTTTTTTCTTTTTAAACCCCAAATCGTGTCTTTATCCATGAGCTGAGAAATATGCATCTATATGTAACAAAAATATAACTTTGACTTGTGTCCATGTTTGTGTTTTTTTCATTCCTCAAGTTAAATATGAAAACTCAGTTTTTTTTTTTTTCGAAGTTTGACAAGATTAAAATGGACCCAGACTCTAACTTTACTTCTGAAGCTGAAGCATAGCTTAAAGTCCTTGTGCATTGGCATGTGAAATGATCACTGAAGTTAAGCCATATTTTAGCTAGCCAATTCCAAATGGGTAACCATATTAGAATTCCTGTTAGAGAAAGTGTTCAAACTACTAGGATATCATGTTTTTTTATTTTTTTTTAAATACTAAATGTTTATTCAATACAAATTTCAAGAGCCTCTCAAGGTAGAGGTTGTATGGAGGAGGTAAGTGCAGATCATGAGGGTATGTATGATTGATAACGGTTGACCCTCTATTTGAAATGCTTAAGTAAATGTAGTAAATGGGGAAGCATCTTCTAAGTCTATTTCCCAAAGTAGTGATTCTTGAGAAAAGTCTGTTTTCCTGAAGATGTCCTCAACAGAACTGAAACGATCCTCTTTATTTTCTTGTATTGAATAAAAATGTACTTTTGACTGTTGTTATGTATTTTGAGAAACCTAATTGATGACCTTTGACTTTCCCTGTTTGGCATATACAGATATACACATATGAATACATATATGTGAACAAAAGATTTATGCAAATGTATGAAGGTATTGAATACTATTTACAATAAGTATAAAGTTTTGTACTTAGTGGCTTTCTTGTCAAATATTGTCCATTGTATGCATCTGGTCTTAAGGGAAAAAAAAAAAAATTTTCAAATATATTTAAAAGTTTTCATTGTATTTTTCCTTTCTTATTTTTTGAAAGACAAAAATGATTATTTTTCTTTACCAATTTTCAGAACAACCTGACCATGAAACAGACTGGATTAATCTTAATTCTGAATTAATTTATTATTTTTTTCTTTCTTCTTTTTTTTCTTTCTTCTTTTTTTTCTTTCTTCTTCTTTTTTCTTTTTTTTCTTTCTTCTTCTTTTTTCTTTTTTTTCTTTCTTCTTCTTTTTTCTTTTTTTTCTTTCTTCTTTTTTCTTCTTCATTTTTCTTTTTTTTCTTCATTTTTCTTTTCTTTTTTCTTTTTCTTCATTTTTCTTTTCTTTTTCTTCATTTTTCTTTTCTTTTTCTTCATTTTTCTTTTCTTTTTCTTCATTTTTCTTTTTCTTCATTTTTTTTTTCTTCATTTTTCTTTTTTCTTTTTTTTTTTTTTTCTTTCATTTTTCTTTTTTTCTTCTTCATTTTTCTTTTTTTCTTCTTCATTTTTCTTTTTTTCTTCTTTCTTTTTCTTCTTTTTCTTTCTTCTTTCTTTTCCTTTCTTTTCTTTTTTCTTCTTTCTCCTTTTTTCTTTTGTCTTTTTCTTTATTCTTTCTTTTCTTTTTTCTTTCTTTTTTTCTCCTTTCTTTTTCCTCCTTTTTTTTCTTTTATTGTTTTTTCTTTCTTTATTCTTTCTTTCTTCTTTCTTTTTTTCTTGTTGTTGTTGTTGTGATGGATTTAACTAAGCTATTAAGATTAACCTATATCCTCCTGACATCATTTCACCACTGTAGTTAATGCTCGCAACGAACCCTGGTCCAACAAACGTCAAGTTCTGTAGATCCTTTCTCCTGTTAGTCTCTACAGATCACCTTTTATTCAGGTTTTTGACTCCACTTGTAAATTGGTGATAGGTTTAAAAGTACTAGAACCACACTTGTGCTTTACCTAAATTGCAAAAGGTGGCTCCAAATGGGCAGATAAGACATTGTGGTCTCTTAGCAACAGGTAGATTAGAATTCCTTGCTCCTATTTCACCACAACCCCAAATAAGGCAGTAAAGCCACTAAGACACAAAGAGTTACTGAGTGTGATAAAATAAGAAAGAAAGAGAAACAATACTAATGAGAGAGAACAATAAAAGAAATGGAATTAAGAAGAAGAAAATTGACATTGTATTTAAATTTTTGAAATGATAAACTACATTCAGCAACAAGGCCTCTGATCAGGTTTTGAGGATCGTGGAACCACCTCTTAATTGCTGTTATATCCAAGTCCACCCTGACCCAAGATGGTAATGCCTGTTAGGGTCCCAGCTGTGGGCAAATAGTGAATACCCCCCCCCCCAAATGGTATGAAAGTATAAAAAATACATTTTTATAGTAAAAATACCAAGCAATACGTTTTTATATATAAAAAAAATTACCAACATTATATATTTGTAGTTAAATTGCCAACAATACATTTTTATCTGTAGCTGAAGGCAAAATATTTAGATTTCGGCATTAAATAATCCATAAAGGTTGATATATCACGAAACAAAATCAAGCCCCCCAAAAAATCAACCAACTAAATTTTTGCAGATCAAAGTTGGCTGCAAAGCAAGAAGCTGCAAGAGAGTTCCACAAGTGAGAAGTGTGAGAGAAGAAACCATTAGCATAGAACTGATGGTTACATCTAGCCATTTAAACTGTAGAATGATGAAACCTAACTGCCAATCTAGTACTGCATATAAATTCATAAAGTTTAGGTACCATAGAGTAAAGTTTATCAGAACAATTACCATGAAATATTTATAGAGAAGGTGAGAGAAGAAACTGTTAGCATTGAACTTACAGTTACATCTAGCCATTTCAACCATAAAATGATGAGACCTAGCTGCCAATCTAGTACTGCACTTAAATTCATAAAGTCTAGGTAGCATAGGGGAAATTTCATCAGAACAATTACCATGAAAGTATTTATAGAAAAAGGTACAGGGAAACTACAGTGGTGAGAAAATGACAAAAGCTGAGATGCCAGGTTAGGAACAATAACATCACAGATTTTTCTTTGGATTTTATCAAGAATCTTTAAATATATAGCAGGAGCACCAGACCATAGCAATATTCAAAGCATGGATAAACATTAGACCTATAAATATGTAAAACTGACACTTTTCTATAGATTGTTACTATTTTATTTTTTTACTTACAATGATATTTGCCCAAGAATCACTCACAGAGTAAGAGGATATGTAGCAAAGTTAACGGTTTAACCCAAGACTTAGACAGGTTAAGATTGTAGTAATCAGAGAAACAATCCTCTTGGGAGTCGGTTCCATAAAGCAGTGGTTTGCAGAAAGAACCTGCTCGAGTGGAACTTACATCTCACCAATAGAAAATGAAGAGAATTTGCATGCTTTGCTACAATGGGCATGACATGGTGGGTCTTAGCCGTGAAGGTCAGAACTGGTGGAACTAAAGAATGTAGTTCGTCTGAACACTTTCCATGGAAATAGCAAGAGACTTGTGACATTTCATCCATGGAAAAGTGGTTGGATGGTGGAAAATAATTTGTCACACACAAGGATCTGGAGATGCTTTAGGACTCTATTGAAACTAGAAAGTGATGTCTGGGCAGCTCCTACCCATATATGGCAGTAGTACTTACAATACCAGGTATTCCCAAGTGGTCACCCATCGAGGTACTAACCAAGCTGGACATTGCTTAACTTTGGTGATTAGACAAGAACCAGTATTTCGATTCTGATATGTCCAAAAGTCCTAAGGTGTTTCAGGTTTTAGTTAATATTTGTGTGAATTAAAAACACATGACTCTAAGGTAAAGATGGTCTTTAATAATTATGATAGAAACGTCCGCAAAGATCAAAGTAAACTTTTAAAAAAAAAACAAAAAAAAACACATGACTCTAAAGCAAAGATGATCTTTAATAATTATGATAGTGTGTAAATATATATATATATATATATATATATATATATATATATCTCATATATTATAATATTTTACATGAGGGTGTTGAAAGCCTCATGATACTAAAGATGTAACAATACCCAAGTGAAATAACAAAGGATTAACACAAACCAATCATAATCATTAAATTATAAAACTAAAATGTAATGTTCTGGAAATTATGTAAATAAAATATCAAAATTGTAACAAAAACCCATTACTTATTTCTTAGTAAGGTACTGACTGCAATTACAGCATCGTTTGAAGAGTTTTATCCTCACTGAGTGCTCTATTATTGAAGCCTTGGTTCAGACTATGTTGAGTCCTTTATGTTGGTTTGAATTTGAAGTGTTCCTTTTAGAGCGAAAGGAGTTTCTGGTTTTAATCATAGTATTTGTGCAAATTGCAAGCACACCACTAAAAAGAAAAGACTTTCTATGATAATTGCGATAAAAATGTATGCAAAGATCATAGTAACCATTTTATTCTTTAATTGGAATGTGGAAAAACAGTAGAAGAGGAGTCAAATCAGACATAAATTGTTTTAAAAGATCATATGGAAAATAAAATGAAACCTAATTTGTAGATTTGAAATTTGTAACCTTACATAGTGACCTTTTAATTCAATTTTTCAAAATAAAACCTTTCATTTTATTTTATTCATATTTACCATATAAAAGCTGGAAAGAACACTCAAGACAATTATATATAAATTATATATTATCATATATATATATATATATATATATATATATATATATATATATGCACACACATTATATATCATATTATGTATATTATAATGTTATTATTATATCATATTTTAACTCCTGATACTAATGCTCTAACAATGTCACACTGGACTAACAAAGGATTTACACAGGCCAATCATTAGATTATAATGTTGAAACATTATGTTCTAAAAATTATGTAAAGAAAATATCAAAATAATAACAAAATTGCATTATTTATTTCTTAGTGTGGTACTTATGTTGTGACAATGCTTCAAAATAAAACCTTTAATTTTATTTTATTTATATTTACCCTATAAAAGTCATAAAGAACACTCAAGACAATACATAGCAAGAATATTAAGAACTAAATTATATATAATAATATATTATCATATATAAATCATATCATATTATTATTATTATTATTATATCATATTTTAGATGATCTGTTGAAAGCCTCACAATACTAATATTGTAAGAAATTCCCACTTGACTAATGAAGGATTAACATAGACCAATCATTAGATTATAATGTCAAAACATTCTGCAAGTTATGTAAATAAATGATCAAAATAATAATGAAATCACATGACTTATTATTTAGTGTGGTACTAATGTTACAATGTAGTAGTACAATGCCTCAAAGTACTAATGGAGAATTTACAAAATACCCACCGAGGAAGGACATGGTTTGAATCAAGAGATTTCAATCTCTTAGTCTACAAAGAACTTCTGGTTTTAGTCATAATATTAGTGTGAAATCCAAGCACATAAGACTGTAATGAATGTGGTAGAAACAGATTCAAAGATCATAGTAACTTAAAAAAAAAAAATCAACCAACTAAATTTTTGCAGATCAAATTTGGCTGGAAAGCAAGAAGCTGGAAGAGAGAGTCCCATAAGCAAGAAGTGTGAGAGAAGAAACCGTTAGCATAGAACGGATGGTTACATCTAGCCATTTAAACTGTAGAATGATGAGACCTAGCTGCCAATCTAGTACTGAACTTAAATTCATAAAGTCTAGGAACCATAGACGAAAGTTCATCAGAACAATTATAATGAAGAATGGGAAGAAAAAAATATTGAAGAGGAACCAGATTGATCATAAATTGTTTTAAAATATCACAATAAAAATAAAATGAAACTTATTTTTGCATACTATAAATTGCAGCATACATGTTGACCTCAAAATTTTTAGCTCAAAATTATGAGTTAGGTTTATACCTATCATATAGGTCAATACCCAAACATAACATGGTAAGTGGCTGAAAACTTAGGCCTTCTGGTAAATGAAGTTAGGCTATGGTACAATAATCTGTATCAAAACTACATAACTAAACCACTTAAGACACTAACCATAATATCAGTGTTTACACTTAGTACATCAGCTGTTGGACATGATACGTGTTGTAGTGTCAATAGAATACTTCATTTGTGTTAGCATTTTATTATTTTATAGTAATTTCTGTGTTTTAAATTTCAGATAGGGTGAATATAGCTCAGGTAAAAGGACAATATTTTTTTTTAATTGGTATCACCCCCAAGCAAGGCAATAAAGCCACTAAGACACAAGTGGTTACAGGGTGTGGAAGATTTAGGAACAGAAACATTAATGAGCAGGAAGAGGATAAAGTAATCAAAAGGATAGCAATTGACATTGCATTTAAATTTTTGCAGATAAAAGTTGGCTGGAAAGCATAGAGACTGAAGAGAGTTCTACATGCAAGAAGTGCAAGAAAAGAAACACTTAGCCAACTCAACTGTAAATTGTTGAGATCTTGACACCAGTCTAGTACTGTACTTAAATTAAAAAAAGCCTAGCTACCATAATGAAGAATGCATTCGAACAATTACCATGAAAATATTTATAGAAAAGACACAGAAAGACAATCTTACAGCAGCAGGAAAATGACTGAAGCTGAGCTGCCAGATCTGGACCAATAATATTGCTGATTTTTTGGGGAGGATTTTATCAAGGAGCTCAAGGTGAATAGCAGAGGCACCAGACCATATGTGGCAGGAATATTCTAAGTATGGATGAATGGTAGATTATAGATATGCAAGATACATTCTAGAGAGAAAAATTGTCTCAAATGACATAGTAAAACAACTTTTTTAGCATCTGACCAAGCAATGGATTCAATAGTCTTTCCACTTCATGTCAGCTGAGAACGTTATTCCAAGAAGGTGCAAAGAGTCATTTTCCTGGAGGTTAGCATCAGCCATACCATGGATGGGAGAGAGGGGTCTCTCTGATGATTTAATTTATGTAATAAATTTCTCATATGTAAAGATTTTATTTTGTGACAAGTATTTATATATAAGAGCAATAATGTTATTTGTTTTTCAAAATATTTTGGTAAAGGAATGATTATGAATATTCAACAGCTTAGTGGAAAAGCCAGACAAGTTCATTGACAGTAGGTGATACAGTTCAATGTCTAATAAATGAAAGTGTGTAGCAGATTTTTTTTTACAAAATAAAATCCTTGACATTTACCTCCAGAGGACACGATGCATCAGATATGTTTTTCCTTTTCTCTTTTTTCATATCATGCTAAATATGTTCACACAACTTTTAGTGGGATATATTTGTGGCAGTCTGCTGGAGATATGGTAAGTGGTATACAGTAATTGTCAGGAATTCTGTCTCATTCGTTCACAACTCGGTAAAGGTTTGCATTTTATACCTGCCATACAAGTCAACCTCTAATTTAGGAAAAATTTTCTTAGGCTTGTAAACTCGACTTGAACATCACAATTTACAGTATTTGAAATTGTAAAAATTATTTTTTTTTAATATTAGCCTTTTAATTCAATTTTTCAAAATAAAACATTTTGCTTTTATTATTTTTATTTAAAAGCCAGAAAGAACACTCTAGACAATATATAACAAGAAAATTAAGGACTAAATGATATATCTATAGTTTAAGTGGTATGTTTGAAAACCCATGGGACTAATGCTGTAACAATATCCCACTAAAAGGGTTAAAATGAAAGAATCAAATAGCTCTTATTAGAAAGTGGGAAGTGAATTTGTTCAAAAGCAATATTTTTTTTTTTTACAGTAAGGTTTACACTGTACAAGGCCCAGGGGCCACTCAAGGCAGAGGGTTACATTATGGGGTGGTTTATATGGATAGCAGAGGAAGATAACAGTTGACTCTACACTTGAACAGGTTAAGATTGCAGTGATTGGGGAAACATCCCCTCGGGTGTGTAGTGAACAAAAAAAGATCTAGATTTAAAATTCAAATGCTAAGCACTGACTCATTGATTTTGTTAGAAATTAAAAAGACTCAAATTTACAAACTTTTCTTAACACACACACACACAAAAGCAAATCCAAAACAAAACTCGTGAAATTTCACACCTTAATGTGAAATGTTTTTCGGCCGATAGAAAACTAGGAAACATTTAAAAACAAAATTCAAATAATCTTCAATTCTCAGAAGCAAATTCTTTTATGGACCTTTTCACGAGCCACCACAAAGTTTGTTCATCATCCAATGGAAAGGTCCGAATCATATCCAGGAGTGAATTCCCAAATGACCTTTTCAAGCCCCACAAACAAAATAAAAGACGGGCAAGTTCACCTGTCACCAGAGAGAAGGAGACAAGCGTATTAACACATCCCTTGACAAATGTCAAACAATCATTATTATTATCTCTAGCTTTCTCCCTCACCTCTTTTATACCTGATAAATGAACGGAACATTTTAAGACTGAGCAATTACTTCAAAGACATTCCTACCCTATGATAATGCTCATACATACATACATACATCCACATATACGTTCCTGCCTACGTACACATAAACTCATTCTTGCAAGGACTACTACAAACATTTTGATGACCTTGTATCAACCAAAATACATTAATTTTATTTGTAAAGACCTTAATTGATTTATATGTATATAAATTTGTTGTTTCACTTTACAATTTGATATTTTTGTTTTATACCCCTCTTATGGTGAGCCATCTAACTAACAAGGCCAAATCAAACTAATCTGTTTCAACACTCCTACACTTCACTATAACTAATAACCCAGTATAGGTGTCTATCCACAAGGCAGTGGTTCGCAAGAAGAAGCTGTTTGAGTGGAACTTACTTCTTGCCAATGGAATAGAGAGAGAATGTGGGTGGCTTGCTGCTATGTAAGTGGCATAGTGGGTCCTAGCCATGAAGTTTAGACTGGGCAGAGCCAAGAAATGCAGTTTGTCTGAACACTTTTCATGGTAGTAGCGATAGAGCAGTCAGAGACTATCCACATCTCACTTGTGAGAGAGAGGTTGGAGGGTGGAAAATAATTTTTCTCCAACAAGGACTCTGAGACACTTTTGAAATCTATTAAGACTGGAAAATGTGGACCGAGCAGCTCCCACCCAAATATGGCAACAGTATTCCATTTTCGGCCTGATCTGGCTCTTATAAAGGTAGAGGATAGCATGAGGAGTCAGGTACTTACTGGAGCGGTACAGAGAGTTGACCATTTTATAGGAGGAAAATCTATTAGAAGAAATGCAATGAATGACACAGATATACAAATGTTGAAAGTGCATCTGGAAAAATCTCCTGAACTTTCAACTATCTTGATGGATGGGGTTTTTCTCAAAGAAGTTCCTTGGCTTGAATGTCTACTGGGACTCAAGCTCGCCCCAGACATCAAGTGCAACTCACATATATGATCTATTTCCAAAGCTGTTGTAAAAATTGTTCATTGTACTACTTCAGTAAGTATCTGACTCCCTGTTATGTAGTGGTTTCACAGTGGAGGCTTGTATTTGTACTAAGTTGGTCCTAAAATAGGTTTGACATACAAAACGTTAGGAACTTGATATAATAGGTAATGACGCAGTAATCTAGTTGTGGTGGCTGAGACTAATATCCAACTAACGGTTGTCCGACATCGACTGACTGACCCACTTACTGAGCGACTCAGTGACTGCTACTACTCCTACTTATTATAGGTGGGAGAGTTCATTAACAATGGAATAGGTGTGTTCCAGTATAACACTCCCCCAGGTATATTCTATGTTTATGCCAGATCAGATCAAAAATGGAGTATTGCTACCATATCTGGATTGGAGCTGCCCAGTCTTCACTTGCCTGTATTAATAGAATTCAAAAACATCTGCATGGATTTGTGGGTGATAAATCATTTTCTACTTTACAAGCCCTTTCCCAAAGACAAAACATTGCAAGCATCTTGCTATTCTATTGCTATTTCCATGGCATGCATTCTGACAAGCCTCATTCCTTAGCCCCACTCCCCTGACCTTTAAACCTGGGACCCACCCTGCCACATACACAAGAGTGAATCATCCCCATTCCCTTCATATTCTATTAGTAAGGAGGAAGTTCCACTCAGATAGCTTTTTTTGCAAAAACTGCTGCTTTGTGGAACAGACTCCTCACAGGATGTGTAACACTAGAGAAAATGGGGTACCACTTTATCATGTGTCCTACCGATCCACACAAACACTGTATTTTTCCATTTAAATCTGTATACAAAAAGAAATGATTGCCTTTTCTCACAGAGCTAACTGCTTCACAACCCTTACCCCTGCATCTCCATACTGGCCAATCCTTTCCTCATGATTTTTTAGTAATTTGAATGACAGGTCCATCACACTTTTGACAAATATCCCTATCTTTCAGTAATCCATTTTCAATTAGGAAGGTAGTCACAGCACTTTCACTGGAAAAAATCCTGAAAAAACGTTTTGTATGGGTTGTATAAATCATTTAAAGTATGAGCAAATTGTTAAAATGACTAAAATATATTTACAATGCCTTAATAATGTAGGATGCAAATATGGTGGTAGGATACACACTAAAACAGAAACTGATCAGTAAAATATATTTACAATGCCTTAGGATGCAAATGTGGTAGCAAAATACACACTAAAACAGAAACTGATCAGTAAAATATATTTACGATGCCTTAGGATGCAAATGTGGTAGCAAGATACACACTAAAACAGAAGCTGATCAGTAGGATACATGCTAAAGTGGTGCCAAAAATGGCTTACCTCCTGGTTGAAAATGGATTTGGACATGTAAAATATTCCCAAAATGAAAATGGCAGCTTTACAAGTCATATATTTAAACAAAGATAGATCTCCAAGTCAGTTACTTTGGCAAGACTCTCTTTGCAAATATAACCTGTTAATCTACAGAACGTTCTTAAAGATGAAACAGTGGAGTGTGACTGCAGTAACAAGCAGGAGACATATATTGTTTGACTTGTGTTCCTCTGTTGTTTGAAGGAAATGAATTCGGGAACTTTATTACAAGCCAGAAAAAAAACAGACTACAGGATGTTTTCCCAATCACTAAAATCTTGAACTCTTCACATCTAGGGTTAATTGCTATCTTTGCTACATAATTGCACTTCTTGCCTTTTCTTATGCTCATATAACACAGCACAGTAACCCACTACCTTGAGTTGCTCTTGAGCCTTGTAATAGGTGAGCATTGTTGAAAATGTAGATGTTAAGAATGGAATTGAGAAAGAACTGTAATTGGAGAAGTAGATGGAAGAGAATAATGAAAAAGAAGTAAATATTGTCTTTGTACCAATGAACGGTCATTGGAAACCTGAAGTCATCAAAGACAAAGAATTGAAATAGTTTTAATATGTCTAAGGGGGTTTGGTAGTTGCTTGGGGAAACTTTGTCAGTTGTAACTAGTTTGTTGCTTATACTGGCACCAAATTCAAACCACTGCTAAGGCAGTTATATCAACTTTATACATTATAACATATAATTGAGATTGCAAATTTTTGTCACAATTGATTTGACTATCAGCATGCAAAAGTTTACATAAAATAAAGAAAATTATTGTTTCAGATTTTAGTGTTCAATAATAAGCCTTCCAGAAGAAAGAATTTCTAGCAACCTGTCAGAATCATTAATTCAAATGAAAATCTAGCAACATGCAAACATCTACATAAAATTAAAAAAAAATAGTTTCAGATTTCAGTGTTTCAGCTTCCAGAAGCAAGAATTTCTAGCAACCTGTCAGAATCATTAATTCAGCTGAGAATCTAGCAACATGCAAACATCTACATAAAATTTAAAAAAATAGTTTCAGATTTCAGTGTTTCAGCTTCCAGAAGCAAGAATTTCTAGCAACCTGTCAGAATTTGTTCCTCTCTTTGTCAACACACTAACAAGTTAAAATGTGGGCTTATAAGCAGTTGGAGAATATGGTTAAATCTTTTCTTTTTCAAAAACCTCTTTACAACCAATCTTCTAGAAATGGAGCTATAATTATTCATTGAAATGAAAATTATAAATTTGTTGCATCAACATGTTATAAATTGTAGGTGAAATGCAGCAATACAATAAAAAAAAAAAACCAACATAACAGACAATCTCCTTTACAATATACAGGGTGATTGAAAAGTAACCTCCTATTTTATGTAAGATGGACTCTCCCGTTTTCTAAAAATTATAGTTAGATGGGGGGAGTCTATCATACATATAGGGAGTCTATCATACATATAGGGAGTTACTTTTCAATCACATTGGACATTAAATCAAAACTTGAACTGAAGATATAATTATACATTGAAATGAAAATTGTAATAAATTTGTTGCATAAATGTATGTTGTAAATTGTAGGGGAAACACACCAATACAATAATTGAGAAAAGTTTTATACATCAAACATAGTGACAATATATTTCCATGAATAGAAAGATATTACATTAGCTGAACTCATAATTACAGGACTGAAAGAGTAATAAAATTATATATATATATATATATATATATATATATATATATTCATGAATCATTCATACAAAAAACAAATATAGAAGTTAATGATTTAAATGGCGAGAATACATTACTGTAATTATTGAACAATATAGTTCATGCCATATTCATGGAAAATCTACCAGTAAAAAAGAATTCTCTTATTGCTATATTTGTACAAAAATGCACAACCTTAAAATTTAAATTCAAACTCAGCGTTGTGACTGCACATTCCAAAACAATAACACATTTCTCATAGCATTTTTTCAGATTACATCTCTATTTTCGTCCTCTTATTACTGAGAAGTAAAAACAAGAACAAAATCTACTTCCATACCTAATGATGTCTGTAGGAACAGACGAAAGCTTGTAAAAATTAAAAAGACCTTATGCAACTGGAATTTATAAACGGGGATCATATCATTCATATACAGGTTCGGGGTTGATGTATCTTATTTATATAGTTTGCGACGATGTATTCTCGCCATTTAAATCATTAACCTCTATATTTGTTTTTTGTATGAATGATTCATGAATTTATATATTTGCACCTTTTAATTGAAATATATATATAATTATTCTTTATAAAAAAAAAAATTTATAACAAATATGTTATAAAATCACTACAAAAATAGCCATTTTGTTTCAACACCCTCGGTGTCTTATCAAGTGAAACAAAATGGCTATTTTTGTAGTGATTTTATAACATATTTATGTTATAATTTTTTTTTTTTATAAAAAATAATTATATCTGCTCTACTTTGTATTGAGCACTCTTAAGAATAGTAATTGTTGGTTATTGGAATTCATTCCGTATACACCAATTATATACTTGTATGTATATATATATATATATATATATATATATATATATGTGTGTGTGTGTAAAAATATATAGAAAATAACTCGTTAGGTAAATAATCCAAAGTTCTTTAGTATTTTTGTTATTATTTTTAAAAAATAGTGCTCGATACAAAAGTAGAGCATAAATATAATTATTTATTTAAAAATATGATTCCAACGCTACATAAGAGTTATCGTGTTTCAAAACAAGAGCCGAAAACTTAAAATATAAATCATGAAAACTTACCTTTGTTACTCAGGTGGGGTGACAGGACACCCGGAAGACAACAAAAGTGACATCTGCCTGCCCCTACAACTGCACCATACCACATGCTATACATCCTCAGCAAAGTAGTGGGAGGGAGCAAAAGAAACAAGTTGTCAACTAAGAATTACGAGTACTTTAAACATTTGGAGGTAACAAAACACCCCATGTGACTAACGCAGGGTTAACAGGAATATTGAATATCTGTCTATATTTCTGAGATGAGGTATTATGTACACTATTTACACTGCTTGGACTATCATCCTCATCTCTGTTGCCATATTTATCATGTTTCGGTCATTGTACATTCCGGCCTTCTTCAGGTGCTTGGAATGTTGAACTGAACCCTTTATTTTGCTCGCTGGGGTAGACTGTTCTAGTTCCATGTGCTATATCTAATGGATGTCAGTTATCTCCTGTTAATTCCTGCCTCCAAGTTCTCCACTGCCTTAACCAGGTACTGAACTCACAACTCTTTGGGTCCTGTCACTGGATCTAACTAATGCCTTTATCCATTGTGCCATGTGTCCTCAAGGACATATGGCACAGTGGAGAACTTGGAGAGGTGAATTAACAGGAGATAACTGATAACTGACATCCATTAGACATGGCATGTGGAACTAGAACAGTCTACCCCAACAAGCGAAATAAAGGGTTCAGTTCAACATTCCAATCATCTGAAGAAGGCCAAAGCATACAATGGCTGATATGTTGTGATAAATATGGCAACAAAGATGAGGATGATAGTCCGAGCAATGTAAATAGGAATATTGAAATCGTAGAAGTGCCAGGTGGCATAACGGTTATCTTCACTGAAAATGGAATTCATGAACTGAAGTAATTTATGTTCACTTCATACATACCTAGAGAAAAACATGAATCTATTTTCTCTCCTGGTTGTGAGTCTTTAAACAGCAGTGGCATGTGTGCATACATGTACACACAAACACAGACTATAAGAAAGACATCTCTGAATTCAAGGGCTTGGAGGAAGCAGCAGGAAATCATTATCTTTCTAAAGAACAACCATGGAGGCTGCACTGCGATCTTTAACCTTGGTTGGTCACTAATCTACAAACAAGAGAATTCTGAAAAAAAAAAACAGAGCAGGCAATGGAAAACCACTGTACTATTTTTTCCCAAGAACAGTGTACAGATGTTAATAAAAAGGAAGCTGTAGAGAGTCATGATTGCTTATGCCATAAATAGACATATCATTGATTACTCTCAGGATTTAGCAAAATGTAATTTTAATATTCAAATATGGTTTTGTGATGAGTCAGTAGATTTTTATAATTTTATCTATTGGAAGGGAGAAGTTAATTTTTGAGTATACAAGACGTTTTTTTATTTTTTTAATTCAAGCTTTAGTAATGCAATAAAAAAAATTAACCTTTCCCTTCTGATAGATAAAATTATAGAAATCGATCAACTAATCACAAACCAATCTTATTTCACAGTCATATATATTTAAAGGTAGCTACTATTATTTTTTTTTTTTATTTGGGGAAGCATTGTAAATTGTTTAATTTTTTTAATCATTTCACCCCAAGCAGTTTAATAAAGCTGCTAAGACGCAAAGGGTTACTGAGTGTTAGAGAATGAGAAAAAAACATTATTAATGAGAGAGAACAATAAAAAAAAATAGGAATTGAAAAGACAGAAAATAACAATTGACATTAGATTTAAATTTTTGAAAATCTAAGTTGACTGGGGAGCAAGAAGCCGAAAGACGTGCAAGAGAAGAAACTGTTAGCATTGACCTTACAGTTACATCTAGCCATTGCAAGCATAAATTGATGAGACCTTGCTGCCAATCTAGTACTGCACTTTAATTCATCAAGTTTAGGTACCATAGAGGAAAGTTCATCAGAACAATTACCATGAAAGTATTTCTAGAGAAGATGAGAGAAGAAACTGTTAGCATTGACCTTACAGTTACATCTAGCCATTGCAAGCATAAAATGATGAGACCTTGCTGCCAATCTAGTACTGCACTATTACAGAACAATTACCATGAAAATATTTATATAGAAAGATACAAGGGAGTTACTTTATGGTGATGGGAATGTGACTGAAGCTGATTTTTATTTAATTTAAATATTTAAGTTAATTTTGATTGCATGCAACTGTGCATTCTATAACGATTCTTAAGTAACTTAGATTAGAAATAAAGAATAAAGTGATAAAAATGTAATGTGCCAGCTACCTTACTGATTAGGCCACAGCAATTTTTGATTTAGTCATTCAAATTTAAACATCTAGCCATTCCTTGTTATCCTGATTACTTCATGTATTGCTATTTTTATTTACATGTATTCATTGTATTGCTAGCAACATTGATTTTTTTTAATTTCTTAGATAAATCATCAATTAATTTTTGACTAGTATTTCTTTCATCTTAATTTCTCTTGCAACTCCCATCCATAAGTAGAAGTAGAGAATATAGCTATATGGCTAAATTTGAATGATTCCTGCTGGTTAGCCTTCTTAGATGAAGCATTGTCAATTATTATTCATTTTTCACTAGTATTTCTTTCATCTTCATTTCTCTTGCTTTTTATTGAAATTCCCATCCATAAGAAGTAGAAGTAGAGAATATAGCTATATGGCTAAATTTGAATGACTCCTGCTGATTAGCCTTCTTAGATGAATCATTGTCAATTATTATTCATTTTTCACTATTATTTCTTTCATCTTCATTTATTTATAGAAAAAAAAGGCAGAGGGAAGCTACATTATGCCAGTGAGAACATGCCTGAGGCTGAGATGCCAGGTCAGGTCCAGTCTGATAACATTGCAGAGTTTTCTTTGTATTTTAACAAGAATCTCGAGATACATAGTAGAAAACCAAACCAGATGTGGTGGCAATATACAATGCATGGATAAAAATGGTAGGCTTATAAATATGTATGTTAGATTCTGGTGAGAAAAATTGTCTTATATGTGCACAGTAAACCAACTTTTCTTTCTTAGCAAAGAATACACTTCTCTCCCCAGCTATGGGTTAATTAGTAAGACTTGTATCATTAAATCATTATTATCTAAAAAAAAAAAAAAAAAAAAATCTAAAAATATTTTCTGGCTTTAAATAACCAGCAAAAAGTTGATAAGCCATAAAAAACAAATCTATCAAATCTCTACCTTGAGCGGCTTTTGGACCTTGTATAAGGTGAGCTAAAAATAAAAATACAATATCTCAACAAATATAAAGCTCCAGAAATTTGAAATATGCTAATTTTGTTAAATTTTTTATGCATTTTAAAATGAACCAATTTTTGAATAAATGATATAAATAAATAAATAAATAATAATAACAAGAACAATGATAATAAAATTGAAATAATTCTTTTTACAGAAAGAAAAAAAATTTATTCCTTGTTTTCCTTGTTATTTTTTTTCATATAATAAGTCATCTATTGCTTTTCTTTTTTTTCTTTTTATATATGGACTTTTTTTAGTTTGTTTTTCCTTTGTTTCTGTGACTTTTGGTTGCTGATTTTTATGTTTTTGATGTAAGTACAGCTTCCGGATGAAATCAATCCAGTCTTTCTCAAAAAACCAGACAACTAAGAGATTGGTCAGCAAACAAACAGCGCCAACACCAACATGAATGGCTCGTCTCCATAAACCCTGGTCACAGCAAAACATTGACTGAAGAAGGAGAAAAAACATAAGTTAAGTAGATTAGTTAATTATTTCATTGATTAGAGATTAAAATAAGTACAGATATAGATGACATTTAAGCAATACATATTTATGCCACTGTTATTGTCATTAAAATATGCAAGGGAGAGAACTGTGCAAGTATTGTTTTTTTTTTTTTTCTAATATATTTCAAACTATTGTCTTAAGAAAGTAGAAAGTAAATTACTCTCGAATCCTAAATAAAAGAAAGGGTTGGATTAGCGGGGCAGGGGGGAATGCAAAAGAAAGTGGCGGGTGGAGAAGAAAAACAAAAAAAAAATTTACCCATAAAGATATGTAAAAATATATATTCTAAGATGCTTGGGATTACTGAGTGTGAAAGAATATAAGAAAAAAGAAAAACATTTTTTTAAGAACAATAAAAGAACAGAAATTAAAAAGACAGAAGATAATGATTGACATTGCATTTAAATTTTTCAAGATCAAACTTGACTGGAAAGCAAAAAGCTGGAAGAGTCTTACAATCAAGAAATGCAAGAGAAAAAAAAAACTGTTAGCATAGAACTTATGTCTAGCTATTTCAACTGTAAAATGATGAGACCTTGCTGTCAATCTATTACTGTGCTTAAATTCATAAAGTCTAGGTATCATAGCAGAAAGTTCAGAACTACCATGAAAGTATTTATAGAAAAGGCACAGGGAAGCTACATTATGGTGGTGGGAAACTGACTGAAGTAAAGATGCCAGGTCAGGACCAGTGACATTGCAGATTTTTCTTTGGGTTTTATCAAGGATCTCTAAATATATAACAGTTGCACCAAAATATAAGTGGCAGCAATATTCAAAGCCTAGATGAATGGTAAGACTTATAAATATGTAAGATAGAATACGGAGAGAAAATTGTCTACCATGACACAGTGAATCAACTTTCCTAGCAGCAGACTTAACAATTGATTAAATAAAAGATTATATGGACATAAAAGGGATCTTTTACAAAACATTAGTTGCTCACTATAAAGGGTTTGATCCTAGTTTCGATTTAAAAAAAATGCTACTTTAATTAACAGAAAAAGCAGTTAACTAAAACAGAAGTGCATAGAATATCTTCCAAACCCTGTTCCACCATTCTTTACTAAAGCTTGCCAATTGTAGGTTATGCATAGTTTTCCTCCCACTCTTGCTTTTGTCTTGTGAGTATCAAATTTTCCAAGCCTTCTTTTCTCATTATATACCCTAGAAATTTCAACTATCTCTTCAATATGTTAAGTGTAAATGTCCTTTTTGTTTCCATTTTCTCTTAAACTTTGACATTGCTCATATATTTGATCCAAAGTATTATCAGCATCCTTCTGTAGTAACATTTCTATTTCTTCCTCTGTAAGAAGATTGTCCAACATTCACTGATATTACATAACAGTTCTGTACACTTTTCTTTGTTTCTAACAAAATTTTCCTGTTTCTTAATACTGTGCTTAGCTTTTTGAAGGCATATTTCACTATCCCAACATGCCCTTGGATTTCAGTGTTGCACTGTCTTCTGTTAAAAAAACACTTCCCAGATATTTAAATTTTTGTACCAGTTTGATTAGTATCTCCAATTTGTAATTTGAATGTTGGGCGGTCCCTTTTACTAACAAATGACTATTGCTAAGATATTTTAGTCATTTTTTGCTCCATCATCCACAATAAATTTGTGTCCAGGCTTTTCTAACACCTTTCTTGGCAGATCTTCTATTGTCACAAAGTGAGATATTTAATGACAAAAGTGATCAAAAACATAAACAAAAAGAAACTATATTAAATTGGCTAGACTATACACCCAAACATATATATAAAAAAAAAATAAATTTGTCCCCACCCACCTCTATGCAGATATGCAGTTACATCAACGTAAGCATCACTTTAGTCTAATGAAGTTCTAAAGGTCAAGACACAACAAACAAAATATTTTTTATCCTACTTTGTCATTAATTTTCCTAACAGTTGGTTTGCAGAAACTTGAGGACTCAGCTTCCAGTATGTGATTCAAAATTGGAATACCTTTAAGACAGGCAAGCTGAAAGTTAAAACATTTTATATGTATAATATTTATTTACCTCGGATATACAGGTAATTGTAAAAGTAAATGCAAAACTGGCAAAAATCTCTGGTCGTAAGAGTAAAGCTCGCATTGGGTGGTTTGAAATCTTTGAGAAATAGAACCAGAGGAATGAAACACTGGAAAAAAAAAAAAAAAATTAAAAATAATACAAAAACAATACATGTGTGTGTGTGTGTGTGTGTGTGTGTGTGTGTGTATATTATATATATATTATATATATATATAGTGTCCATAAAGTTCGTATGCACTTTAAAAAATTTATAACTTTATTTGTATTTGCAATAGAAATAATCTTTAAAAATGTTATGAAGTTTAATGTACCTAGTTTGAAGTATAGCTAAAATAACTAATGCGATTTCAGGCATTACTGTAAATCAGTTGGCAAATGTTTTCCGTGAACTGCAAAATCGTATTACCCTTTGTATTGCTAATGATGGAGGACATGTGGAAACTTAAATAAAATTTCAATAAAACCTTAAAAAATATAGATTTACTTCTTTCTAATCCTTTTTATGAATTATTTCTATCGCAAATACAAATAAAGTTACAAATTTTTTAAAGTGCACACGAACTTTATGGACACCCTGCACACATACACACACACAATTTTTTGTGCAAATCAAATTTTTTTTTTCAAAAGTAAAACAAATTTATAAATTATCTTGTTGAAATTTTCAGTATTAAATGAAGAATTTTATACTTTAGATAATTTTCTTAAATTTAAATATATAAAAAGTACAGAAACATTTGGGTAAGTGAACCGTTTTTGTAAATTAGTATTCATTAGATCTTCCTCAAACAATTACATGTTAGAATTGAAAATTATTGAATTTTTATCAACTAGAATTTTTTTGAAACACACTGACGTGATGCATGTTAAAATCCTCACAATATTTAATATTGTGGTAGTCATTGCTAACATTTTTTTGTTGAGATTTACAAATTCTATGTTTTGTTCAATTTCACAAGCCAACTGATGAAATTTGAATAAGCTGATTTGTTTGGAAAGATACTTTGATAAAAAGCCTACTTTGCAGTTTTTACGCAACCTAGTAAAACCAACTGTACTTTGTACCCCTTTGTACTTCTCCTAAAAATTTGGTTTTGATTAGTCAATATATGGCTATTTAAGAGGGTGTGACAGTTGGACAGACCAATTGAAATCACAGAATTTTATATATACAGGGTGCTATGGGTAAATTGCTGACATTTTATATTTTTAATTTCATGCATACACGTTTGTTTTTGATTTTGCCAACTGCACTGTATAGTAGGGTCAGTTGGGCACCATCTGTGAGAAAAAGAGCACTATGACGCAATTCACTCCACCAAAAATTTGGAGATGGCATGCTGTACTGTTTGATATGCATGCTGGAAGCTCCAATACAAACATTTCAGTGTGTTTGGGGTGTCAATCTGAGGACAGTCCAGGCTCAACACATTGTGCCTTGAGGAGTTAGTGCAGCCCTGGGTTAAGAGGCTGGCTGCTAGAAGACCCTGTCTGGCAACAGGACTCTGCACCATGCTACACAAGCAAGCAAACCCAGTTACGGCTGCCAGACAAGTTCTGCAACCACATCACCCTTTACATCTGGCCACCTAACTTACCAGACAGCAACCCCATTGATTATTATGTGTGGCACAAAGTTGAGTGAGAGACTAACAAAACTCCTAGTAATACCAAAGATAAACTGAAGGCAAGGATTATGGCAGCATTCACCAACTTAAACAAGGAGACCGTTCAGAAGAGTTGCAGGAGATTCTGAAGTCATTTGGAGGCCATGGTTGAAACCAATGGCGATTTTATTGAATAAATTTACTCTTTAGTATTTCATGATATTTTTATGTAATTTTGGTAAATATATTGTTTTTTTTATGAAGCTTATTGCTGCCATTTTATATTTTTAATTTCACATATACACATTGTTTATTTGATTTTTGTCAACTGTACAGTATAGTAGGGTCAGTTGGGCACTGTAAGAAAAAGAGAACCATGACACAATTCCCCCCCACCAGAAACTTGGAAACACCATACTGTATTGCTTGGCATTCATGCCTGAAGCTCCAATATAAATATTTCAGAGTGTTTGGGCATCTATATGAAGACAGTGAAGAGGATTTGAAAAGAGTTAAATGATATATCCAGTCAACATGGCTGCCAGACAATTTCTGCGACCACATCACCCTTTACATTTGGCCACGTAACTCTCCAGACTGAACCCCCTTGATTATTATGTGTGGGTCGCAGCTGACCTTGTAAAACCAAAGATGAACTGAAGGCAAGAATTATGGCAGCATTCACCAACTTAAACAAGGAGATTGTCCAGAAGAGTTGAAGGAGATTTGGAGGCAGTGGTTGAAGCCAACAGTGATTTTATTGAATAAATTTACTCTTTAGTATTTCAAGATATTTCTGTGAAATTTTGTTAAATATATCTGTTAAAATGAGATGTCAATGTTATTTTCATTATTGGTTAATTTATATGACAATTTATCCATCGCACCTTGTATATACAAGTATTTAGTATTGTTGAAGTTATTGTTTCCTCTGCCTATTTCAAATTCTCCCTACTTTGTTTATATTTATAGTACCACTAGCGTGCTTTATATTTTACCAGAATTAAATATATATAAAATCTTACAGAAAATATATGCAAAAAACAATATTGCATTTTTATTAAATATTTATTTGTTATTTTAAGCATTAAATTGTTTTTAAAATAATGAGAGTATTTTATATGTTAAATAATAAAACATAATTTTTTTCCAAAAATATAATGAAAATTTATTGTACTAAGCTATGCATCCTAAGAAAACCATCTGTATTTGTACCCCCTTACCTGTTTGCACTTCTCCCCAAAACTTGATGCCTATTTTAGAAAGTGTGACAGATGAACAGACTAACAGAAGTTACAGAATTTTATATATAGATAATATAGATAGATTTGGACGGATAAAAATGGATGTTGCTTAATAAACTGAGTGACAGCAATCCACCAGACAATAGAAAAATATTCCCTGAGGAGACATTTCACTAAACTTAAATAAAGCCTAAAGGTTAAATCCACTTTGGCAGGAAGGGAGACAAGCCTGCAACTGCCATTGCTTAGAACAATTCCATTAAGCTGAGGAGTGGGAGCAATATCTTCAGAAATTTGTTAGCCAAAAATGGTGAGTTCAATCCTTGATAGGACCACAAGAGTCAGTCTAGTTAACACTCTTCATAAAATAAATAAATACATTGTCAAATCAATCTGTGACTCTTTACACAGTTATCTGTAATTAGATTTTTTTTTATAAGTGTCAAATTTGAATCTAATTACATCATTGATATTTGTGTTCAACTGATATTTTTTTTTTTTTACAAGACCAGTCAATTTAAGGACAGACAGAAATACCTGACTTTATCATATCTATATCATTAGTTAGTTCCAAAAGCTGACATAATCTGACTTTTGATGTAAACTGGACCTACTGCCTTAAAATGAAGACAAGGACCATTCTTCTAATTCTAGTGTCCCTTCAGGCAATCCACAATTTCTTGTTCTTTGTAGCTCTTAATAACATATCATTTTGCCATCTCTTCCAAACCCTGTTCCACCATCTCTTTGCTAAAAGATTGCCAGTTGTAGGTTATGCATGATTTTTCTCCCACTCTTGCTTTTGTCCTGTGAGTATCAAATTTTCCAAGCCCTCTTTTCTCATTATGAACCCTAGAAATTTCAACTATCTCTTCAATATGTGAAGTGTATGTGTCCTTTTTGTTTCCATTTTCTTTTAAACTTTGACATTGCTCACATATTCGATCCATGGTATTCTCAGCATCCTTCTGTAGAGTCACATTTCTATTTCTTCAACTCTCTTCTTCATGTGTGAGAAGATTGTCTAGCATTAAGTGATATTATATTAAGTTTTTTACACTATTTTTTGTATCTAACAAAATTTTCCTGTTTCTTAATACTATGCTTAGCTTTTCAAAGGCATCTTTCTCTATCCCAACATGCTGTTGAATTTCAGTGTTGCACTTTCTGTCTTCTGTTAAAAAACACTTCCCAGATATTTAAATTTTTTGCACTGATTTGATAAGTATCTCCAATTTGTAATTTGAATGTTGGGCTGTCCCTTTTTACTAACAAATAACTACTGCTAAAGCTTAAGATATTTTAGCCATTTTTTGAAGAAGAGTGAAAACAATATACATTTCTGGGATGAGGTAATGTAACTATTGACATTATTTACATTGACGTTACACATTTGTCCATTTCATAATGTGTGACATCATTTGTTTACATTTGATACGCCATGAGCAGATATGAATGTATGTGAGAGATTCATGGAAGATTGAAGTTTAAATACAGTAAATTCAACCTTGCTAACTGAACGCTCCTTCGTGGCCAAATCGGTAAAGGCATGTCAAGCTAAATGACGGTTCGATATAGGATACAGGTTCAAATCCTGTCGGAGGATGAATATTTTCTGTGAAAATTTCTCGGACATTCAGGCCAGTAAATGTTGTTTAATACTGTTTATTATAAACAGAAGATTTACTTAAATATTTGTATCTATAAAAAGAATGTATGAACATAAAAATGTCTTAAAAATAATTATTTACATTGTTTGAACTGTTGTCCTCATCTTTATTGTCAAATTCTCAACGTTTCCGCTGTTGTATGCTTTGGCCTTCTTCAGGTGATATATATTGGAATTTTGAACCGATCCTTTTATTTCATACACTGGAGTAGATTCACTAATGTCCCCCAAGGACACATGGCTCAGTGGATAAGAGTATTAGTTGAAGGAATCCAGTGACTTGACCCAAAGAGTTGAATTACTAAAGGGAAATAACTGCTGAAATACCCAGAAAAGGCATGGCATGTGGATCTAGAACAATCTACCCCAATACGAGAAACAATGTTTCAACCTTATATGACTTTCAGGTAAGTGGCGTAAAGGTGAATTTGACAAAGGCTGAAAAAGCAGGATGTTACTGTATTTTGTTCTGGATTAAAAGGAATGAAAAAGAATTCAAGACGGGGACCGACTTTGATGTTGAATGATCCGGCAAGGATTTAAATGTTGTCAAATCCACTAACCTAACAAAAATTTTAATAATTAAAAAAAGTCATAGCGACCTAGGTACCTGTTTGCAATGCGGAGTAACATGTTCAAGCAGTTAGCCAAAATAAATCCAACACTGCCAAACATTTGGATGAGTATCCAAGAAGCAGCTAGAAAAATGACTGAGAAGAGCAGCATCATGACATTACATCTGGAAAGAAAAAAAAACAGAAAAAAAACATTAAAAACAAAAAAATCTATAGAAATTATGGTTGCATCAAGTTATTTCAACAGTAGACTGACTTAACTGCCAATCTAGTCAGTCAGTTTATAAATGCCATACGTGATACTAGACGGTTTGGCAATCATAGTTGGTTTGTTTAGTTGTATATCAACCTCTATGGGTTATTTAATGCCAAAATCTAAATATTTTGAACACAACTGTGTGCCTTCAACTACAAATGTAATATATTAATCATTTTGCTTTAAATATGTATTGTTGTTCATTTTATTATAAATAAATATTAGTAGGTTGATTTTGTTTAGTGGCATATCAACACCTCTGTGGGTCTTTAATGCTGAAATCTATATATATTGAACACAACTTTATGGCATCAAGTAGAGGTAAAATGTAAAATTGTTGGTCATTTTGCTTTAAATATATGTTGTTGGTCATTTTACAATAAATAAATATTGGTAGGTTGATTTTGTTTAGTGGCATATCAACCTCTATGGGTTATTTAATGCCAAAATCTAAATATTTTGAATGCAATAGTATGTCTTCAACTACAGATGTAATATATTGTTAATCCTTTTACTATAAATATGTATTGAAGTCTTTTTACTATAAATATGTATTGCTGGCCATTTTTTTTTATATAAAAATGTATTGGTATTTTTACTATAAAACTGTATTTTTATACATTCATAGTATTTTGTTTTTGTTTGGAGGTTCACTATTTGCCCATCGCTAGGACGCTAACAGATGCTGACTCCCTGGATCAGGGTGGACCTTGGAACAACGGCAATTAAGAGGCAGTTCCACTCTCCTCAAAACCCCCAATCTCCCGATCAAAGGCCTTGCTGCTGGATGTAGTTCATCGTCATACCCAAGACTATCGGCGATCATGTCTCTTTGACTTCATGACTAAGCAGAAGATTTTACTGCAGTAGGTTGCCATTTCTTTCTGCAGTAGACTGGTTGCCAACCAAGGTTATAGCACTCAGTCTTGCTGTTCAACCCATACCTAGGTGGAGAAAAGATGGAGTAATACTTTTTTATGCATAAATAGATATAACGAACCTGACTGGAATTGGAACTTGACTCTACAATTTCCAATTTCAAGCTGTTATTCATTACACCACCTGCACAATGAGTCTAGTTCTGTGCTTAAATTCATGAAGTGAAGGTACCAAAGAGAAAAGCTCATCAGAACAATTGCCATGAAAATGTTTATAGAAAAAGTATAGGGAAGCTATGTTATGACAGTGGGAATGTGACTGAAGCAGTGATGCCAGGTCAGGACCAATAACGTTGCAGGTTCTTCTTTGGATTTTATTAAGAATCTTGAGATATATATCAGAAGCACCAGATTAGATGTGGCAGCAATATCCAAAGCATGAATAAATACATTTATAAACATGCCTGATGGATTCTGGCTTGAAAAATTGTCTGGCATGACACAGTGAACCAACTTTGTGAGCAACTGATTCAATACAGTCGTCCTGCTTTAAGTTAGTGGAAAATGTAAAACTGAGAAGGCACAATGAGTTTCACTCCTGGAGGTTGGCATCAGGAGGGTAAAAATGATTCTCTAAGATGACTAAAAGACATCAGTTTCATTTTAGAGGCATTGCAACTTACAAGCCATTTCTTGCCCCAATTAACAACAGATTGAAGGTCAGTTTTGTGATGTTAGAAAAGGTAACACAAAACTACTATCTTTCCCAAGAATGTATGGCAATTTAAAGGAAAAAAAGAAAAACAAAAAGAAAAAATGAATCTGTGGAGAGACAGGACTGCCTACATTTTGAAGGAACATAGCATTTAAAAAAAAATATTTATTGAAATCATTATCTTACCTGTCCAATTCTTCATGGCTCATAGTCGCAAATACAAAACATTCAGTGACGCCATTCACAGCAATAACCAAGACATACAAGGAATACCAACGTAGTAATGTGGGGCCTGTAAATTTGAAAAACAAACAGAAGCCGTCATAAAAATTTTAATATCTAATCTTTTCATGTTTAACAAAGATCTAATTTCTATAGATTTCTTATTAAAAAATTAAGATGATACATTGTAGCACAATATTGTTAAAAAGTCCTGACTTGTATAATAAAGTCTTGAGACCACTGGCTTGATTTTTAAATAATTTGACAAAAAAAAAAAAAAAAAAAAAAATAAGAGCATATGATGTGGAGGCATTTCAATTGCAACATTTTCTTTTTTCACAGCATAATCTACACCTTTGCCTCAACATGCTTATCTTCAGTTTCAGGTATTTTTCCAAATTCCTTAGCTTTCCAATAACAATTACACAATGTTGTTATTTGTACATATATGCATACGTTTTCTTCACTAGTATCTAAGCTACCTTCTTCAGCTTGAGTTTGACAGCTTTTTGGGGTTATTTCTTGAGGTTTTTAGATGCAGTTTTAGTTTAGGGCTTCTTGGGGAATTTTGGAGTCTTGGGCTTGATCACTTTTGTAAGCATTTGTTTTTTAGATGATAATGGTGTTGTGATGTGGGGTCTGGCAACACACAACACTTAATACAAGAGAGTCAGTTGTGATAACAGTATTCAGTAATCAGCTAAACAAGTCACTGCAATAGTATTATCTTCTTTTTCCCCTCTATACAATTAACCAAGATTACTTACCATGAATGAATCAGTCCAATCATTAGTAATTGGCTCTTACCACAACAAATGGTTTTGCAATACAAGTCTTACTACTTAATCCATAGCTGGGTGGAAAAGAGGTAGATCCATATCTTTCCCAGTCGTATTTATGCATAAGTGAATATAACAAACCCAATGGGAATTGGAACTTGGCTCCCTGATTAAAATTAAGAGCCATTATCCATTACACCACCCACACATTCAAGCTTACAGCATCTGGTATTCCCAAGCAATCACCCATCTAGGTACTGGCTAGGCTCGATGTTGCTTAACTTCGATGATCTTGTAAAGGCAGAACATAGCAGGAGGTGGCAGGTACTTACATAGAACTGACCATTTTTCCAGCATCTTTGGTGATGGGTTTTCTTAGTATCTTTGAAAGAGTCAGAGGCACCTGGGTCAGGACATTGTCAATTACTCCCTTCTTTAGAGCCAGTTTCAGTTGGTTATTCATATCATTTGGATTCTTGCTGATTTTTTATTTGGATATTCGCTGATTGAATGGTGATAAATTTCAGGATAGCCAACAAAGAAAAATATTTTTTCTTGCTCAGGGAAGTGATGGCACTGGTAATCATTTCATTGTGCTCTTCAGCCTTATGTAGAAGCCAGCCTAGGAGAATGGCAACTCTAAATTAAAAACTAATGACTGAAGCTATCACCAGCATTCTTGCCATTGGAATATGATAGTTGATGTTCACAGAGTAGCTTACATGTTGTACACAATAATATCTCTGGCTGACAGGTACTTACATATAAAAAGTAACTATGCTTGAAATTGAGTAAACAGCAGTCATTATATATTACACATGTCTGACCATTCATCCACTGCGAGACATTTACACCAACATTCCTGTCAACATTCACAATATAGAAAAATACTGATTGATAACACAACTATCCTATACCAAGAAAATAACAAATTAAAACTACAGATCCTCGAAGCAATCCTCATTAAAAAAAACTGAAGCTGACACTGAATAGAATCAGCTATAAATACAGTAATAATGTTCTAAAATGTCTATAAAAAGAATGGTTTTCACACTTTAATGCACACTCGACCATGACATTCCAACATAAAAGAAAAATTCCATAATGAATAACTTTTCATGTTCTAATGAATGCTAAAGCATAACTGCCAGCTGTAACATTTAAATACAAAAGAAAAATTTTAGTAATGGATAGCGACACAAAGTTTTTTGCTTTACCAGTTGAACCCAAGGATGATATAATAAACAGTATTAACAACATTTACCAACCTGAATGTCTGAGAAATTGTCATAGAAAATATACGTTCTCCAACAGGAATCGAACCTATATCCTATACGGAACCATCATATAGCCTGTTGTGCTTTTACCGATTTCGCCACAGAGGAGTGTTTCGGTTAGCAAGGTCGGTTTTACTGTTTTTAAACTACAATTTTCCATGTATATTGATCTAAGTACCTAGAAGAAATTCCAAACTGTTGTTAATACTATTTATTATAAACAGAGCATTTACTTAAATATTTGTATCTATAAAATAAAGAATGTATAAACATAAAAATGTCTTAAAATAATTGTCCGACTTTGTCCATTTCATAATGTGTGACATCATTTGTTTACATTTGGATATGCATCAAGCAGATATGAATGTATGTGAGAAAATCACAGAAAATTGTAGTTCAAAAACAGTAAAATCGACCTTGCTAACCGAAATACTCCTCTGTGGCAAAATTGGTAAAAGCACGTCAGGCTATATGACAGTTCTGTATAGGATACAGGTTCAATTCCTGTCAGAGGACGCATATTTTTTATAACAATTTCTTGGACATTCAGGCTGGTAAATGTTAATACTGTTTATTATAAACAGAACATTTACTTAAATATTTGTATCTATAAAAAGAATGTATAAACATAAAAATGTCTTAAAATAATTGTCAGACTTTGTCCATATTATAATGAGATATATATATATATATATATATATATATCTATCAGGTTTTCTAAGTACCTTTATGTTTTATCTAATAATTTTTCTTGTTCTCTTTCAATCAAATGTTACAACTTGGTTCTTCTAAATCACAAACTGAAGATTTCCCCAAAATAAACTGATTGATGAAATTTAAACATGGAGAAAAGAAAGAGGAATCCTTCTCACCCGAAGATGCACTTAATGCCGATCCACCATAAATGTCTAAAGCAAGGAAAGAGTACGAGTAACCGTAGACAAGAATGGTCAACCCAATCAATGTGACTGTTTTCAAAAGAGCACTCAGGATTTTCTGAGCCAAAATGGAGGATTCCTGCAAATAATTAACATATCAGTAATGTAAAGTTAGACTTGAATAATATACATCTGAATAACGAATGAGTAAGTAGAAACAGATTTTAACAATACACATATATATATGATGTGAAAATTTCTCCGATTTAATCGGTAGAGAAGACAATATTTATGAATAAAAATGACAATAGGAAAACTGGTAATTGCTGACGCGTTTCGTCCAATGTGGACTTTATCAAAGCAAAATACGAAAATGAAATTAAATGAACAACGTAACTAATAAAAAAAAAACAGAATGTACCTAGCAACTGGAATGTAGAAACGCTATTTTCATATTTTTAAATGAAAAATGACATCAGAGATTGTCACGTGTGGAGAATATGAAAATAGCGTTTCTCTACATTCTGCTTTTTGTTTTTATTAATGTTCATTTAAATTTTCAGATTTTGTTTTCCATTATTGCCAGCATTTTTATTCCTATTGTCATATATCATAATCTTATATAGCATAAACATTATTTTTAATGGTTACAAAAAGGATGTAGGTTTGATTCCTGTCAAAGGCTGCATTTTTCTTTAGGGGGACTTCTCATTTATTTCACTGTTTAAGAGAATAAAGACAAGGGTAGCAACTCAAACCTGTATACCCAATAGAATAATGTTTATAGTAATAAGAAGTAATGTCAGATGAAATATCCTTTCAAAAAATAGAGATATTGGAGACCCTTTGATAGAGCTCTCTAGAGAAAAAGAATAAATTTAATAAAAACAGTGGCTGCTGCTGCTGCTATGAATGTATTACTCTTCATGTATAAAGAGAGTTCTCTTAGCCACTGGCATATTTTGTATAGAAAAAATGCTAAAATTTCCCTTTCTCTCTGCCGTGCACCAATGATTTAGGGGTAGAATCTCTGACTGATGCTAGATCGGTCAATTTTTAATTCTGAAAATGCAGCCTAGAGAAAAAAAATTCAGGAACCATTGCTCTAGTATAAGCCACACGTACCGTATATACTCGTGTATAAGTCTATTCCATATATAGTGCAAACATTGAATTTATTTTTGGAAAAACATGATTTTTTTTCTTCATATAGTTTGTGTATAAGCAATACTAGTAGGATATCATAGTCAAATATTGCAGTACTGGGCATCATTCTGGAAGTAATTTATTCTTGTATAGTTAATATTAATGTTGTTCAATAAAAAAACTATTTTCTTCTGTGTATTGTAAATAATTTCTTCCTATAGCATGTACCATAATACTTTGTACATAATTTATATATGAATAGTGGAATAGGCTATTATAATGCTCCTCAATTTTCTTGATTCCTATTGATAATATTACTGTATACCCTAAATAAAGCTATTAGAATTAAAATTCATTTGGTACTTCACCCTGTGCAATCAACATTTACTGTATATTGCGGTGATCTTGTCAAAATATTTTAAGAATATATGTGACACCCAGCCGTCAGCCTGTGGTCAACTCCGAGTCGCAGCATGAAACTGTAATATTTCTTCTACCGGTGTTTTGGGGTTTGACTCTTTGTCGCCGCCACCAGCCTGTGTCCCGGTTGATCAGTGGTCATTGCTACTCAGCGAAATCCCCTGGTCAGGATGCCAATATGGAACACTGGCCCATCCAGTGTTAAATTCTGGTCGTCGATATTAACAGCTTCACCAGCTGTACTGGTTCAATACCAGCTCTATCGTTCCCAGCTCACTTCCCAACGTCTGGTTACTGGAGTAACTGCTTTGATCTCAAGTCTAACCTACCCCCGTTGTGACTGATCTTAGGTAGATGACATCAATCAGACGTCGGGCCGTATTGTAGGCTGAATCTGGACTGAAGGTGGAATCGCACAAGCGCAAAGGAAAAAAAAATAAATAAAAGAAAAACCCAAGAGGTTCAAGTATGTTAAGAAATAACAAATTAATTTTATCCTATTATAAACTGGAGTGTGTTTTTCTCCTGGTTAAGCTCTATCACCATTGCTACCACTCAACCAATGGCATCTCGGCTGTGTGGGTGTGGCTAAGCTGGCCTCCTTAAAATTATAATCTAGAATTTTTGTTTACAAAATTCTCCCCCCACCCCATCGGCCAAAATTTTGATGAATTCCATATTGCTAATTAAATTTCTATATCTTTTGGCCATCCAGAATTCACTTAGTCAGCACTCTCTACTGACTCCATCAAAACTGTCAAAGCTTGCCATCTGGTCCCTTTGTGAAGTTAGCTTTATAATGGAATCCTTGGCTTGTTGAGAAATTAAATTCTTTTATCTTGCGAAATCTCAATTCTCCACTCTATTTTCTGTCTCATGCCAGAATTTTACAAATGCCATATTGATATTCAACGTTTCAGCATCTTAAGCGACAGGTTGATAAGGCAAATAATAACAATCCTCTCACTTATGTCGAGACAATGCCAAAATTTTATAATTGCCACATTGCTTCTCCTCGCCGGGGGCCAAGAAAAAAAAAATGATATCTTGGAAAGGTAATTAACATTGATTCTCCCTGCTTTTATCGGCGATTGTCTCAAGCCAAAATTTTTATGACCGCCATGGTCTGGCCGATATCTTAATATTTGTCTTTCTTCCTATCTCCCTCGGCAAGACATTAATCAACCTGACAAAGCCTCACATATGGCTTTTTCCATGGGTTTGCTGTCTTTTGTGAAAAGTATCTTTTTCGTAAATAAAATAAAATCTTTTTTTAACATCGATCAGTCTATGTTTTGGGATAGCTCTTTTTCACCTTAAGTATTTCCTTTTTAATTTCTATGGTTAATTAGTTAGCCAATTACTGTAGCTAAATAGTGTCAAAATCCTCCCTTGCCTACCTTGTCATTTACAAGTCAATGACACCTAAATCCCAGTACACTATTTAGCATGCATCATGCATCTGTTTCATGCAATTCTATATTCCTTTTCACGGTATGTTTTGTGATCAGTCTTTCTTCTGCTTCTGTTCTACATGCAGTGTAATGTTCATTTCATTTTCTTTTTCATGCAATTTAAAGTGTGCATGTGCTTGTGGGTATATGTGTGTGGCTCGTTTTTCTTGGTCAATGTTTTTCTCTCTGCTACAGGAGGTTTTTCTGCTGTACGCATTGGTTCCACTTTATCTTCTTCTGTCGGCTTTCCTGCAATTTCCTCCTTGATTCTGTCTGGGTAAAGAACACTGCTCAGCATCTCCCTCTCAAGTTGCTGTATGCTCATTTGATTACCACAAATTAATTCCCTCTTACTTCTAAATTTCCATGGCGATAATTATTAATGTACCTATCATTGCTGACCAATTTATTGCAATCTGTTCATCATCCTCCCAAGCCATACCTTCCTTTCCCAACACACTTGTCCCTTAACTGATCCATATCAATCTTTCCTATCGGCTTCATTAGCACTGGCATTTTATTCAAGGTAACATTGGGGAATCCCCTCCCACAGTTCTGTATAATTGACTAAGCTTCTGTCAATCAATTCTATAATTGAATCTCTCTTTTCATATTTTTCTTCTACCTGATAATATGGGGGTAAAGAAATGGATATCCCAAATGCCGAACATCCCAGGGGTAATTTTAACAGGGATAATGGTGGTTTCACTCTTAGTGTCCTTGTGGACTCTCCCCCAGATACCCTAGACTAGCTGATTCATTTCTGTGTGGCAACTGCTCACACCCTGTCTGAAACACTGATAGCTTGTGGTAATGCTGTGTTTGCTAATACCTCCACTTGACAAGTTCTCTTAATTTCTTTCTTCCCTTCAAACAATTCAAGCACACACATTTTGTGATTACCATCTACATAGATGGGGCTCAATGATGTACAAGTCCCCAGAGCATCATTTCTACACTTTTTAGCTTCATCGGCTGTTAACAAAATGAACTTTGTTCTACCCAAATTTAAAGCTATGTATTCCGTTTCCACCTTGTATCATTCCCAAACCTTGATCACCTCTGGGGTAAGGAATAGGTAAATTTATAACCTGGTATATGTTGAATATACTCCCTCCATCCAACAACGGAATAGACATCAAAACTAATAGTTTTCCACTTTCCAACAATCCCAGCACACTATAATATTTCCACAATTCTTTGATGGGATCCACTGGCAACCTTAAATGATGGGGTAATTCGGTTTGTATTCCAAGTAGTACTTCCTTTAAGTGACCGGGGGTTACTATGCTTGGGGACAGGTGTCCCAATGACAACATATCTAATTGCACTCTCACATGTTCCAGCTAGGTTATCAACGACTGACTAATTTGTCGTACCTTATTCGTAATTATCATTAGTTGGAAATATCTTTGCATAAATCCACTTATTTCCTGTAATTCCATCATTACAGTTTCTGTATCATTAATTACCTCTTGTCTCAACCCTGCTAGGTTATTTATTAACCAATTAATTCTGGCTCTATTCTTGGCCACTTCTAACCTTGTCACATTTAATATTGACACACTCTCGCTTGCCACCTGAGCTAGCATTCTCTGGTTTATTTCCACTTCTCCCAGTTTTCTTCTTATGATTTTAACATCATCTTCAGTCACTGTTCCAAAGAGGATATTTAACGCTTTTCCCACAATCGGAACCACCAATCTTTTTTCTCTCGTCTGCAGTAGCTCTATTTCCTTCAGGTAATTTTTCATGTCCCACCATTGAGCCTCTATCATAGTGGCCTCCAATTCTAGGAAATATAATAATCTGAGATATCTTTTCTCCTGGGAATAATCTTGCTCTACCTTCAATCAGGCTGCATCCAGCTGCCTTAGCTCATTTCTTAGTTTATTTAACAGCGACTCGTATGGATTTAAATCTATCAAGAATGTGATCAACCATTTTGACCTGGTTATTATTACTTCACTTGTCTTTTTAAAAATGGTATTTCAGCTGTGCTTCCAAGCTTCCACCATCCTCATCGTCCTCATCAGTGTGGCTATCATCATCATTATCATCAACCCCTTCATTTTGATCATTCCTGCCAGGCAACAAGATTCTCTTGTTTTTATTCTTCTTAACCATTCTGTTTTATTCAATTCTTCACTCAATTATTCCATAATTTCTTCTCTAAGTTTGTAACCCTTCAGCTCTTCCCTCCCCTAACTAACTCCTAGCAGATCGAATGGTCCAGACAGGCGTGCATAGCTCCCCCTCCAAAGGCCATAAGTTGATGACACTACTGCTGGCCAGTTAGCAATGTCAATAATCTTCTTCCGTCCTTCGTGATGTGCAACCCATATGATTACTGCACTTGATTTCGCAAAATGCCACTAGGTGGCATTTTGCGAAATCAAGTGCCACTAGGTGGCACTTTTGAAGTCTATAAAAAGACTAAAATTTTCTTGCTCACACTCTTTTCTCCTTTTTGTTCCACGATGTAGAACCACATGATAATTACATTCCTGCTGAGGAACGTTAGTTTCCCCCCGGTCCACTGATGACTGAACTGTCTTCCCACTTTCCAACACATGTCACTCGTACATGTTTTCCAAAACCTCAACCTATAACATAAGTCAAGCTTTCTCTCTGGTTGTTCCAGCTCGGTGCAAGGCTGATTTGAGTGTGACCATTGTAACAATGCTTATACTGGCTTACCATAACTTCTGGACCAAGAAATAGAAAACAGACATCCCATAACCATGTTTAAACCTCCCAGTGATAAAGAAAGTACAAACCTTCCTTTGGCTGTTCCAAATCTGTGCAAGGCTGACTTGAGTTTAACCATGAATACAACGCTTACACTTACCTACCCTAACTTTTGGACCAGAAAGACAACGGACATACTTAAGAGACAGAGAGAACTTTATTCACTACAGTCACGATCATAAACAAAATAAACAATCTGTGTAGAAACCCAAGTTTTGTATGCTTTTTCTTTGTTTATCATATGCAAAGACACACCCAAAATACACACAAACCATCAACCTTGTTAATGTCCATACGACAATGAATTGTTAATGATTACAATTTGCCATTATCTTTGATTCCAAAAAATTGGATTAACAAAATCCAGGTGGCCAATCTGTTGCATACATTACCATTCCTTTTGTCTTCATTCTCGAAGTATATTACCAATTTCATGTATTCCAACTTCTCACCTGTCCAATATTTTGCCATATTGACAATTGTAAATAGTGACAAAATGCACCTACCTTTCTTTGTTTTTTCAGTGGTTGCCCTCTTTCTAGTAACTGGGAGAAGAAAAGGTACCCACTTTCTTCAAGGGGGCAGAAGATAAAGCGAGCAGCAAGTGAACCCAGATTGTGGACAATGTCATAAATTCCTGAAACAGGTAATGCAGGAATTTTAATTAGGAAAGCATAAGGTGTGAGAAAATTTTGTAACAGGTTGTGTTGGGATAACCATACAAAGGGTGTTACAAAACCATTAATCTAGTGGTGCTTTAAAAATTTGTTGCATTTATCCAAAAGCAACGAGAATCTATTTTCGAACTGAGTCTGTAATATTTTGATTTCAGCTTGTCAGACAAGAAAAAGGTAAAAAGAGAATTCCTTCTGTAGAAAATTTGTAATCAATGACAAAATTCCTGACAAATTCTTCACAGGGCATAGAAATATCAGTTGATATCTTGTTAAGGAGATATTTACAGAATGTTACAGACATTGTTTTGACAATTACTGTCTTGACAAAGAAGGTCAGCTGAATGGAGCAGACTAAGAATGAGGTCAATATACTCTTGGTTCTTGAGAAATGATTTTTTTTAGATGAAAACTGACAGGAGAAAGAAGGCTTTTTTTCTATAAGAGATTGGCCCCTAGTAACCTAAATGAGAGGGCTGCTTGCCTCCTATGCAAAAGAAAGACACATGCCAGTTAGACTGCTCCTTTTACTTCATTTTTCCTTGTTCACTTACAAGAAGGTACAACTGAACAAAATTTGCTGACTGCTACAGTTTCTTCTCATAGTTTTTTCTTTGGTGATGATCCAGCCAAACAATTATTTTCCTTGTATTAAGCCATAAGCATTCAACAGAAAGAGCTGTACCCTGCAAACAAACCTGGTATCTGGTCTGAGTTGCAATACTGCAAGAGTTTATTAAAAACAACTGAAAATAGAAAACATTTTCTACACTACAGTGATGAAGGAATCTATGTGACCATGTGTTTGCTTCTAACAGCAGTAGTAACTGTCATGGCAGGCCTCTTTGTCCATACGCATCTTAGTGAGGAGAATTTTTGTTCTTATCTTTCATCTTAGTTGCGCTTTGTCATGCTTAACAATTTCTCAAGTTTAATGCTTATTTCATGCCTATTTCGTGCTTCAGATATTAACTTAATTATAGTCAGAAATTTTAGTTACTAATACTTTATAAAGCTGTGTTAAAAAAGTGAGAGCTTCACTTCATGCTTAAAATATGCATAATATTTTTTTTAACTAATCTGAACCTTAAAGGTTGATAAACCATAAAAAACAAATCAATAATTTGAGCTTTGTCATGCTTAAGCTTCATACTAATAAAAATTTAAAAAAAAATGTGTCTTCTATTCTAATTTATGTGATTGAAAATATTTTTTTTTTTTTGCTGAATTGTTTCATGATTTGCTGCACATTACCAAGATTATACTTCAGTAGAATGCCGGTTATCCTTTCATCCCCAAAAAATAAAAAATTTGCTAATCAGAATTACAAAATTCCACTGAGGATGAGTAATGTCCCTTGATATGCGGGAATAAGAGTAACGTCCCTTTATGTATTGGAATAAACATAGTTTGCCTTTAAGTTTAATAATAACGGCGATACTTCAGTTGAGAGTAAAAAAAAATAAAGGAAAGTATGACCATTAAAGATTTAAATGTGGTGAAATAAAAATAAAACTGCAAAAGAACGTGGCATGAATAAGA
The DNA here is from genome assembly GCA_903632075.3 of Acanthosepion pharaonis. Classification (NCBI taxonomy): domain Eukaryota; kingdom Metazoa; phylum Mollusca; class Cephalopoda; order Sepiida; family Sepiidae; genus Acanthosepion; species Acanthosepion pharaonis. The sequence continues at coordinate 769,182 of CAHIKZ030003431.1, forward strand.
CAACATTAACACTGTATTTCTTTCGTTTAATTAGTGCCAGTTTTAGCTGAGCCTTGTCATGTTGAGCAGTGTTTGAGACATTTTTAAAATATAACCCTAATGAAAGTTATGTCACTTATTCTCGCTATGTTGTGTAAAAGCATTTCCTAACTTGCCTTTTTTCTCCTGTGCTGTTTTTAAATAAGGCTTATATAGTGATGACAGGAAAATGTGAGATTTTTGGAAGAGTTTTACAGATTGCAACAGCTATTAGGGTGAGGTGATTAAATATATTTTAATGTCTAAAAAAATTAATTCAGTATTATTATTGTTTAGGTAATAAGCATTATTACATAGCACAAATAGCTATATTGTTGAAAAAGGAATTTTCGACAATATACGCATTTTTTACATATTTATAGTTATTTTTTTTAACTTTTATCAAAAATGACATTCTTGTATATGTAGCTATAGATAATATTAGTATACATTAATTACTAGTTTTTTTAATTAATAACTATTTGTGCTCAGTTTTTTACATTAATAGCTATCTGCTGATGTGTTAAAATTTTGGAATAATGCAATAATAAAAATTTAAATTTCATCTCTGATAGATATTGTGATCTGTTAATAAACTAGCAAGATGGCCACATTTTGTATCAGGAGAGTGACAACCAAGGGAGGTTATCAAAAGTAAGTCAAAAGAGATTAGTAAAAGAAAACATGTTACAGAGTAGATGGGTGTGTGTTCAAAATACTACAGCTTATGCACAAAATTTTAAATAATTTGAAAACAGCCATGAAATATAAATTTCAAATATATTCTTATTTAGCTTATGTAGAGGGATTAATTTACAATGAATTTATATAAGAAATAGAACCGCCTTCTTAAAATTTAGAAAATTAAAATATATATCAATAAATATAAAAGGAAAACTTCTTTAACAGCATTTTTTCCTGAAGGACTTTATCAAGGGAAATGTAAGGATTTTTGTTATGATTTAAATATCTCTCTCCAAAGTAGTAGTCATAGTACAGTTTTCTGTGTCCTGAATAGCAACTGGGTTTGCTAGGCATAGCTACCTCATGTTTGCCAGTTGTTCTCTATTTATACTTGTCTATCTAATTTGCATACGATACTACAATTTTATTTTGCAACACATGTTTATAAACAGAAGTAATAATTATTTACACTATTTATATTCAGACTATTGTCCTCTGTTGTTGTTTTGTTGTGCCTGAATTTGTAGATCAACTGTCCAAAGTTCATATTTTGTTATTTTTGTTCAAAAACATTATATTTAAAAATAAGAAAAATACAGAAAAAAATTAAACAGAAAGCTTCTTAGTTATTTTTAATCATACGTGTTTGGATGAATATTTACTATATATATATATATATATATATATATATATATATATATATATATATATATATATATATATTTCAATTAAAAGGTGCAAATATAATTTATAAATTCATGAATCATTCATATATTTGTTTTTTTGTATGAATGATTCATGAATTTATATATATATATTTTCAAAATTATAACATGCATGTTATAACATTACTACAAAATCAAGATCACTTGATAAGACACCAGAAGTGTTGAAACAAAATTATAATTTTGTAGTGATGTTATAACATGTATACATTATAATTTTGAATAAATAATATTTGCTCAATTCGGTATTGAGCACTCTTTTAAGAATAATGTTTTTGTTATCAGAATTTTATTCTAACTGTACCAACGCTTTGTGTGTGTGTGTATGTGTGTGTGCATATATATATATATATATATCTCCAGGTAAAATGAGAACAAATAGAGCATAATATCACTGTATGTAACATTTAATTTAAAAGGGGGCTCAATACAGAGTAGAGTTAAATATAATTTATTTTAGGATATCAAAACACGTTAAAAATCATTACATAATGGCAATTATGTTTCAACACTACAAATGTGTTGCCAAAGTGTTTCGTCCACATTTACCTTGACAAAGTCCCTCAGAGGATGAAATGCATAGTTTTCTATAAGTTTTCCTTTTGTATTTATATAAATATTTCTTTTTCATAAAATGGAGAACTTATTTGATAGTAATAAGAAAAAAAGTTTTGAAAAAAATTATTTTATGGAAAGGTGTGTTTCTGTAGAAAAGCCAAATTTTCCTTCATGCTTAAAATATGCTGAATTTTTTAATTAATCTAAGCCTTCTGTTGTAGTAATAATTATAATAAATAATATAACAAATAGAAAAATATAAGAAAAAATTAAATAAACTGACCTTGTTAGTTATTTTTAATTAAACTTGTTTGGATGAATACTTGTGACCTAATTTTTAAAATTTTTTTTACAGCAAGATACACCCCTTACAAGGCCTGGAGACCACATGAGGTAGAGGGTTACATTAAGAGGCCATTTGTGTGTAGAAGAGTGGAAGATAACAGTTAATCTTAGCCTTGAACAGGTTAAGATTGTAGTGATTGGGGAAACATCCACTTGGGAGTTGGTTCCACAGAGCAGTGATTTGCAGGAAGAAGTGTTTCAAGTAGAACATACTTCTCACCGATGGAACATGGACAGAATGTGGGTGGTTTGCTACTATATAAGTGGCATGGTGTGTCCTAGCCATGAAGTTTTGAATTGGCTAGACCAAGGAATGTAGTTCGTCTGAGCACTTTCCATGGAAGTATTGATGCAGCAGTGACATGCTTGCCACATCCTTCCTGTGAAAGAGAGGTTGGAGGCTAGAGAATAATTTGTCACTCACAAGGGTTTGGAGATGCTTTTGGACTCTATCAAGTCTGAAGGGTGAGGTCTGGGCAGCTCCCACCCAAATATGACAACAGTACAACATTTTTGGTCTGATCTGGCACTTGTAAAGTTAGATGTTAGCAGGAGTCAACTACTTACTGGGGCAGTACAGGGAGCTGACCATTTTACACTGCATCCTTAGCAATGGATTGTATATACAAGTTCCACTTGAGGTCAAGTGCGAATTTGAGTTCCAATAGTCTTTCAAGGCACAGTGCTTCCCTGAGGGGACATCAGTTCTGTAATGAGTTGGTCGGTCAACTTGAAACCCCTAAAGCGAGTGGAGGTGGGCAGGCACGGGAACTGTGATTGGTAGCTGGCTTGTTGGTGTTTTGCATAGGTGAGTTACCAAGCTCTATGTAAAGGGCTGGAATGAGAAGGAGGGCAGTTTTCAGTCTCAGAAGTGGAGACTGTGCCCGTCGCTACGACAGCAGGAGAGAAAGAGACAAAATCATTTATTTTTTCGTGACACATTCCAACACACGTTCACCCTGATTGGTGGTAGTTCAGAGTCTGATTAGCGATGATGGAATGTAACTAGTTTGGTTTTCAAGGGATTGCATGTAACCAGCCAGTTCTTACCCCACTGGCAAGTTTTTGCTATATTGGAAGGGAGATCAGGCGGCAATCTTTGACCATCAAGAAGAGCTGCACCCATATATTTATGATTTGGAGAACTTAATTGATAGTAATAAGAAAAATGTTTTGGAAAAAATGATTTTATGAACAGATGTGTTTCTGTAGAAAAGCCAAATTTTGCTTCATGCTTAAAATATGCTGTATTTTTGAACTAATCTAAACCTTCTTGCTGTTTGTGGAAAAATAAGTGAAATTAACTGCATGAGTTGTGGTCAGATGTGGGAGATGGAGTGTTTGCCATGGCTTGTTTTTCAAAGCGAGGCCACTCCTAGCACTGGTTTTTGTAATCTTTTTAGCAGAAACATGGGATGCGCAGGTCTGCCACCTTGTTACTTAAGGCCTGTCTTCCCTCCCTTCTCATCTTTTTTTTTTTGTGAGAGGGACTTTATGAGAATGGAGTCATTCCACATGTTCTCTTCTTCTCTCATTATTAATTGATTCCTGGCTGAATTTTGGGTTGCAAGACTAGGCAGTGTTTTGCAACACTTACTGTACCAGACTACTACTTCTGATTTACCCTTTGAGTCAAAAGGAATTTTCAACATGTTGTTGTAATAATAATAATAATAAAAAAAACAATATAACAAATAGAAAAATTATCAGGTAATTCTTCTAAACCTACCTTGATCAGCAAAAGAGAGAACTTTAAAAAGGGTCATGACATATTTCTCACCTGAAACAAAAAAAAAAAGATCTAGGGTCTACATTGACAAATGAATATTATGTAATTTATAAAAACAAGATAGGTTAAAAGTGGGATTTCTTTTTCTGTTTTGAAAAACATTTTTTGAAACCTATCTGAATAGAACTTCTAAATGCCGCAAAGTTAAATCAAAATGTGTTGCTTATAAATATCATTTTCTGTTTTTCATAATGTTCACCCAATACAAGGCCCAAGAGCCACTCAAGGTAGAAGGTTACTGTGCAGTGTTGTATGAGTGTGAGAAAAAGCAAGAAGTTTGTAAGGTTTTGTAGGAAAGATAATGGTTAACCCCAGAGGTCAAGATTGTAATGAGTGGGAAAGCATCCTCATGGGAGTCTGTTCCACAAAGCAGCAGTTCTTGGGTAAAAGCTGTCCAAGTGGAACTCACTTCTTACTAATGGAATATGAAGGGATAGAGTATGATTCATCCTTATGTATGTGGCATGGCAGGTCCCAGCTGCAAAGGTCAGGACTGGTTGGACCTAGGATTGTAGCAAGCCAGAACATTTGCCATGGAAATAGCGAGAGAGTAGCGAGTGACTTGCAACATTATATCTGTGGGAAAGGGGTTGTAGGGTGGAAAGTAATTTATTCACCTGCAAAGCCATGTTGACACTATCAAGACAGGCAAGTGAGAACTGGGCAACTCTAGCCCAGATATAGCATCAGTATTCCATTTTTTTTTTGTTTGATCCGTCTCTTATAAAAATAGAGCATAGTAGGAGGAGTCTGATAATTACTGGAGCAGTACAAGGAACTGACCATTCTTACAGCATCTTTTGTGATAGATTGTATACATGAGTTCCACTCGAGATCTGGGATGAGTTCCAATAGACATTAAAGGCAAGGAGCCTCCCTCTTGAGAAAATGCCCATCCATCATGATAGATGAAAGTTGGGGGTCTTCTCAGTAGTGGTGGAATGTTACTAGTTTGATTTTGGAAATATTTCATGTTTGTCTCTTTCTGAGAGGAAAGACTAAATTTAAGCTGACTTCATAAAAAAAACAAAAACTCCACCTTTTCAATAAAAAAAGAAAAAAGTGCTATTTGTATTTATTTTAATTTTTGTTAATTTTAGCACCCCCCCCCAAAAAAAAACCTGTAGCTGCCTCTTCTGGATCTTATGTGCCTTGAACTTCTGGGGGAAGGTGGGGTGGTGGGGGGTCCAAATGATACACAAGCAAGGGCTTGATTTTCAGATGACCACTTGCATTAGCGCAGAATATGAGGGTTAGCCTATCTTTCATAGGCTTGTGGCTTTGTATCTTCTTGGCAGTAATGTACATCCTCTTGGGAATTTTCTTCCAGAAGAGTCCAGTTTCATTGCAGTTGAACACTTGTTGAGAGATATATCCCTACTTTGCGATAAGCAAAATGAACTCTTTCATGAATTCATCGGTTGCCTTCTTAACAGAATTGGCTGCTTCACAATGTCTCATAACACTGTGCACACCAGTTCGCTTCTTAAAATTGTCGAACCAGCCCTGACTAGACTTAAACTCTTCTGCTGGAGTCTCTTGCATTGATGGTCCTGACTTCTGCTTCTGGAGATCGCCATAGACTACTCAGGCTTTCTCAGTAATAATCATTTCTGTCAGAGTATCGCCTGCGAGCAGCTTCTCATTAATCCAAAAGGAGAAGCAGCTTTTCCATCTTTTCATGGATATTTGTTCTTTGTCTAGACAGCCTGGAAACACCCTTTGCTGGTGTAACATCTTTTATCTCATCCTTCTGCTTCAAGATGGTGCAGATTGTTGACATTGTTCAGTCATATTGCTCTGCCAAGTCCACTACACAGATTTTTCTCTCATTTTTTTCTATTATTTCTTTCTTCACTTCTAATGTAATTGGCTTTTTCTTCTTATTACCCCTATTTATAACACTTACTTTCTTTGAATCCATGGTTAAATAAATGGAAAAAAAAAAAAAAAAAGAGTGTTTCAAAGAAATTTCTCTGGCACAAAACAATTGAGATGTTGCCATTACGAAATGAATACTTGAATTGAGCAAGATAATGATCGGTAACTAAAGGGAAAGAGAGGCAATCGATAGCATTGGTAGGTGCTGCTATCTGTGATAAGTACTTCAAATAATTTTCTCCAATAAAATGATATGTTCTGGATGTCAGGTGTTGACATATGTGCTTCCACTTGGCTTTGACCGTGTTATTTCTTAGAAATAGATGATGTCAGTTGTTAATGTTTTTCTTTACTTCAGTCACCGACTACTTTCGTGTAAATAATGGTTGCTCATACTGCAAATTTTTACTCATCCTACGATACAAAAATAATCACGAATAGCAGCCTGTAAACCTGTAAAATAAGTTGCTCGTATGATGATGCATTCATACAAGATTCTACTATACTTTAAATCAGCTAATATTCCTTAAATAAAGTTTCAGTAAAGTATATTTTATTTTTAGATGATTTTTTAATAAAGAAAATTACATTGAGATAAAAGACGACTAAAAAAGGGTGCTAATCAGATATTTTAGAAAAAAAAAACAAAAAAACTCCTTCCTGTATATTTAAATTAGTTTTTGAAATACACAAAGTATTTTGCTTATTGGAAATATTAAATTTAATTAGGTACTTCCACTAATTTGATGAAAAAAACAGAATAGCATGATGATGAAAAAAAAAAAAACAAATTTAATAAAAAGGAAGTTTTACCATGAAAATGTTTATATTATTATGAAGAGGAAAGATCAAAGTATTTTTTGATTATTTTATTAAATTTTGAATCCTTCCTAACAGGTTCGAAATTTTGATTAAAAAGTTTTGTTTTTGCTTGCATCAACAGTAGACCAATGATTACTATGGGTTTTTTAGTGTCTTTTTTTCTTGTAAAAAAAACCAAAAAAAACCAAAAAACACATTAATTTGGAAATTCTTGCAAAAATCAAATAATTGTTGGATTTTAATGAAACTTTCAGGACTTATTCACAAATAAATGAAATTATTTAAATTTTTTTTTTTTTTTAAAGAAAATCTTGGTAATTTTGAGAAATTTAATTGCAAAATTTATTTTATTATTTAAAAGCAGGACTCCTTGGAGAATGTAAATCAATGTTTTTTTTTCAAACAATTACTAATTTCTTGGAAATCTGCTCCAAATCATAAAATAAAAAAATGTAATACAACTATGACATTATTTAATTAGAAAAGCTTTTGATTGATTTTACCATTAAGATTTATTAAGGACATTATTGTCTTAAGAAAAAATATTTTACAAGAATCTTTTTTTTTTAAATTATAATTTATAAAGTTTCAAATCTTAAAATTCTGCATTACTTTGATTGAGTTAGGTGATATTGTTATTAAGTGAAAATTATATTTACTGATCAAAAATTGAAAAGCTTAATACAAATCATCACACACCAAGATTTTTAAAATAATTTTTAATTTTTTTTGTATGTGTATAAACATGCCCATTTTGAAAGTATGGGTGACCATACACAACATTATCAGAAAATAAGAGCGATGACTATAGTAAATTTAAAGTCAACATTCCTAAAATTAGGTCATGGAGGAATGTTTTCCTAAATTTTAAAGATTACTAAGTACTTAAAAATTACATAAAAAAAGGTGCTCATGTCATTTTCTTAAATTATGTTTTACATATAAAATCTCTGTAGAACAACAATAAAGCTGTCATCACTTTTTCGCTACTCGTCAAACACATAAACATGGCTACTGTCAGTTAAAAACACAGCTACTCTTTGTTTGGAAGATGTATTTCTGTGCTATTTTAAACTTAAAGTAAATAATATTTGTTTCAAATTAGACTAATTATACTTTAAATCAGCTAATATTCTTAAAAAAAAGTTTCAGAAAAGTATATTTTATTTTGGGGAGATTTTTAATGAAGAAAATTTTAGAAAAAAAAAAAAAAATGAAAATCAATTCCAATCAGTTTCTTTTTGAAATATACCCAAGTATTTTGCTTACTGGAAATATTAAATTTAATTCTTTAGGTTTCAATTAAAACTAAAATGAAAGCTTCAAGAAAGCTTTTTCATTTTTAAAAATTCATTTTAAACCTTAGGTACCGTTAATTTTTTTTTTATTGGTTTTCTATTGTGGAGCATAGAAATAGATTAGGATATTTTTCTATGTAATCAATTCCACATGGTAAAACTTGAACCCCGATTGGTTAGCAGAAGCTAATTTACATGAGCTCACTGACTTCATTCAGTTGTGAAGAATTTTTCTTACTTAGCATGACACAAAATTGTTTTGAACTTCACCATTTCCTTCTGTACAACTCCATAGGGCAGTCTAAAGGGTTAATTTACTACATTGCTTGTTACTACAAAATGGTCAATAGAAAAAGAAAAAGAGTTTAAGGAAAAAGTTACCTTCTGTGAGAAATTGTTTGAGAAGAGATTGTTTCATGAAAGTCCAAGTTAAAAGGGCTAAGTCAAAGTTGATGAAACTCTGAAAGAATAGGTAAATATATTTAAAATATTCCTGAATAGCAAAATATATTTAGAAGACATGTCATGATGTAATTCTTGTCTGAAAAAAAAAAAAAAAGCACCAATGTCAAGGCTGGAATACTAATACAACCATTCCTCACTTAATTTTATAATGCTACTATTGTATCACTATAACATATTCTTACCTTATATAACATACTTTATACAAAGATTCTCTATATGTAATGCTTTGGCTACTTGCCATAACACCTGTATAGTTGGTCTGAGTCCAACCAGCTAGTATTTATCAAACCTCCCCACAAGGCAGGATGTGGCACAAGGCCTGTTTTTACATGGGGCGATTCTGAGCTCATAGGCTCAAGCAAAGATTCCCCTTAGATCCCCGTATACATGAGGTTGGTTTTGTCTACATCCCTAGACAAGATTCTGCCTGTAGGCATGGCCTTGTCTAGGTTCCTCTCTGCCCGAAGTCAGAGAGTTCAACAAACCAGTTGCGAGCCTGGTAGCAAACTGCCTGACTCCAAACAGGTACCACCAGTCTTACCTCTGACCTGAGCTCTTTATAGTAATGGACTAGTTCATATAGCCATCAGGGGTGTAGTATTTAGTCCACAATATCCCCCTTTTGAGATTAATGTTTTTATAAAATATTTTTTATTAGTATTAGTATTAGTATTCCCCCCACCTCTTTCTGGAGAGTTTGCCAACATACTCGACTTTGTAGCATTTCCGTCTTGGATCCATTTCTTCAGTACGCTTTCTTTTTCTTGAACTTGTCCTTGTAGGTTCCACAACTTCTTGTGGTACTGGCACATTAAAACGTCATATACCATTTATTGGTTCTTCCAATATTTCATTTGTTTCATCACTGAATCTTTTTTTCAGCTGATTAGTGCCTTTTATGTTCAATTTTTTTCCCTTTCATTATTTAAATCAATTTACCAATTCTTGCCGATATAGTGTCTTCCTATGTTTCTTTGTTATCTTTATATGCCTTAAAGAACACTTTATCACCAATCTTGAAACTTTTGGTGTAGCTTTTATTAACCGTTCATTGGTAATAATTTGTTGAACACCAATTTTACTCTTCTGGCAAACATTAATTCCGTCAATGACATGCCTGATGGAGTGTTAGAGTTAGGTGCTACCAAGAAAACTCTCATAAAATTTTGAAGTGCTTCCTCATTTAATTTCTTAAGACTTGCTTTCTTCAAAACTCTTTAACGTTCTCACAAACTGTTCCACTTGTCCATTCAGGCAGGGGTTAAAATATAAATCACAGCCAAAGGCAAATGGATTTTTATATCCCCCCGTATATATTTATATCTGTTATGCCTATTTATTTATTTTAAAAAATTAAAATTTCATCCTCTTCATATTTATATTAGTTCAAAGCAGGACTCCTTGGAGAATTTAAATCATCAATTTGTTTTTGTCAAACAGAAACACCATTTACTGAAAATCTGCTCTGAATCATAAAATAAAAATGCAATAAAACTGACATTATTTAATTAGAAAAAGCTTTTAAAAGTTATATTAAGGACACTATTGTCTTAAGAAATTTTTTTTTTTAATGAATAATGAATTTTTCCATTGTTTTTGTTTTATAAAATTTGAATTAGATTTATTTATTAAGTTTTAAATCTTAAAATTCTGTATTAATTTCTGCCTTTTAGATTATATTAAGTGAAAACTATACTTACTAATCTTAAATGTAAAAGTTTAATACAAATCATCAAACACCAATATTTTTTAAAGAATTTTTAATTTTTTTTTGTATGTGTATAAACATGCCGATTTTTTTTACAAGCAACTATACATGACATGTAAAACAAGAAAATAAGAGCGATAACTACAGTAAATTTAAAGTCAACAAAAAATTCAATAAAACATTAGGTTATGGAGAATATTTTCCCAAATTTAAAAAATTACTGAGTATTTAAAAATTATATAAAAATGATGCACATATCATTATCTTAAATTATATTTTACATATAAAGTCTCCGTTGAACAACATTAGATCTATCATCATGCTGTCAACACATTAAAACAACTACTGGGTTAAGAAATGCATTTCTGCGATATTTTAAGCTTAACCCTAGAACACTAACCATGGGTATAATATACCCAGTGAAAATTTTCCTATTTTTAATTACAATTTTCAGTACCTGATTTTGATTTTCTTACCTAAATAATGGTTATCAGTTCCTATTAATGTTAACTCAAAGTACAAAGTTTGAAGTGCCTGCATGTAAAATATTTCAAATAAAGATTCAGGCAGGGGTTAAAATATAAATCACAGCCAGGAGTGTAGTATTTAGTCCACAACATTCTACAGCAAAATCACACACACACACACACACACACACACACACACACACATATATATATATTAAAAAGACAAAATTTAATATTTTTTTTGATATTTTCAAAATCAGGTATGATATACCCATGGTGTAACTTTAATTGATGGTTAGTGTTCTAGGGTTAAAGTAAATAACATCTGTTTCAAATCAGATTATGTTTACTTTAAATCAGTGAATATTCCTCAAATAAAATTTCAGAAAAGCATACTTTATTTTTGAAAGATTTTTTTAATAAAGAGAATTACATTGTGATGAAAGGCGGCTAAAAAAGTGTGCTCATCAACTATTTTAGTAAAAAAACAAAAGAAAAAAAAAAATCTTCCAGTCAATTTAAAATAGATTTTGAAATACAGCAAAGTATTTTGCTTATTGGAAATATTAAATTTAATCTATTAGCTTGAAATTAAAATCAAGAAAGATTTTTTCATTTTTAAAAATTCATTTTGTGTATTTTGTGGAGGTCCCTAATATATATATATTAAAAAGACAAATAAACATGACATTATACATATGGGCACATTATTGATAATCAGGAATCAAGTACAGAAATGGGTCTACCTTATTTTTGATGAATTTTGGGAAGAAATCTCGAATACTTTTCAGCGGAAAGTCATCGTTTTTCTTTCTGGCACTTTTCATGTATAAGGTAAAATAAACATAGTAAACAGTTACATAACCACACATAGAGATGACCTGAAAAAAAAAAACAATAAAAAAGACTTATAAGCCAGGACTAATAAGTATAAAATACCTTTAAATTTTGGGAGTTCAACTTGTTGCACCGCAGTGGCGTAGCGGCGGGGGGTGGGGGTGTTGACCGCCAGCGCAGGAGGGGTGATACAATGTCACCCCCCAACAAAGTTTTTCAACCAGGCTAAGGTGCCAAAAATAGTCTGAAAACAGTGCTGGAGACACAGGGTTTCGCAGACAGGCATATGACCCCCCTCAGAAATTTATGGACCCCCCCCAAGTTTTGTCCCCCGTCAGAAATTTTCTAATAAATTGTCGGGAAATTTGTGAGTAGGAAAAATAGCAATGTTTTCAGCTTTCATGTGTTTCAGTTGCTACAATCTTGGTTACTAACAAGAGACATTATTTTAACATTTTATCGGATGATATGGTGTTTTAACTCTGCATCATTAATAACAACAAAGTGAAATACGAAGCCAAAAGTGCAACAATTTCAGTCTTGCATGTGTATCAATTTGCTGAGATACAATTTTGTCATTCTTTTGTGTATTGCCGTGTTTTGTATTTAGTTGTTCTGAAAGTAAACAGTTGCATTTTAAAAATCTTTTGATTTGAACTGATTATTTTGTGATATTGGATTTTGTCTTGGATCATACATGTAAACAGTAACGTACCGGTCAATAGAGTAAAGTAGAAGTAGAGCATGTATGAAAATTTAGCTACAGCTAACCATTCAGAATAGAGTGAATCAGGGTCATTGGGGTGACATTTGAGCGGACTGCCCCAGGTGACGTTTACTCTAGCTACGCTACTGTTGCACCCCCACCCAATAATGGCATCCCAAATTTCCAGGAATCGGTTCTATAAAGGCAGGTAATTTTTAGGAAACTATTCTGTTTATTTTCTTTTCAATCTGAGAATGGAAACAAATCACTTTATAGTATCAAAAAGAATGAAACCATTTTGATGATTTAATAGAAAACATTTATTTATTAAGATATTTCCAGATTGAAATTCTGTCCCGTGTGTTATCATTTCTTAGCCACATTTGAACTGAACTGCTGCAATCCCAAAGATCTATCTCTTTCACCTATTTTTTTCTACACAACTACTGTTATCTATGTCTTCCTTTTTTTTCTTACCCTGCTGACTGCTGTTTACTGTTGTGGCGGGGGTTGGGGGTATCTATTAGAGCTTCACTAGGTGCACATATGAACACAGCATAACATATCTAACATTTTACCTAGATGATCAGCTATTAATATATAAGATTATTCTCAGATAATCCAACAACCAGTTTGCTAAGCTTCTATAATTTTAAGAATGGTTTTGTATGAAATGGTAGAGTGCCACCACTAACTCCCTCCCAATACAAAACCTGGTTTGACATATAGAACTGTAATGAACAAAAATCAGGTGGTAACAAAGAAAAAAAAAAGCATTTCATTTGAGGTATTTTGGCATTTAAAGGACACACAAAGTTTATGTTTATTTAATGCTAATCTTTTATCAAGAATCCCATCAACTGTACAAATCTTTGGCCAAGAAAATAATTATTTACATTCATTTGGTTTCATGGTAGCTTTCTTTGGATATTTTTTACTTTTAATGATTTTGTAGTGAGTCCCGATAAAAATAAAATATACACAAAAATAAAAAGAATTCAAATTAAAAATAAGGCATTTGCACTTTCCTTTAAGACCCTTATTTCTTTCTTTCTTTCTTTCTTTCTCTCTTTCTTCTCTGAACCTAAGAGAAGGCAAGCCTCAAATAAAAAGAGGAAAATAAGAAAAGACTGAACCCAGTCAAAACACTGAAAGTTTTCAGGAGCAAAGCCTACTTATTTGTGAGTGAAAAATATAAAAAAATCAGGAAGGGTCCATGCCTAAAACAAATGAAACACCAGAAAATAAAATAATTTTGGCCAATCAAAAAAATTGACACAAAGAAATTTTTTGATATTATCTGAAACAATGTTCATGCCAAAGTCTCAAGCCTGATCGAAAGGATAAAAACATAACATAGCTGGGCTAGTGGCAGGAGTGAATGAAACAAAAAAATGTTGCCATGTAGAAACCAACCATGTGTAATGAGTGAAGTAACAGTTGCTATACTGCATTTGAAACAGGGAATACTGATATGTATTTAGAGATTCTTGATAAAATACAAAGAATACTATTAGTCCTGATCTGGCATCTTGACTTCAGTTATGTTCCCACTGCTGTAACATAACTTCCCTGTGCCTTTTCTATAACTAGAATTTTTTTTGCAACACACTGATGCATGTTTAATAATTTCTTTAATTTAATTTAATTTTATAGGACTTCATAGTAAAAAATATTTTATAAGAAAATTTTTTCTTTTAACAGTGAAGAATAAATTCTTAGGATTTCTTACTCTTGAGCATGCAACATACAACTGGCCATGTATAAGTATTTCTTTCTGGAACCAAATTCCAACTTTCTGAAACATTTGGCCTTGTGATAGTTCCCGCAAACACAGAATGAACTGGAAACTGGATTCTTGTACATAAAAACTTAAAAATATGCAAAAAATGATACTGCATTTTTATTAAATAAGTATTTGCTATTTTTAATTTTTTCTTTAAACAGTGGGAGTATTTTATAAGTTAAATAATCAAAATTTTAATTTTTCACAAAAATTAATGAAAATTTATTGTACTAAGCTATGCACCCTAGTAAAAACAACTGTACTTTGTACTCCTTACCTGTTTGCACTTCTCTCCCAAATTTGGTTTCAATTGGTCAATGTATTGCTATTTTAGAGTGTGTGACAGATGGACAGATGAATGGAAGCCTCAGAATGTTATATGTAGAATACTTTCTTGATAATTGTTCCTAAACTTTATTCATTTAAGTGTAGTACTAGATTGGTAAATAGGTCTCATCATTTTACAGTGGAAATGGCTAAATTAGTTCTATGCTAAAAATTTCTTCTATCACACTTCTCACTTGTGAAATGCTTTTGGTTTCTTGCTTCTCAGTCAACTTTGATATTCAAAAATTTAAATGCAATGTCAATCGTTATCTTCTGTCTTCTTAATTCCTATACTTTTATAGTTCTCTCTCCTTAATAATGTTTTCTTTCACACTCAGTAACACCTTGTGACTTACTGGCTTTATTACCTTGCTTGTAGTCTGTAATGAAATAACCTGTCACCCCCATGAGTGATTACACTATAGGTAGTAACTACCTATAAGTATCTGTAAGTCAACGGACTACAGAGACTAGCTGGGATCTGCTGAGTATGACTCAGACTTACGCAAGAACTATTGACATTCCAATAGTAGCACTCACTACTGGATTGACTTGTGACGACCTTGTGCATAACTGTTACCTTTATTCTTATTGTACAGGTTTTGTACAATAAACCTTAACTTATTTTATCCACCTTGTTTTTCAAGTATATATTCCTATTAGCATGGAATATAACAGTCAAATGATTACAAAAAAAAAAAAAAAAAAGTCATGGAGCAAAATCATTAGTTAACTTCAATGCCCAGAAAAAAAGGTTTTCTTGTTTCAATGTGTTATTAGTAAGAGAAAACTATGCACTGTAGCATTGTGCAGTGGGTGTTTGTACACAATTCTTACATAACATTGTACAATAGAAATAAAGTAAAAAATGTGTGTTACCTGAGCCAATGAAAATATGACAAGACCAAGCTGTGGTTTGTGGAGAATAAGAAAAACTGTAATGACAGACTTCACAGCCAAAAAAAAAGAATCCATCAAGACCTGAAAAGAACAAATAAAAGATACAGCCATATTAGACACTAGCATAAAAAAATCACCCTATCAATGTGGCATTTGAGATAGCTACTGTGGAGGGTCTTAATTGGACCTTCATCACAATAGCTAGGGAGGAGTAGATGTAATGGGCAACAATAAACTTCAGAAGAACTTAAAATTGATTGCTGCATTTAAGTATTGCATTAATATTTAAGCTTACCTTTTCAATGATAATTCTTCTGCCACCACTTAATTTAAAAACAATTTGATGTACATAGGTCCTTACTTTCCGTACAAACAATTATTTTTATTTTATAGGCGACTTTCACTGGATTTTGCAATTAATTTTGATTATTCCCAAATCTATTTCCAAGTTATAGAAATTGTCATCATAGAAAAAAAATTGTTGCAAAAAATCACATAAAAAAAAAAAAAAATCACCAAAAACAATCACAGTAATGAAAACTTGGGAATCCATAATTTCAAGATTGCAGGTCCAGATCCAGCCTGGAATGTTTTTAATTTGCTCACGGAATTGGCCAGATTCAAAAATGGTATGATATGTTGGGCTATGGCCTCTAAGAGTAAATTTGAAAAAGTGTAGCATAGTGACACAGTGACATTTGTATTTATTATATAGATATAATAGGTTTATTTTATCAATGACATTTGTATTAATTCATAATCATTGATAATTCTTTTCTTTTTGAGTTTCAATGCAATTTTAAAATAAAATTATTAACAATAAATTCACATTATCATCTTCTGTATGCCGTGTCCCATCAGGATGTTTGCAATTATGACTCTCCACAATTTCCTGTCCTTTGTAGCTCTTCATAACTTTTGTCTTTTTGCCATCTCTCCCAAACACTCCTCTGCTATCCAGTCAAGCTCACCAGGTAGGTTGTGCATTATCTTACTCTGGCCCTCTTACCTGGTCTGTAAAGAATCAAATTTTCCAAGCCCTCTTTCCTCATTAGCTGTCCTAGAAATTTCAACTGTTTCTTCCTAATGTTAAGTATAAGTGTCCTTTTTATTGCCATTGTTTCTAGAACTGCGTCATTGCTCACTTATTCAATCCATATTCTCAGCATCCTTTTATAAAATCACTTCTGTTGCTTCAAGTCTCTTCTTCATCTATGAAGAGATTGTCCAGCATTCACTGCCATATAAGAGGACTGATACTACATAATGGTTATAATAGTAGAAAGATACACATTATACATATATGTAATAGTAGAATGATAGTTTTGCATGCATAATGTAATGTGACAATGTAGTCCACATGTCATTCACTGCACTACTATGATGACATCCAAGGTTGGCTGTATCTGCATATACACCTGACTAGCTATGTTTGCAAGTTTGTCTCCTTGGCTGTGATTGAATTTCGTAAAGAATAATGACAAATGCTTTTGAAGACACTGACTGGGAAATAGCAATAATACAATTTCTCACTTAGCTGTCTATTCTTCCTTCAGCTTTGAGAAGTGGACTAACTTCCAGCCACAGAAAGAGGACCTTTACATTCACTGACTGTCCAGACAACTGCTGGTTTCTCTCTGCTCACCTACTTAATCCCTGACTTCCTGTCTCTCTCAGTCTATATGAATACTGGCTGGGAACTCACCCCACTATCTTTCCACTTATGTTCCTGAAAAGTAGATCACCCAAAAAGCTGGATGGGTGGTCAGTTTCTTTAAAGGACTCTACTTTTATGATTATCTAAAATTGTTGACAAAATTTTATGTTTGCCTATCCAAGGGCAGGCTGGACACAAGAATCCTGAAAACTCTGGCAATTAAGTTGACTCAAACATAGACTCAAGATGAAATTCCTAAAAAACTCAGATAATTAAGTGGGCTTAAAAGGAAAAGGAATTTATCTACTTAGAATGTGTGAGAAATTGTATTGTTACTGTAATAATCCACATATACTATCAGAATATAGTATCTGTACACTATGTGAGAAGATTTATAGATATATATATATATATATATATATATACACACACACACACACACACAAATAAAGATAAATATAAAAGTGGGTATTGAGAGCAACACTGACTGGTGAAAGTCTGTTTCATGTTTAGACACAATCTTCAGGCCTGAATGAAATCTTGTAATGGATCAGGTTAGAGTAATGGATAATGACTTGGATTGTGAAATCGGAGAGCCATACTCGATTTACAGTCAAGTTTGCTACATTCATTTATGAGCAAATACCCTTGATAAAGGTATGAATTCATCTCTTCTCTCCACCCCCTCAGCTATGGATAAATAGCAATTCAGTTTGGGTCCTACAGCCTTGAGTAGCAATCAGTCTAGGAGAAGGACAACTCTGAATTCAAAACCTGAGTGGTCATCAATTAAACTGGCTGTTAAGAGCAGGGATAAACTTATCAAAGTCAATGGCCATCCAGCCTAACTATGTTAAATAGCCTCACCAACCCACAATTGGCTAAGTGTGGTGAGTATGGCTACATCCTTGAAGACATGATCAATCAGGGAGAGGTTCCTCCAACAAGAGTGACAAAACTCTGGTCCACCCCTGAAGACATGGTCAATCAGGGAGGGGTTCATACAACATGAATGAGAAGACCATGGTCCACCCTTGAAAACATTGTCAATCAGGGAGAGGTTCCCCCAAGAAGAGTGAGAAGACCCTGGATTTGTATTAGAATTTGGAATTGGTCGGACATGGCCTTTGGGCATGGGAGAAGGTTTGAAGATCACTAGTTTACCAAATAAAAATTTGGGTTAAGTGAGTTCCATCCCTGGATTCGGCAGTAAAAGTGACAGAATAAAAACAATTTCAATAAGGTCACCAGAGCATATTATTTCTATCCAAATAAAGAAATTTCATGTGTTCATTTCCAGGATCTCCATAAGAAAGATTAATAGGAGTAAATAGGTTCCCCTATTGTCCAGTTCACACTCCTCCCCAGTCTTTTGAACAGGAGTAGAGGTTTATCCCTTGTTTTTTGTTTTTTTTTTAGAATTAGGTTTCCAGTTCCTTCTATATTTTCAATCTCTTTCACTCCAATAGCCCCTTAGTGGCATTATCATCTTTCTTGAGATGAACTGAAAAAAAAAAAAAAAAAAAATAGTTCAACAGACTTGCTTGCTCTTTGAATTTAAGCAACTTCAATCCCCAGTGAGGTTTAAATTTGCCTTGACAATCAACAAAAAACAAGGATAATGTTTCAAGACTCCTGGTCCCAACCGAACTATGGCTGAAACTACAAATAACCTTTTCATGTTAGTATCTAATGAAAGAAGCGCTAATGTTTTGTCCCCTGAAATCCACTTAAAAAAAAGTTACACATTCTTTGTTTTGTTTTGTATGTATATTTTAAATATATTTTCCAGTAAAATCTATGTGTGTGTGTGTATATATATATATATATATATATATATATATATATTGCAAATAATTTTTATTTATCCTATGTTTAAGTCTATTTTGTCTCTGGCCAACAAAGTGCCACTGTTAATATATAACTATTTCATTTTCTTCTATGTGCCAGGTCCCTTCAGGATGTTGGCAATCATGGCTCCCCACTATTTTCTGTCATTTGCAGCTCTTAATAAATTTTGCCATTTTGCTATCTCTCCTAAACATTGTTCTGTCATCCATTTACTGAAGCTCACTAAGTAGGTTATGCGTTGTTTTCCTTTGTCCCTCTTGCCTTCAATCTGTCCTGTGAGTATCAGATTTTCCAAGTCCTCTTTTCTCATTATGTGCCCAAGAAATTTCAACTGTCTCTACTTGATGTTAAGTATAAGTTTCCCTCTTGTTTCCATTTTTTCTAAAACTTTGTTGTTGCTCACATGTTCGGTCCATGGTATTCTCAGCATCTTTCTGTAGAACAATATTTCTGTTATTTCAAGTCTCTATTTCATCAGTGAGGAGATTGTCCATTCACTGCCATATAGGAGGACTGATATTACGTAACAGCTCAGCACAGTTTTCTTTGTTTGTAATGTAATTTTCTTGTTTCTTAATATTTTGCTTTGCATTTAGAAGGCATCTTTGGCTATCCCAATGCGCCTTCTGAATTTCAATGTCATACTCTCTGTCCTCTGTTAAAACACTTATTTAAATTTTTGTATTTGCTTGAGTTTGGTATCTCCTTCTTATATTTCAATATATTTCTGTATAAATAATTTCTGGTGTTCAGAATAGACATGCTTGGCCAGCTATTTAAATATTTTAATTTTTTTTTCCAAACTACCTACCTACTGCAGACCCCTTGTTTATTTTAAATTTTTTTTCAACATATCTTTTTATTACACATTTATTTCTTGTTCAGAAAAAGAAAAAAAAATTGAATTTTCCAACCACCCCATTTATTTCCTCTTCCCCTTTTATTCCAGACATAAGAGTAAGCTCATCTACAGCAAATCCCAAGCATCCATCAATTCATTCATCCAATCGACCACAGTTGAGATAATAAAGTTACTGTAAAATTCAGGATTCTTTTGATGGCTTTTTCATCTTTGCTTGGTCAGAGCTACAAATCATTTTGAATTCAGAGTTTTTCCTTCTCTTCGGCCGGTTGCCCACCACAGCTGGAGTGATCAGTCTGCCCTACTATTTGTCATGACTTACCTCGGAGCTCGAAACATGTGCGAACGTGTCTTGCTTGCATGATAAATCCCAAAGAAAATATGGCTACTGTCGAAGACGCAATTTATACGCGCCGGTCTCGTCCAAAACGAGATTGTACCAGTACACATGCAAATTTCAGCAGTGTCGGACTAACATAAAAAAGGCGAGGTGCCAGCGGAACGGCGAGTCATTCGGCAGACCAAGAGGCGGTTGAAGTAGGCACGTTTGATTTGGGTGTCCATTTCACAACTGCCCGGTGTAACGGCTGAGAAAAGGAGTCTCGTAATTCATTTCTTTGAGGCGACCGACAGCAAGAATAACAGCTGGTTTGCTGGCAACACTCTCGTTACTTTTTTGTTTTTCTCTCTTCTTTTTGCTACACTATTTAACACATATTTGGGAAATCCCAAATGTACTTTATATTAAGTAATAATTCATTTCAATATCAATAATTAAAAGATTAAAAAAAAATACCTTCAATAAAAGAGAATTATCTGAATAAATAACACTGCAGTTTATGTTGTTAAAGAAATAAGACTAACCCTTAGTTTCACAAACATGAAGGCTTGACCTATGACCCACAAGGGTTGGGCCAGGACTTCAATCACAGTAGAGAGGGCAAAACAGGTTGCACCAAAATCATAGTATGGGATAATGGAGGGGTCAGGACGCTGGAGCAGACTGACCCATACAAAACTTAGGATGCAGCAAACAACTACGGAAAAAGGAACCCTGAAAACAAATCAAAATTAGATATTTGTATTATGTATCTATATAAAAGCACAATGGATCTATGCTTCCATATTTTGTTATATTTTTACTACAGGGTGCCCAATAAAAAAGCGGTAAATTCAGAAAGAAAATTATTTAGCTATCATGATTCATGCACAATAGCTTTGCGGATAGTGTCAAGAGGAATTTAATTTCAAGCTTCAGTTAAGTTCCACTTCAATAAATCAATATCGACAATGTCATGATGACAGTTTAGCAAGTGAGTTAAGAGCATACACCATATACAGTCATCCATAACATACAGACCTGGGCTTTTAGAGAGCCACTGAGATGGACCAATTAGAACTGGTGTATTTTCTCAAAGAATAAATTTACTGCTTTTTTACTGGGCACCCTGTATTATTAGGTTTTCTGAGTCTTTAAATATATTCTAATTATTACAGGTTGAGTATCCTTTATCCCAAATTCCAAAATCCAAAAGATTTTCAGGTACTGACATGACTTGCCACAAATGAAAAATTTCAAAAAGCACTGGGAAGGTTCCCCAGGGATGTGCAGCTGTTGTAAGTGACCTCATCTGTCATGGGCAGGGTTTCTCCATCCCAGTTATGTAGCCTATGTTGGCACCAGTTTTTTATGAGCAATCATCGCAGCAACACCTTCTTCATGGATTACTTACTAGGTGTTTCATGCTCAGTAAAGATATTATTCAAAATGTCAAAAAGTCCTGCATTTATATATTTTTTTGTAAGTAGTGACCATGTTTCTTTGTATACATACAGAAAGCACAAAACGTTATTTTTATGTGAAATCTTAATTTCACCACTTAAAAATCATAACATGAATAGTGTCATTACCTGTATCTGCATGTACAGAAAATTTATTAAATTTTATATAAAACTACTTTCAGGGTATATGTATAAGCTGTGTTATGAAATCTAAAGGGATATCGTGTGCATGCTTGGATTCTATTCCCAAGCTGACCCATTTTATAGATACTATATACAAATTAAATAGCCTGTATTCCAAAATTTGAAAACTGAAACACTTCCGGTCCTAAGAATTATGGATAAAGGACTCTCAACCTGTATATTAATACAAAGTAATTCCAAGTGCAGAATCAGTGTAATACTTAATAACAATAGGAAACTGATCTCCCACAATACATCAAGTAGAATCTTATATTGAAACTAGTGTACTAGTGTCATCAAAAATGACTAATTGTTAGAAAGTTTTAATAGTAACATGCAATGAAACAAAAGTCTTGAAACAATGTTATGAGATTCAATAATATCTTGTAAATTTTAGCAAATTATTATATCTAGTGTACCTGTGCCATCAAAAAATGTTAGAAAGTTTTAATAGTGATATGCAATGAAACAAAATCTTGAAATAATGTATTGAGATTCAATAAAGCAGAAATAAAGAATTCACAACTAATATAAAGACCAATGAACTGTTTAATTAATCCATGTACTTTATATTTTTAGATCTTCAATGGTATCTATGATCCATTGATTATTCCTGGTATTATATAAATTGCTTTTTGTTCAATATCTTTTCATATTAAAAATTTTGTGTGTTTAATGTAACAGTGAAATGGAAATATCTTTCAGAAGAAAAAGATTAGCAATAGAACAACAAAGACTGACAGCAAAGTCTATTTCAAGGTCAAGTTATAATCACTTAATAAACAAACGTGTCTGAGTGCCTCACATGAAAGGCTTGAACAAATAACGCTGCAATCTAAGAAATGTAAGGAACTGATTATTTAAATGGTTCATTTTCTTGGGAACTAATTTTGTCTAAATGCAGATAAATATTTCATTTGTATAGATTATTAAAATAATTAAATAAATTACTAAATTAAGTTGATTTACCTCCCTTCCCACTGTAGAAGGGACAAGAAATATAAAAATAAATACACAGGAAATATATAATTTTGCTTGTTATTTCCTTAGTTTGCATGACATTTTCACCCTGTCAATACCTCATAAATAATAGGACTATTCCCTTTTGACTGAATGAAAAGACAGAAATGACATATCAGAAACACTGGTTGGTTTTTGTAAGAAAGAAAGAGAGGAAGATAGAGGTGTTTAGACACCCCATCCCACACTGCCAATACCTTATTCCGTTTTGATCGTGTGGAAAAACAGAGACATCTGTATTTCTATGGATATTTTATTCTCGTAGAACTTGCTCTGGGCTTATTCAATCATTGACTTATGAATTAAGATCCATCAGAAAATTGCAATACAGAAACCAGGAAATTTTAACAGGCATTTCTAGCATAAATAACTACACATTGATAATTATGATTTAACAAGTTATATTGGGAACAGTGCCTTAGCCTGTTCAAATGTCGAACTCTCTGCCTTGAGCAGAGAGGAACCCAGACGAGGCCTTGCTGAAGGGCAAAGTTTTGTCCGGGGAGGTAGACAGGCCTGGACCCGTTTATGCGGGTTCTATGGGAATATTTTTTGCCGAGCCTATGGGCTCAGAAAACCCACGGTAAACTCGGCCTTGTGCCACATACATCCCTCGTGAGGTGGCTGTTAAATATTAACAAGTTATATAAATACTAGCTGACCTATGATGCAAAAATGATGACATATTTTTAGTCCAAACTATTATTAGAGGATTTTCATCTGCAAGTTTTTACTTTCATCTTAATATGTAAAAATTCTGGAGGAATCAGTTTATCACTTAACAGTAGAGCAATGATTCCCCCATTTTGTGTTCAGTAGAAGTTAACATTAATTCTAATAAACACACACACAGACACACACACTTGCATATTTTGTAATGTTGTTACTGTTGCATTAGCTTTAAGGGTTGTCATTTAAAGTCGAGATGTTGGGTTGACAAAAAACAAAAAAAGCACAAGAGTTCATGAAAATAGACAAACAGTGGAATAAAGTGAGATAAATTTTTTTTCTATTGGGAACTTTTTTATATGAAGAAACTTCAAGAATCATTGCTGAAAGAAAATGGAAGTTCAAGGAATGGTTCAGCTGGTGAGTTAAAGAGTGAGGGAGTTGTCTTGTCTAAGCCAGGAATGTCTGTTCTGGAGACATGGTGCTAATTATGATTTAACAAGTTATATTGGGAGCAATGCCTTAGCCTGTTCAAATGTCGAACTCTCTGCCTTGAGCAGAGAGGAACCCGGACAAGGCTTTGCTGAAGGGCAAAGTTTTGTCCGGGGAGGTAGACAGGCCTGGACCCGTTTATGCAGGTTCTATGGGAATATTTGCATGACATTTTCGCCCTGTCAATACAAAGTTCAGCATCCTACCTTGACCTTAGTAGGGTGTGAAAGAGTGCTAGCCTTTTCAGATTCACAATGTGAATGCTCCCAGTTTTTTTTTCTGTCATGTTAGACAATCTTTCACTCCAGAACATATCTTACATATCTATAAGTCTACCATTTGTCCATGCTTCAAATATTGCCAGTACTCCTGTTATATAGCTAGAGGTCATTGATAAAATTCAAAGAAGAATCAGCAATATTATTGGTCCTGATTCAGTTACTTTCCCACCTTCCTGTGCCTTTTCTATAAATACTTTCATGCAAACTGTTCAGATGAGCTCTTCACTAAGGTAACTAGACTTTATGAATTTAAATGCAGTAACAGACTGGTGACAAGGTCTCACCAATTTACAGTTGAGTTGGCTACTAGATGTAACCATACATACTATGCTGTTTCTTTTCTTACTTGTGGAACTCTCTTCCAGCTCTATGCTTTCCAATCAACTTTGATCTTCAAAAAATTAAAATGTAATGTCAATCACTTTCTACTGACCTGATTACTCTTCTTTTGTTCTTGCTCCTTAATAATGTTTCTGTTTTCTAATTCTTTAACACCCAGTAACCCCTTGTGTCTTAGTGGCTTTACTGCCTTGGTGAACTCTATTAAAAAAAATAATTTAAAAAATACCCAAAAGCTGGAAAAGGTATCGCTGGTACTGATAGGATTTTCTATGAATGAATGTCTGCTACATTACTATTATTAGGTTTTCATGTATTAATCTTTAAATATGTTGGTATATTACACATTAAAATGACAAGATTATATAAAGATCAGGCAATTCTGCTTAGGATTAGAATATGTGTGTCCAGCCGATGACAAAAGGATTATTTACTGGCACTTATGCCTAGGACCAGTGTAATATCTGTATGACCTTTAAAAAATGTTACATGCATAATATATATACTGGGCTCTCCCATTGGTTTCAACGTATGACAATATGGTAACTCAGTTCTTAGAACTGAATAGCCTATCTGCACATATGATTTGATTATAGTGGTGAAGGCTTGTGCAGAACCAACCACACAACCCACCCCTTCAGGTTTTGAATTCAGAGTTGACCTTTCCCTAGAGTGGTTTCCAACCAAGGCTATAGGACCCAGTCTGTCCTGTTATTTAACTCATAACTGGGGGAAGAAGAAATGTATTCATACCTTACCCAAGGGTATTTGCGCATAATTAAATGTAACAAACTCAACTGGAATTTGAACTTGGCTTGCTGATTTCACGAGATATATAAGTAGGCAGACGCGGGTGGGTCAAGGTAGATGAACAGGTTGAAATAGATTTCAGCTTTCTCTTTCTGCGGCTTCTATACATTGCAGAAAAAAATTTTAAATTGTTTCCGAGATTAAGGAAAACATGATAAAGCACTTGATGGTGATTCCAAAAGAGGATTTTGTAGGCTGTTTTGAAAAACGGGCAAGTTGTTGGATTAAGTGTGTGAAGCCCCAAGTGGAGTACATTGAAGTAGACTAAAGCTCCACTGCACTGGGTAGGATACTTTTTCATTAATATTAAATAAAAAGATCATTTTCTAACACAGACCATGTATAAATATCAAAGAGAGAGAAAGAAAGTACATACGTGAGCCATAGCAAGTTGATAATTTGTGTCCAAGAGGCCTTCCCCACATGACTCAGGCAAGCACGGTTAAATGCTTCCCTTGTGATGAAAATGCTTGTACTGTAGAGGAGAGTCAGCCTGAAAAAAAAAAAAAAGAGTTTAAAGTCAAAGAATTTTTAAATGGTTTTTCTGCAGGTCTATAATTATTCTTCCTCCAATCCACAAGATATGTCCGGAAAGTATCCAGCTATTTTCAATATTTTTTTTTCAAAACTCAGTTTTTGTATAGCATTGATGGAAACCTGAGGGTCTACATTGCACATACCTAAATACTCTCCAATTGCTATGTTATCAAACTAGTCTATTGGATTTAAAGTGTTGGTTCAAGAATTTGGTGACAGTTTAATTACAAGTTCAATACTAAGACGAGAAGTTAATTTGATTTGTTTTTTTATGGCTTATTGCTTCTTTTGAGGGTTTAATAAGGCCAAAACATATTCTGGATTGTAGGAGATTGCTCACAGATTTCTGGATTGTAGGAGGTTGCTTACAGATTTCTGGAATTTATGAGGCACAGTGGAGTAAAGAATAGCACCTCGGACCAAGAAAATCAGAGAGCTGAGTTTGAATTCCAGTTGAATCCATTTCATTCACTTACGTGCTAATACCCTTGGGAAAGGTATGAAACCTTTTTGCTCCCCCCAGCTATGGGTAAATAGCAGGACAGACCAGGTTCTATAGACTTGGATGGCAACTGGGCTATCACAGAAAAAAATGGCAACCTACTGCAGAAAAAAAAATCTTCCTTGTCAGTCATGTATTGAAAGATACATGATTGCCTAAGTGTATATCATGCATGGCACATAACTGGTATTGCAATTAAAAAAAAAAAAAACAGAAAGATTTTATACAGTTTCTTTGGCCCATTAAGTAGAAATAAAAGAAATTTTTAGCAATGTTTAAACTTTGTGTCCACAAAAAAAAAAAAAAAAAAAAAAAAGGTGTCAAAAGGCTGGTTATTTCCTTGACGCCGCTATTACTGTATACACTTTTGACTCTCTTGGAAATGTTTATTCTTTATCTGTAAGTTCTATGCTAAGTTTCTTCCCTCACACTTCTTGCCTGTGGAATTCTCTTCTGGCATTATGCTTTCCAGCCAACTTTGATCTTGAAAAATTTAAATGCAATGCCAATTGTTATATTCTGGCTCCTTAATTCCTCTTCTTTTATTGTTTCCTCTCTTTAATAATGTTTTTTCTCTCATATTCTCTTACACTCAGTAAGCCCGTGCATCTTAGTGGCTTTATTGCCTTGCTTTAGGTGAAATGGTTAAAAAAAAATTGTTAAGCGAAGTTGGTAATATTGTAGTGGTGACTAATGTTGTAACTGGTAAGAAAGAAAATTTGTTTTTTTTTTTTCTAACTATAAAATTTATTCAAAAAAAGTATAAACAATATGTCTTTTGATGAAATTGTTATGACAAGGTCAGGTTTCAGTTTGCAATTTGATCTAAGTTTGGATGGAATATGGCCAGGAAATGTATGTTTACAAATTGTTTATAATGTAAACATAATGCCAGGAGTGGGTGGGCCTCTGAGATGTTGTGAGTTTCCCGCGTGTCGGTGTATGAATCAAGACAAACACAGTTGTAGAGGAAAATACTGGTATATTCATAAAAGCAATTAACAATAGAGTGATTAGTAGAATGAAGGTTGGTTAGTACGAAACATTATCCAAAGTCTATAGTCCAACGGTATGTACCGGGTAAGCTTATCTGGACTGCTAACGCTGACTCTCTCTCTGACGCTCTCGTCACTCTTTCTCCAGAGCTGACTTATATAAGAGGGACCAGTCCATTACTAGTTAGAAGGTGGGTGCACCCCAACAGCCTCTCAGGCTTTCATCACCCAGACAAATCAATCTATGTATTTCAATTCTCATTTGTATTGGCAAACACAAAAACAGGGAAATGCTGAACTGTTGTAGATTCACAAGGAAAATGAAAGATGAAAAGAAATCTACAGCAAGAGATGGAAAACACAAATCCAGTATCCTCTATGTTCAGCTGTTTATTCAGGAAATCACTTGCACCGTCTTTGTGTTAGGAAGGTAACACTTCGGATAATTGCTGCTATTTCTGATACTAGAAATTTTTTTCAGCATGCTGACATGTGTTGAAATCCTCTTAGTATTTAGTATAGTTGAAGTTATCACTAACATTTTTTGTCGAGATTTACAAACTCTACGTTTCGTTCAGTTTAGCAAACCAATCGATGAAATTTGAATAAGCTGATTTGTTTGGAAAAATACTTTGACAAAAACCCTACTAAACAGCTTAATAATTTATTTAATTTAATTTTGATAGGACTTCTATGGATGTCATGGTTATTAGTGCTGGGTTGATTCTTTCACCTAAACATCCAAAACTTGTTGAATTGCCTCCGTCGCTGAAATAAATAGACAAAGAAAAGACGGAAGGATACGGAGACACTAGGGACAGTTTAGGACACTGATTTTATTTCCTCCTTTTGGATTTCAATGACCTCTTGCTGGAGAATTTCCTTCCCGAACAGTTGGCACATGTTCACCAGTCAAAGGTCCAACAGAGAAAGAGACAGATTCTTCTAGTTTATCTTTGGCGCCAAGAAATCTCTTTTTTGCACATGCGTAAATTGTCTTTCCTGTCAGAGGACTCCTGGGAGATTTTAATGTTTATTTTATTTTGTACTTTTATTTAATTTTGTATTTTTATTTTATCCCCACACTTCATAGTAAAGAATATTTTTTAAGAAAATTTCTTTTTTTCTTTTTAACAGTGAAGAATAAATTTTTAAGATTTCTTACGCTTGAGCATGCAACTGGTCATGTATAAATATTTCTTTCTGGAATCAAATTCCAACTTTTTGAAGTATTTGGCCTTGTGATTTATTTATATTTCTTGCAAATGCAAGGTGAACTGGAAACTGGATTCCTGTATATAAAACTTAAAGATATGCAAAAAACAATATTGAATTTCTATTTAATAAGTATTTGTTATTTTAATCATTAAATTGTTTTTTTAAAATTGTTGGAGTTTTTTGTATGTTAAATAATAAAACTTAATTTTTCAAAATAATTAATGAAAATTTATTGTACTCTAGTAAAACCAACTGTACTTTGTACTTCCTTACATGTTTGCACTCCTTATCAAAATTTGTTTTTTATCACTCAATGTATGATTATTTTAGATGGGTGTGAGAGATGAATGGACGAATGGGTTAAGGGAAGTTACAGAATCTTATATATAGATAGATGACAGACTAACAGATCAGTTCTTTTCTGTGGCGAGCAAGGGTTCCCTCCTGTTACTTTTCTACCCACTCCTACATCACAATGCATGGTTCACAGATCTATTTTAATAGACAACCTATTAATGTATATATAAAATGTGTGTAGTCTGTACCTCAATAGTCCTTTATAGTCTAACAATGAAAAAAGCATACATTTTTTAATCATTTCACCCCATGCATCTATTCAGATTACTATACAGATTACTATTCAAGCAATTATTACTGAGCAAGCACTATTAGTATTATTCGAAGGCGTCTGACACCAGTATTGTTCAACGGTGTTACTATAGTTGTAGCTGTGATTACAAAGACTCTACAACAACGAGCATTATGAAAGTAACAATGAGTATTCATTGGCATTACAAAAGTAGCAACGAGTGTTCATTTAAGTCACAAAACGCAACAGTTTACTGGTAGAGAATTATAACTATTCTACATTCTTCGTACATGGCATTCACTGGGCATATAAACGTATTAAATCAACATTTTGAATTATTATATTTGCTAAATCTGTTCACCTGATAAACATTCTCTAGTAATTTTTTCTAATATATTTTTATATTTTCATATTTTGATTGCCGTTTGGGGATTCACTATTTGCCCATAGTTGGGGCCCTAACAGGTACTACTACCCTGGGAACAACAGCAATTCAGAGGTGATTCCACACTCCTCAAAAGCTCACAATCAGAAGACAACTGGATGTTGGTAAAGACTAAAAAGAAGCATAAATTTAGCAAAGTCAAAATTGAAAATATTTGCTACTTACCGGACATTCACAACACCAAGCAATTCATGGGAAATGTATCTCAAAATGAAAGCATTCAGGACAAATGTCAGCACTCTTGTGGTTAGCTGAAAGTTTAAAATAAAGGCATATATATTCAATGTCAGATGGTTACAACATTTGGCTATCATGGTTGGCTGTACTGCGTTTCCTACTGATGTTCCACTTTTTCCCTAATTTTTAATAGTACAATTATTAATGAGGTAAACACAGTTTCAAACTTGACATTTGTAAATAAAGTCAAGTAAAAACAACTCTTTAGAAAGTTTCAGATTGATTTGACACTGTATTTATATTATGAACATGACTGTCTATATTTCTGAGATGAGGTATTATGTACACTAGTTACATTAGTCGGACCATTGTCCTCATCTTTGTCGCCATATTTATCACAATGTTTCGGCCGTTGTACACTCCGGCCTTCTTCAGGTGGTTGGAATTTCGAACTGAACCCTTTATTTCGATCACTGGGGCAGACTGTTCTAGTTCCACGTGCCATGTTTGATGGATGTCAGTTATCAGTTATCTCCTGCTAATTTTCCCTCTGAAAGTTCTCCACTGCCTTAACCGGGTATTGAACTCACACTTTGTCCTCAAGGACACATGGCACAGTGGATAAAGGCGTTGGTAAGATCCAGTGACAGACCCAAAGTTACATTTTTTATTTCTAATCCAGGCTTCAAATTTTTATGATCTGTGAGATTGCAACCAAGTGATCTGTGATAAAAAGCAATAATAAAATAAAGATTAATCAAGAATCATTTATTTTAGAATTCAGGTAACCCATCTACCTTTTTTTTTTTAAATATTACAGTACTTCCTTGATTATCTGGACACATTGGGACTGAGATGAAAAAATATGTTCAGATAATTCAAAATTCCAGATAATCGATTACCTAAAGCCTGGATAATTGATGACCTAAATTATTCAAAAAGAAATGACAAAAAATAATTTTCTGAAAGTAATTTAACATTCATATATATATATATATATATATATATATATATATTTTAATTGAATTTACCCCAAGCATGGCAGTAAGGCCATGAAGAAACAAGGGGTTGCTGAGTGTGAAAGAATTAGAAAACAGAAAACATTATGAATCAGGGAGAACAATAGAAGAGTAATCAAGAAGACAGTAGATAACAACCGACATTGCATTTAAATTTTCGAAGATCAAAGTTGGTTAGAAAGCATGAAACTGGAAAAGAGTTTTTCAAATGCAAAAAAAAATAAACCGTTAGCATAGAACTTATGATTACATATAGCCAATTCAAATGTGAATTGACGAGACCTTACTGCCAATTTAGTAATGTGCTTAAATTCATAAAATCTTGGTACCATAGCAAAGAGTTCATCTGAATAATTACGATGAAAGATAAATTTATTTCTTTTTAGATACAAGACATTTATGAGACTGAGATCTTGTCCTGTTACCACTGGAGCTCGCTATTGTCACAGGGTGAGGTGTTTGACTTCAGCTATATACCTTCCACCTGCAAATGGAGTAATTGTTAGCAAGTTTGTCTCACTGAATAATCATCCCTCCACTGCGTGAGTTTAAATAAAAGTCTCAATTTTCAGTTCAATTGAGGTACCCCCCACCCACCATCACCACCACGAGATACTTAAGACAATAGTGTGCAGAAGTTTGGTGATACCTAAGGCCAACTCCTTGAATGTATGCCCCTAAGACTCAAGTAGGGCTTGGGGCTTATAGGGCCTAGTATTGAGAAAGGAAGACATTTTAAATATGTCAAAACAGATGAAACATGAAATAAACACTTTATTCAAATCAAATATAAACTAAATTTTTTATTTCATTTTTTGATTGAATGCCCTCTCAATATGGATGCCTGGGCCTGTCACACCCTCTGTCCCCACTTCTCTTGTTCATTTCTGTAACCATTGAACCATTTCACTATTTCTATCTTGTCACATATTTTTTCTCTTGTCGGATAGGAGTTTTGTTTTATATAATGTGACA
The DNA here is from genome assembly GCA_903632075.3 of Acanthosepion pharaonis. Taxonomy (NCBI): domain Eukaryota; kingdom Metazoa; phylum Mollusca; class Cephalopoda; order Sepiida; family Sepiidae; genus Acanthosepion; species Acanthosepion pharaonis. Next base: position 800,901 of record CAHIKZ030003431.1, read on the forward strand.
TTTTTTTGTCATTCTCAACATTTATCTGAAGATTATCCAGATTAGCAGACATCTGGAGAAAGATGACATGCACAACAGTCAAAACTGTGATAGTAACAACAAAGATGAGGACATTTTGGACAAGTGTAAATAATTTAATGCTAATTCCCCATTCTAGAAGTTTAAAAAGAGTGAGGGACATTACATAACTTCATTTGGCACTGAACATTTTAATATACCACACTTAAATGATAGGTATTGAACCATTTGCCTTGTTATCTCCTGTCAATGACCTGCAGTGGTTTGGTGATGCATGGAGCTAACTACTTGATTGTATGTCCCTAAGACTCAAATATGGGGTGGAGCTTATAGGACCTAGTACTGAGAAATATGAGAAAGGAAGACATTTTAAACATGTAAAAACAGATGAAACATGAAATAAACACTTTATTTCAAATTTCCAAAACAAAATTTTTATTTCATTGTTAGATTGGGTGCCCACCCAATATGGATACCAGGTCTGTCACACTTCTGCATGCTACTGCCTAAGATTTAAAATGATTTTTTAAAAATGAAAAGTCTTTCTTGAAGCTTTTATTTTAGGTACTTTCACTAATTTACAATACCTAAGGTTTAAAATAAATTTTTATAAATGAAAAAGCTTTCTTGAAGTATCCATTTTAGCTTTAATTGAAAGCTAAAAGATTAAATTTACTATTTCCAGTCAACTAAATACTCTGGTGTGTTTCAAATAGAAAGTATATTGATTGGAATTGATTTTTATGTTAAAATAGCTGATTAGTGCTCCTTTTTAGTAAAATGTAATTCTGTGTATTAAAAAATCTTCCAAAAATAAAATATACTTTCCTGAAAATTTATTTGATAAACATTAACCTTATTTAAAGTATAATTAATGATTTGAAACAAACATTATTTACTTTAAGTTTAAAATATCACAGAAATGCATTTTTAACCCAACAGTAGCTGTTTCTGAGTCTTTAAAGTGTTTGTGGGTTTGACAGCTTGATATTTTTTATATAATGTTGTTAAGCATTAAAAAAGTTAAATTAATGTGAGCTCCTTTTATATATACTTTTTAAGTACTTCATAATCTTAAAAATTTAAGAAAATATTCTCCATAATCTGATGTTTTATTAAATTTTAAATATTTTTGGCTGTAAATTTATTGCTCTTATTTTCTGATAATGTCATGTATGGTTAACCATATACAAAAAAAAAAAATCAGCATGTTTATACATAAAAAAAAAAAAATATTTTAAAATAATGATGTTTGATGATTTGTACTAATTCAATTTATGATTATTATTTCAATTTATGATTAGTAAATATAGTTTTAACTTAATGATAATATTATGTAAAAGGGTTAAATTAAGATAGAATTTTAAAAGATTTTTTAAAAATATTTAAAATTAATAAGTTGTTCTAATTAGAATGTAAAAAAGTGAAAACGAATCTTGTAAAAATTCATCATTCATCAATTTTTTTTCTTTAGACAATAAGTTTCCTTATAAAAGCAATTAAAAGTTTTTTCTAATTAAATAATGTCTTAGTTTTGTTGCATTTTTTATTTTACAATTCAGAGTAGATTTTCAGTAAGTTAGTTACTGCTTGAAAAAAAAAATGATGATTTACTATCTCCAAGGAGTCCTGCTTCTAGCTTTTATTAACTAGCAGTAGAGCCCGGTGTTGCTCGGGGATGTAACAGTAAGAGATAGATCAAGTATCGACCATCATAAAGACTGAAAAATAAAATTGACAAAGATTATTGTTTAAGGTTGACGGACACGCATGTATTAATTAGTTTTTTTTTGTTTTTTTACGAATTGGTTAAACCCAAACAAAAACATTGTTTTCAATCGTTATGAGTCTATCGATTGAATAGAATTTTATTATAAACAATTGTCTTGTAAATGGAATTTTTAAAGCATTCTGAATGTAAAAACAAAGAAAAAAGTGTGCAAGACAATAAGAAACACTACCTGCCAAAAAAAAGTGAAGTTTTGTTGAAATCAGTTGAAAAAAGTAGGAAATCCGATCCCATATATAAACGAATACACACACACACAAACAACCTGGGTTTTATAATAAGTATAACTCGATATGAGTTGTCCTCCTTTCATTCTGGCAACAGAATCGTGTTTTCAAATTGATTTCATGCAAAAACAATTGTGTTTTTCCAATTTTTGGCACTGTCAGAACCACTGCAAGGTAATTTTACCCAGTCCTGTGAAGTTTTGTTGAAATCGGTTGAAAAATGTAGGAAATCCGATTCAATATATAAACGTACAGACACACACACACAATCTGCATTTTATAATAAGTAAGATAAATAAATGTGAATGAAGAAGGATAAAATTTAATTTCTCGAAATTTCATTAATTAAGAAGAAGGAGGAGTAACAGATGTAAAAAAAAAAAAAAAATATTTCTACCAAGGTTAAAAAAAAAAAAAAAAAATAAAAAAATAATTTCATTCATTTGTGAATAAGTACTGAAAGTTTCATTAAAATCCGACAATTTGATTTTTGCAAGAATTTCCAAAAAAAATAAGACACTTAAACTTTCCTAATCTTTGGACCACCCGCTAGAAAGCAAGAAAACAAGACTTTTAAAGTTAAAAGTCCTGTTTTCCTAAGTATTTTTTTGTTTATTATTTTATTAACTTAAAATAATCATTTCTAGCATGTCAAAATTTTGGTTAAAAATGATTATTTAAAAAAAAAAAAATTAATAAAATAATCAAAAAATATTTTGGTTTTTCCTCTTAATAATAACAACAAACATTTTGACGATAAAACTTTGTTTTTATCACGTTTGGGGAGTTTTTTCATCATATGCTCTTTTTTCAGCGAATTAAAGATGTACAAATCCCTACTTTGTGGATACGTAGCCTAACAACCACAGTATGTTACATGCAAAAAGGTTATTTTAACTGATACCTGCAACATCATATTGTAGGAAGCTGCCCTGGCCGCACCGACCAGCAACTCGGAAGGCTTCATCGTGCATGGAAGTCAACAGAAGAAAGTAATATAGGAAAAATACGCGTTTTTTTGGTTGAAATTTTGTCATGTGGCGGCAACTGCCGCCATGACAGGAAGGAAGCGATGAGATCGCGAATACTGTAAACATCGTTTAATTTTTTTTTTTTTATTTCTCAAATCTTAAAAAGAAAATAACGTGGTTTATATTTTTAAAAAAATCAAAAATTTTTATTAAGGTAATAATAGTAAAATATTAAATAAATTTTGAATTTGTAAATTAAAATTTTTAATTTTAGTCATTTGTTGTCGTTATGAACGGTGTTGATAAATATAACCAAGTTCGATAACTCGGACAATTATCTCCCCTACATTTTACTTTACTGTATAATAATAAAGAAAACTCTTTTTCTGTAGGCAAGTGTATTATCCTCTGTCCATTTCCACAAATTTTCTTATACTGATTCCACTTTTAAATAGCAAGGTAATTGAGTTACTTCCCTGGAAGAATTTTTTTAATGAAGGACAAAAAGGAAAAAAAATGTCACTCTAAAGTACTGAAATTAATTTTATTTACCAAAATAAAGCATAAATAGTCTTCTATAGCAATTTATAAAGGTTACACTAACAAAAACATAGATGGCATTAATGATTATTTTTAAAAATAGTATAGTTCAACTACGTTTATAAATCTTTTCCATTTTGGATTCGTAAATTTCGTTTCCACTTAATTATCCAGGAAATAGCCCAATACAGACTTTTACACGATTTTAAACTATTATAAATTATTATAATTAAAATTTTTAAAAAATGAAAAAATTCTTGTAAAAATTCATTATTCATCAGACAAATTTTATTTCTTCAGACAATAATGTCAATAAATATAACTTATTTACAAAAGCAATTAAAAGCTTTTCTAATTAAATAATGTCATATTTTAATAATTTAATTTTTAATTGGATTCATTATTTTTCAATTCAGAGCAGATTTTCAGTTAGAATAGCTCAAATTTAAAAAAAAAGAAGAAAAAAAAAAAAAGGTGATTTACAATCTCCAAGGATTCCTATTTTTAACAAAAAAAAAAAAAATTCAGGAAAACAAAATGATTTTAACCAAATTTTCAAATGTGTTAGAAAGGATTCAAAAATTTCAAAAAATTCAAAAATTCTTTGGTCTTTCATCTTTAACGATAAAACTTTATTTTAATTAAGTTTTTCACCTTTTTCATTATGCTGCTGTTTTCCGTGAAAAAGTGGAGGTGTCTAATATATACAATATATTATGTAGCATATAGCTGGCCACTCATATTTGTGGATACCTGTCTATTAGGGTGGCTAGCCAATCCCTATTGCAGACACTTGCTCAGGTGCATTTCATTTTTTCAACATCCACAGATCCCACCTGTGGTTTATACTGTAACTATACTGGGCAGACCATAGTTACAGTTTCTGGGAAAGAGTGTGTTATCTAGTGTGATCAACAATTTGAACAAGCCAGCACGCTCAAGCACTCGGCCACGATGACTTGTGACTTTGTGCTAGCACAGCTATCAACAACACCCAAGGGTTCCATCTACCCAATTTCACTCACAAGGCTTGGGTCAGCTCGTGGTATGATTTTCAGGCACTTTCCAAAAGTGTCGCATGCTTTGATCTATTCCTCCACTCCAATAGCATCAAGAAGTCCTGACAAATCGATCACAGTGAGAATCGAACCCAGGTCTCATTATCAGAATGCAAACGTTCTAACCACTCGGCCACATGCCCATAAGGATTACTAATAATAGGTAAACCTATAGTGGGTTATCAGTTATAGTGAAGTGTAGGAGTGTTGAAACAGATTAGTTTGACTTGGCCTTGTTAGTTAAATAGCCCACCATAAGAGAGGTATAAAACAAGAAAATCAAATTGTAAAGTGAAACAACAAATTTATATACATATAAATCAATTAAGGTCTTTACAAATAAAATTAATGTATTTTGGTGATACAACGTTGTCAAAATGTTCATAGTAGTCCTTGCAAGAATGAGTTTATGTATATGTAGGCATGAATGTATGTGTGGATGTATATATGTATGTATGAGTGTTATCGTAGGGTAGGAATGTCTTTGAAGTAATCGCTCAGTCTTAAAATGTTCTGTTCATTTATCAAGTATAAAAGAGGTGAGGGAGAAAGCTAGAGATAATAATAACAATCGCTTGACATTTGTTAAGGCACATGTTAATACGCTCATTCTCCTTCTCTCTGGTGACAGGTGAACTTGCCCGTCTTTTATTTTGTTTGTGGGGCTTGAAAAGGTCATTTGGGAATTCACTCCCAGATATGATTCGGGCCTTTCCATTGGATGATGAACAAATTTTGTGGTGGCTTGCGAAAAGTCCATAAAAGAATTTGTTTCTGAGAATTGAAGATTATTTGAATTTTGTTTTTAAATGTTTCCTAGTTTTCTATTGGCCAAAAAACATTTTGCATCAAGGTGTGAAATTTCACGAGTTTTGTTTTGGATTTGCTTTTGCATATGTGTTAAGCAAAGTTTGTAAATTCGAGTCTTTTTAATTTCTTAAAAAAATCAATGAGTTAGTGCTTAGCATTTGAATTTTAAATCTAGATCTTGTTTCGTTCACTACAAAACAACCAGAAGTAAAAGTTTAAGCAGCAATCATTGTAAAATTGATTCAGGATTTAAAACGGCCTCAAAGCATTAAAAAGAAGTATTTCAGATGAGGATCAAAGTGGCAGACATGAGACAGAACCTGGGACAAGCACAACTGGTTGCAACTTGCCTTGTCCCCGCCAAAAAGAGCCTGTATTTGCTTAGCATGTAAAGCTACTGCAGTTGAAATGGGGGAGAAAAAAGCACTTACTGCTCTGCCGTAATCTGTCCTCGGCCAGATAACGTAAAAGAATGAGGGGGGACTTGCATTGCATTTTTATGCAATAAAGATGCAATGCATTATGGGAGAGGAATGCAATGAATTATGGGACCACATGAAGACGCAAGGGATTATGGGTATATGGACAAATATAAAAGCAACTACTTTTTCCTAGTGCAGAGAGTTCTTCGAGTGACGTTCATGGTTGGCAGCTAGAAAAGTCTGTTAGTGCAATTTTGAGACAGAACTCAAGAAGGAACGACTCGAGGTTGGAATACCAGCTGGGAGAGCTTGAATTTACTCGCTGGTTGCTGTTTTCTTTATTCGCCACAAAAGTCAACCCGGTTCAGAATCCATGAGCATATTGTAGTATCTTTTCCGTAGCTTCAACCAATTAAGACAAGCTTTGTGCCCGATCACGTGTAAGTGGAGGCTGGGTAAATTTTGACTGAGTGTATGCACTTGGATTCCCTACATTAAAAACCTGACCTTATGTTGCATCCAAAGCCCAGTGGGGAGTGATTTGGTAAATACCGGATTAAAGTGTAGTATCTGTCCCAGCAGCAGTTCATCATCATTGGCCACAGTTCCACCCATCATCACCAGCTGCAACAGTATGCAATAAACTCTCCTTTCCAGGACAACGTTCTTCTTACCCTTTATCTAAGTATGCAAAGATATTTTGTTGCCTAGTGAATTATAACTTTATTTTTGTTGATGTATTTTCTTTAATGAAAATAAACTTGGCAATATTTTTTTTTTATTCAAGTTTTTATTTTGTTTGTTGTTGTCTTCTGTCATCCAAGATGTGTTTTTGGACCAACATACCACCTACAACAAGGATTCAAATATCCAACATAGCAGTGAATGTGTTAAAAAATTCAATTTTATTTACCAAAATAAAGCAATTTCTTATGGTAACTAACAAAGGCATATTGGAATCCTGGGTATGATGATAAACTACATCTGGCATCAAGGCCTCTGATTGGGAGATTTTGATGAGTGTGGAACTACCTCTTGATTGGTATTGTTTCCAAGTCTTCCCTGACCTGGAGTGCTAGCACCTGTTAGGGTCCCAGCTATGGGCAAATAACTAGCCCCAAAACTAGTGTCATATCACAATGAAAGTATAAAAATGGATTTTTATAGTTAAAATTACCAGCAATGCATTTCTGAAAAAAATTACCAGCAATACATTTTTAAAAAACAAAATTACCACCAATACATTTTTGAAAAAGAAATAAATATTATCAACAATACATTTATAAAAATTCACTTAACAAAAAAACCTCTTTACAAAAAAAATATGTCAATGTAACCTGATCTCCTACAAACTGATTTCTTACAAAGAATAGATATTCTATTCATATATACCTTCAGTGGGGAAAATAAGTATTTCATCCCCTGTTGATTTACTGACATTGCCACCTTACAAAAATAGGAAAGGTCTATAACTTTCAGGGTAGGTCCTTCTTGAAAATGAGAGATAGAATATAAAAAAATTCTAGAAAATCACATAATATTAATTTTTGAACATTTATTTCTTTTTTATTGAAAAAAATAAATATTTCACCCCCTACCAACCAGCAATGATTCAGACCCCACTGACCGGTTATGTGACCAGGAGGCATATAGACTAGTCCTATTACCCAATTACTACTCCTGATCAAGTACTCATTACCTGTATAAAAGACACTAGTTCAAGGAATCCTTAAATGAATCAGAATCTAATTTCTCCACAATGTTCAAGACGAAAGAATTGTCTAAGAAAATCCGGGACAAAATTGTATACCTGCACAAGACTGGAATGGGCTACAAGATGATTGGCAAGCATCTAGGTGAGAAGGAGTCAACTGTTGGTGTGATAATAAGAAAATGAAAGAAATACCAATTGACTATCAATCTCACTTAGTCTGGGGCTCAATGCAAGATCTCCCAACGTAGAACCTGATGATGAGAAAGGTGAGGAAACAACCCAGAAATATGCGGCAAAAGCTTGTTGATGATCTCAAGGCTGCTGGGATCACAGTCACCAAGACGACCATTAGTAACACACTATGACATTGTGGACTGAAATCATGTAGTGCCTGTAAGGTTTCCCTACTCAAGAAAGCACATGTACATGTTAAAAAATTAATATAATGTGATTTTCTAGAATTTTTTTTTATATTCTATCTCTCACTTTCAAGAGAGACTTACCCTGAAAATTATAGACCATTCTTATTTTTGTAAGGTGGCAAACTCAGAAAATCAGCAGGGGATGAAATACTTATTTTCCTCAGTGTATCCTAAAAATCATGCCTGCATTAAATAACCCATTGAAGTTGATATGCCGTAAAACAAAATAAACTAAACCATAATATGGGTAGATCCCATATGAGTCATAAGCAGATGAACAAAGGACAAGACAAATGAAAAATTTAAAAACATACTTTTATATAAAATACATTTACACAGGGAAGAGAGAATTTCTAAATATATTTCTTTGGCAGTTAATATCAATTCATCGGGGATAAAATCAAATACATGAATCTGTTTGAAATGGCTAGAGACACCAATCTAAAGTTGATCATATCTCTTCTTCTGATGTCTGCTTGTTGAGGCATTAACATGTATATTCAGTCTTGCTCCTGGCCAGCATCACCTGTCTTTTGGAGCAGGCTAAAAAACGTCCTTTCATCTCAGTGGTCTTCTTCAAGCCTTTCACTTTGGCACCTCAAATCAATTTAGAACCTAAATTTGGGTCTTACCCATTATTATTTGTTAAATGAACTCATCACCTCTCTCACGGATCTTATCAACCAAGGAGAGATAACCTATATTTTTCATAATCGGTGGGATTAGATAAAGATTAAAATATTCAACATTGTAATGAACATGTTAATTCACTATAAAGCATTAATGCCCAGTATAAAATCACTCAAGAAAAAAAAAAAAGAGACTGTATAAATCTAGTTTCATGTTTAGATTTATTAAAATTCTAAAAACAGCTTTTGAAAAAAATAAAATTTGCAGTAATAATGGAATCAAGAGGAAAAAAGAAAATTCTTTTGAGTTGATACTTTGATTTGTTTTTTGGGGCGGGGTACAAACAGGGCCGGCACATACTACCTTCAACTGACCTGGGAATCCTGATTGTGTTAAAATTCTTCAACTTTTTAATAAGAAAATCTCAAGTTGATGTTAAAAATTTCCACAAAACATTGTTGATTTATTTAAGATGGAATGATCTATTATGAAATGTTTCTAATACATTGTATTTATTTTCAATTATTCTAGTGGAATTGTTCACCTATATTACATATGATCCATTATTGTACATAATTACATTACAATAAAATATGTATTTTATATGAATACTACATTATGAAAATAGAGATAGTGTAGAGGTGGTGGGGGGCATATCATAGATTCAGTGGGGTATAAGACTCTTGCACTGGCCCTGGTTATGAATATTAAGCTTGGCTGAATTTTGATCTGGGATTTTCACTGTATAATGTTTGATCTATACAATAAAGAGTATGATTTTAACCCTGTTATAGGCAGGGGGTTGTTTTTTTTTTACCTGCACACAACTTTCAATTGATACTGCTCTTTTTGTGAGTGAGGTATTGATTTGAAATTCCAGACATATTGCTAAAAATAAACTATTGGGAAATTATTTTGTTGAGTTATTTTAAAGATAATTGTGAATACAGTGTATACTTCTTTTGTTTTTAAAGTTTTTCTTGATGTGGGAATTCTTGTTGGCTGAGAGAATTACTTATAGTCTTACTTTAGTCTTCCAATACAGGCATTTTAAGACTTCAGTACACAACTATTTCAAAGTACAGGGTGGTCCGAAAGTCTTGTCACCCACTACTTCTCTTCCAAAGTGTAGGAGCTTGTGTCAGTCATCTGAAATAGAAAATTATATTATGTAGGGGTGACAAGACTTTCGGACCATCCTGTACATTCTTTGTATTGTTAATTAAGCATTTTGTTTATTTACTGTTTTACTCCTATTTTTACTGTTTTTTTTTTTATGTAGGAAAAAGAGCAAAATTAAAAGCAGCAAAATGGTATAGACAGAATGTCAGCAAAATTACTAAAAGCTGAAAAATGTAATTTTTCGATTTTCTATCTTCACAAACCATTATAGGAATTAAATCCTATATATATTTTTCAACCAATGAAATACCATCAGAAGTTTTGTTTGATCAACAATAATTACAAGGACAAATACTGTCAAAATAGTTATGGACATAGTTTTAGACCTACCACATGTTGTTTTCGGACCACTTCTGCAAATTTGAGAAAAGGATTTTCGTAAACCAGTGTGAAATTATTTTCTAACCAATAAAAACCTTGTATTCAAAAGTTTAACACCTCTATGTGAAATTAGATTTTGAATCCCCTTACAGATATAAAAATAGAAGCATAATGCTTATTGAGGCTCACAACAATTTTAGAGACCAATTTGAGCTACATGTGCATACACACATACCCACACAAAAAAAAAAATGGAAGAGAAGACAGCCAGCAGCTGCTGACTAAGTTCTTGTCCATGCACACAATAGAAAGGATTAACCAGCAACTGCCTATTAAGCCTTTGTCTACAAACTCACAAACACATTAGGTTGATTGTCATAAAGTAAGTCTGTTCACACATTTCACAAAGCCATTATTTGTTGCTCTATGGTATTTTAAAATTGGCAGATGAAAAAAGCCCTCCTCCCCCTGCCTTCCACAATTCTAAAATAACCTGCCTGGGAGAGACTCATCCTTTACATTCACTTTATATTCCATTGGTAAAGAGGATGTTCCACTCAAAAAGTTTCTTCACAAGAACTGTTACTGTGGGAAACAGATTCCTGATAGGATGCATCCCCAATCCCAATGATCTTAACCTCTTCCAGTCTATTGTCAACTGTTTTTTTTTTTTGTAATATTAATAATATTGTGAATTTTTCAGTATTTTTGATATAATAATTTTTAACATAGATATCGACTGAATATGTTTTGTAAAAATTTCTGTTTGCCTTGACATATGTTAAATTATATTTTTTTATGTATAGCAATAAGTATTACTATTATTATAACCATTTTGGTTCTCGCCAGTTGAGGTGCAACTAAATACACCAAAACAAAGTTGCATCTTTGTTGTGAGTAAATTTTTGTCTATATGAAAAAATTATAATATATATATATATATATATATATATAATTTCATCCCAAGCAAGGTAATAAAGCCACTAAGATGCAATAACTTACTGAGTATAGGAGAATGCAATGAAAGAAAACATTAAGGATAGGGACCAATAAAAGGCCAGGAATTATGAAAACAGAAGAACCTTTTTTTTTCATTCATTTTACCCCAAGCAAGGCAATAAAGCCTCTAGGATACAAGGAGTTACTGAGTGTTAGAGAATATGAGGAAAACTTCTATTAAGGAGCGAAGACAATAAAAGAACAAGAATTAAGAAGACAGAAGATAACGATTGATGCTGCATTTAAATTTTTGAAGATCAAAATTGACTGGGAAGCAAGAAGCTAGAAGGGAGTTCTACAAGTGAGAAGTGCGGGGGAAGAAACTGTTAGCATAGAACTTTGTTGGATAGACCTAAAAGCAATAAACACAAATGTATCTGAGCAGGAATCTGCAACAGGGATGTTAGATGCCCTACCAGGTAGACATACTTGTTTATAAGTGACCAGCCACTATTATGATGCCTTCAAAAAGTAAATGCTCTTATAAATCGTCTGAGAGAATCCTTTCAGCCTTTTGTCAGTATGGCTGATGCTAACCTCCAGGACAGTGGCTCATTGCACCTTCTCAAGCTAACATTTTCTACTGACATGAAGTGAAAAAATTATATCAAGTTGTCTGCTAGGCCTGCTGTTAGAAAATGTGGTTCACTGTGTCATGCTAGACAAATTTTCTTGCCAGAATCTATCTTATATATCTATAAGTCTACTATTCATCCATGCTGTGAATATTTCTGCCACATATGGTCTGGTGCTCCTGTTATATATTTAGAGATTCTTGATAAAATCCAAAGAAGAATATGTAATGTTACCGGTACTGGCCTGGCATCTCAACTTTAGTCACTTTCTCATCATCATAAAGTAGCTTCTCTATGCTTTTCTATAAATATTTTCATGGTAAATGTTTGGATAAACTTTCTGCTATAGTACCTAGATTCTATGAATTTAAGCAAATTACTAGATTGTTGGCAAGATCTCATTTTACAGTTAAAATGGCTAGATGTAACCATAAGTTTGATGCTAATAGTTTCTTTTCTCACACTACTCACTTGTGGAATTCTCTTCTGGTTTCTTGCTTTTCATTCAAGTTTGATCTTCAGAAATGTGTAGCGGGTTGAATGGCCTTGATTCACCCCCTACTATTTTTACTTTACAAATGTGCTAACAAGGAATAAGGAAACATGAAGAATAACATTCAATAAGATAAGTTGAACAAGTGAATGGAATTTATATATGCATAACAACAATTGTACAAAACAGGAATTCAGTTGTGTTTGAAATACTGAAATTTACTAGTCCTTGGAGTTTTGAGTGAGGAAAATGTTCTTATTGATAAACTGTCAAGTGTATTAGGAAATGTGTGAGTTTGGAGAATTTTAGTAAGATGTAACACTCCTCCCCCTTCTCTTGGACATGAGTAGAGGCTTACGTCTTGTTTCTTGTTTAGGAAGGGGTTTCCAGTACTCTCTCTCTCACTGGCCTCTGTATCTCCAGTTGCCTTGATCTATCCACTACTCTTCTCCTCTTCCTTTCTTCTATCACTCCTATCTGATCTTGCTCCAAATTTTCTGTAACCCCTTGTGTCCTAGTGGCTTTCTGCCTTGCTTGGGGTGAAACGCTTAAAAAAAAAATGTAGAGTTACATGTAAGAGAATTAAACAGTTTGAAAATTATGTGAAAAACCTGTGTGGGTGTGACTCAAAATGTTATGTTAAGAGTTTCTGCCCTTGTGGTTGTAATGAAATAAAGAAATATAGACTGTAGTTGTGTTATGGTATATAGTCAGGATTTCCATTACTTATCTGCTTTTCACTGAAACTTTTGTGATTCTGCAACTGTCCAAAACTATTGTGATTTTTCTTGTTATCATGAGTAAATGTTTGTACGTATGTGTGTGTGTGTGATGGTGTTTTCCCCAAAGGAAAACAGCAGCTCATAGGAACAAGCAAATACTCATGCTGACCGCCTACACACAGACAGAAATCACCCATACACAAAAAGTTCTAGCCTCTATAGAGAACCAGTCAACTATATAATAGACTACATGTTGTCTGGACAACAGTTTTAACAGTGGTCTTGATAGCAGTTTCAAACCAGCTGGTCAGAAGTAACACGTAGCTGCTCAATGCATCAAACACATGTTACTCAATAAAAGAACTTTCAATTTACGCAGTAAGTCACTTATAAACTCTGCATGAAACAAAAACAGACTTTCTACATACCATACACAAAAAGGACATTTTTTCCTTTCTTTGTAATCTATTTTAAATTGTTATATAAAATGTGTTTATTATAAAACCTTGTTCATAATTATGTTATTTCTTGATGAAGTTCCTATACTCAAATTATTTATCAAAGTTTGAGTTGATGTACAAAACAGGAATTTCCTCATATTTATTCACATTTTTGTCCCCAAACAACCAAAAAAAGAGTTTGCTTGCTTTTATTTGGTTTTGCAATGTATTCGTAGACTGAACACTATAGGGATCACTGGTCTGTAGGGGTCACTGATCTTTAGGGGTCACTCGTCTGTAGGGGTCACTGGATCACCCTAACTAATTTATATTATGCAAATTACCACAAAATATGAAACAAGAAGAAACACATTCAACTAGAGAAGTTGCACAAGTAAATGGAATTTATATATGCATAACAACAATTGTACAAAACAGGAATTCAGTTGTGTTTGAAATGCTGAAATTTACTTGTCCTTGGAGTTTTGAGTGAGGAAAATGTTCTTGTTAATAAACTGTGAAGTGTATTAAAATGTTTGGAGAATTTTAGTAAGATGTAGAGTTAGATGTAAGAGAATTAAACAGTTTGTTACTCACAATGTTAAGTGTTTCTGTCCTTGTGGTTGAAGGAATGAATGTTTGTAGATATTCAAACATATGTGCATGTGTGTGTGTGTGTATGTTTGGCATGACATTTTACAGTGTTTTCCCTAAGATTTTCTAGATTTATTATGTAAACATAGTGAAACACAAATTTTTATTTAGAAATGAATGCAAAAGATATAGGTCACAGAAACATCTATTTCAGTGGCAGACTGCCCCACCGTACAGACAACTGTTTTAGTAATAAGAAGAAATAAGAACTTTATAAAGTCATCTGTATACTGTTAGTAACTCAAGTCCAAAGTGAGAGGACATTTTCAAAACTAAAGATCAGAAAGACAAGAAATTCACTCTCTGAAGAGCATTTCACTATTATTATTTTTATTAAGCAATTATTAATCCATCTTATTGTTGCTTTTTAGATGAAGCATTTTCACTATTATCATTTTAATATTTGTTTTACTTCATCTTATTATTGTTTCTTTGTAGGTGAGGCATTTTTACTATTGTCATTTTATTAAGCAATTATTAATCCATTTTATTGTTGCTTTTTAGATGAAGCATTTTCACTATTATCATTTTAATATTTGTTTTACTTCATCTTATTATTGTTGCTTATTAGGTGAGGCATTTTCACTATTGTCATTTTACTAAGCAATTATTAATCCATTTTATTGTTGCTTTTTAGATGAAGCATTTTCACTATTATCATTTTAATATTTGTTTTACTTATTATTGTTTCTTTTTAGGTGAGGCATTTTTACTATTGTCATTTTATTAAGCAATTATTAGTCCATTTTATTGTTGCTTTTTAAATAATACATTTTTACCACCATTATACTTGTGCACAGTCAGTCATATACCATGCGTGATATACACTTAGGCGATCATGTAATTATTGATACATGACTGGTGAAGTAGATTTTTTCCTCTCAGTAGGTTCCCATTTCTTTCTGTAGCAGACCAGTTGCCAACCAAAGCTATAGAACCCAGTCTGTGGGGAGAAGAGGATTCATACCTTTCCCAAGGGTATTAGTATATAAGTGACTGTAATGGATTTGACTAGAATTCGAACTCGGCTCTCTGATTCCTCAAGCCGAGCCACTAGCCATTACTCCACCATGCCTCTTGTGCACACCAAAACTTTGACTCTCATATCAAACCAAAGCGATGTCTATTATTTTGTGTCTTGTGCAAACTGAACCTATGCCTATCATTCTGACCTATGTCTACCTATCTAAATGATAGAATTTTGCATTAAATAACCTGGAAAAATGATGATATGCTGTAAATCAAACCAATCCAAGCCAAACAACCGTTGAGTTACATAACAAAATCTTACACCACCAAATAAGTTATTGTAAATATTTCTAATAACAGATAAGCTGAAGATAATTTTTTATTCATCATGTTTTTGAAAATTTGACCAATACAATTTTATCATAAAAACATTAACTTGTACAATAAAATGTCATTATATATATACCGGGGGTCGGCAACCTTTTGCTGACTATTTGCCGACTTAAGGTTTTAAAATCATTCAGTGTACAAACAGCATGCATATTTTTATACAAGTCAAGGTCAATATACCTGTTCTACAATATATTTTATATGGTAATATATAGTATATATACTTTAGTATATACTAAAATTAAAACAGCTAAATATCTTCTTTGTGTTGTAGTAGTTATCGGTTCGGACTTTGTGATGTCATTTCAGTGTGCCAACAGCATACGTATTTTTATACAAGTTGAGGTCAATATACTTGTTTCATATTTTATATAGTAATATATATATTTTAGTATATATTAAAATTGAAACAGCTAAATATCTTCTTTGTGTTGTAGTAGTTATTGGTTCGGACTTTGTGATATCATTTCAGTGTGCCAACAGCATACATATTTTTATACAAGTTGAGGTCAATATACTTGTTTCATATTTTATATAGTAATATATATATTTTAGTATATATTAAAATTGAAACAGCTAAATATCTTCTTTGCATTGTAGTAGTTATTGGTTTGAACTTTGTGATGTCATTTGTTGCTGCGTGTCATTGGAAATTGCTTGGCGTGCCATTGGAAATTGCTTGGCGTGCCATTGGAAATTGCTTGGCGTGCCATTGGAAATTGCTTGGCGTGCCACACATGTCATTGGAAATTGCTTGGCGTGCCACACGTGCCGTTGGAAATTGCTTGGCGTGCCATAGGTTATCAACCCCTGGTATATAGATTCTCACACTTACATGAAGTCTAACCAATATGTCCAGTCTGACATAGCTATTAATTGAATTTTGGTCTGAAATTTTCATTGTATATGGTGCAGCAGAAATACCTCCCACATAATGGCAAGACATTAGTGGCAATGATATCTTCATCTAGCTAATGTCTTACCATTGCATGGGAGGTGTTTCTGAGAGGTATTTTTGCCACACCCTGTATAATGTTTAACCAATGTAATTACTTTTCATTCTGGAATTACTGGAATTCCTCATGCATAATATTCATTTTTTTCTAAAAATAACAAGCAAAATTAGGGGTGCGTATTATGCACAGATACAAAAAAATCTTTAAAAAATTGCCATTTCATAGGTCGATTTCAGTTGCAAAATGATTACTCATCACAAACATGACAATTTGACACTAACATTCGGCGATTGTGAGCTCATAAGGATGTCAAATACAATCATATGCATCTAACTTACAAAAGTAAAATAAAATAAGAGTTATCATAAAACTAAATTAAAATAATATTATTCTATGTTTAAAACCATTTTTTTTAAATAAGAATAGGAAATGCTGGCCATAATGAAATTGAGAAGTACAGTTTATAGGTTTGATTGCCAAACAAGGGATGCGTATTGAGTAGAAGCGTTTTCCCACATTCAGCACAATTTTAGGGGTGAGTATTATGGATGAAGAGGTGTATTATACATGGGGAATTACAGTAAGTGTATTGATGAAGTAGAACAAAAATACTCATGTAAAATAAATGCTTTATTCTGTCATAAGACTGCAGACTTTAAAATATTTTTATCTATAGGATTGGACTTGTTTTCACTGGCTTAATTTTTAACTGTTTTTTATGTTTTTTAAAAAGAAAGGGTACCTTTTTCATCACACAGGACAAGAGTATCCCTCTCTCTGCTTGCTATCAATACTTGGCCTGTTGGTGGGGCTTTGAGTACACTGATAGATTTTGAAACCCATGAGATGGTGTCCCCTAAGGTTATCTCCTCAGTCCTACTCTCTTTTTAAAAAAAATCTGCTAAGGCCCATTCTCATTTAGTAAAATACATCTGCTTGATTCTTTAGCACACATCATCAGTGACGTTTTTAGCAGAGCGTCATTAGGGGTTTCAAATCTTGCAACATCATACCCATTCGCCATGGTGACCCAGTGGATATTGATCAGATATTGACTTTTGTGCTGTCCGTTGGCTACGACTATTCTCATAATATAAGCCTTAACACACTGCGACACCTTTTGACTGTTTGATGCTTTGGCACATATCAGTGATGTTTTTAGCCAAAGGTCATTAGGGGTTTCAAATCTTACACCATCATACAATTTCTCCATGGTGACCCAGTCAATACTGACCAGATATTGACTTTTGAACTATCCATCAGTTACAACTATTGGCCTTTATAATCCAATCATGGTGTTAAACAAAATTACCCCTGGGGCAGTCTGTTCTGTATTCGATTTCCTTATCTCATTTCAAAATCACATGTATGGAGTGTACGCTGATGGATTGAATGATACAGGCTTTGATTAGGAATATTACCGATGCAAACACAACTTCCGGTTCACCAGTGTCTTCGCCCTTCCATAAAAAAGAAAGCAAACTCAAATCATTACTAATTATCTATGCAGATGATGTCACTATTTATAGAAGATCTCTCCTACCAACAACAAAAAAAAACTCTGGATGTTCAGAGACTAGCAGCTGATTTCTCCTCTAACTCTAACAGCTCAATAAGAGAAAAACTGGCTTTTAACTTTCAATACCTCAAAAACCAAGTTGGTATTGTTTCCTCATTACGAGGAAGGCCCTGAATTTTCTCCAGCCATAATAAAGTTGTGCTCTTAATGAGGCTCTTTACTTTGAGTGTCTGGTGGGGCTCAAGTCCGTCCCAGATCTCAAGTGAGACTTCTACATATGATTCATTTTAATATATTTTATTGTTATACATTATTTATATAACACACAAATATTTAAGTAAATGCTCTGTTTATAATAAACAGTATTAACAACATTTACTGGCATGAATGTTTGAGAAATTTTCATAGAAAATATGTGTCCGCCAACAGGAATTGAACCCTTATCCTACTTGAAACTGTCATATAGCCTGACATGTTATACCAGTTTAGCTACAGAGGAGTGTCTGGTTAGCAGGGTCGATTTTACTGCCTTTAAACTACAATTTTCTATGATTTCCATTTTTTGTGGTTAATACTTATTATTATAAGCAGAGCATTTACTTAAATATTTGTGTCGATATAAATAACATGTATCAATAAAATATATTAAAATAATTATCGAACTTTGTCCATTTTGTAGTGTGTAATGTCATTTGTTTAAGTTAAGATACGTTTCGAGCAGATATGGATGTTCGAGGGGAATCATAGGAAGTTTGTAGTTTAAAAGCAGTAAAATCGAACTTGCTCACCAGACGCTCATATGTAACTAAACTGGTATAACACGTCAGGCTATATGACGGTTCCATGTAGGATACAGGTTCAATTCCTGTCAAAGGACACATATTTTCTATGAAAATTTCTCATTCATGCCGGTAAATGTTGTTAATACTGTTTATTATAAACAGAGCACTTACTTAAATATTTGTGTCTATATAAATAACATATAACAATAAAATATTGTCGGACTTTGTCTATTTCGAAGTATATAATTCCTCACTAAAGATGCAGGAAAATGGTCGACTCCTCATATTGCTCCAGAAAATACCTGACTCCTTCTACCACACTTTATCTTTATAAAAAGTCAGCTCAGACCAAGAATGGAGTATTCCTGCCATATCTGAGCTGGAGCCACCCAATCCTTACTTTCCGGCATTGACTGAGTTCAAAGTTGTTTACCCAGCCTTGTGGATGATGACTTATTCTCCGCTTTGCAAACTCTTTTTCAAGCCTATCACTATTTCCATGGCAAATGTTTGAACAAAGACCATTCTTTAGTTCCACCAGTTCAGACTTATGCTATATCCACAGAGTCAAACCACCTTCATTCTCCCTATATTCCATTTCTAAGAAAGGTATTCTACTCAGGCAGCTTCTTGCTACACTATGGAACAGAATTCTGTCAAGGATCAATCATTACCTATCTTCCGTATCAGGGTCCTCAACTAGGGGTAATTTTCCACTGAGGGAATTTTAGATTTCCAGGGAGGGAGGGAGGGAAACATCTTTTACTTTTTCTTGTTTTTTTATCTACAGAATTTTATTTACTGAATTACAATACTCTGGTATTTTACTAAACTTTGTTTGTTGAAATATGCTTCAGTGTAACAGAGTACTGGCTTTGTTTAAATGTTTAAATTACAGGATGGAGATTTGCAGAGACTACTAATTTGATAATAATTATTAAAATTCTCAGGAGAGAAGGTTGAATGGACGAGAAGAAAATTAAAAATGAAACATGCTAAAAATTATGTTTTCAAATAATTAAATGAATTTAAAAACAGTTTCAAGGAGAACTGAGCCCAAATTTAACTAGACAAGATTTAGTAAAACTGAGCAAAACCAAGATCCCCACTGACAAGAAGAAGACCTGATTAATGTGTTGTCCAAATCTCTTGGGTCCTGAGAAAATAGGATTCAGACATTTGTTTACACTATGATATCTGTAGAAAATATGAGGACAATAATCCAAATGTAAATAATACTCCTCATCCTAGAAATTTAGACAAAAAATATTGTCTTAAGAGCAAGTCTGATAAAGTAAAACTGGCAACTGCTCTTAAAAAGTAACTTCAGTCAGTGGTTAAGTGGGGCAAGGAATGGCTTGTAAATTTCAATGGCTGAAATGTTGTGATAACAACCAGAAAGATGAGGACAATGAGGATAATATTTCCTCATCCCAGAAATGATATTGTTTTAGTAGCAAATCCAACAGACCGACAAAGTAAAACTGGCAAATGCTCTTGAAACTGACTTCCAGTGGTTAACTGGGGGAAAGGAATGGCTTGTAAATTTTAAACACCTCCAAAACAAAACATTAGTAATAAATAACCAGACAAGTGTTAATATGCTGTTGAATTAGCCACACTAAGTATCAATGTGCCATATTTAGTCTTATCAGTGTGTTATATTTGAAAGAGTAGAATGGATTCTAACTGCTGTATCTGGGCTGGAGCTAGCCAATCTTCACTTTCTTGCCTTGACAAAGTTCAAAATCATTTACGTAGCCTTCTAGCTGATGAATTAGTTTCCTACTATACAACCTCTTTCTGCACAGACACAATGTTGTTAACCTCTTGGTACTCTATCACTATTTTCATGGCAAATGTTCAAATGAGCTACATTTCTTAGTTCCATGCCATATTCACAAGGCGACCTCATCCTCATTCCCTTTGTATTCCTGGAACTATTATTTTGCGGAACAGATACCCTAGAGGATGCTTCTCCAATCACAATGATCATAATCTCTTTAAATCTTGGTTTAATTGTTATCTAACCTACAAATCCTTGTAATATTTTTTTAAATCATTTCAACCCAAGTAATGTCACTAAGATGCATGCGGTTACTGGGAGAGAAAGACAGTGAGAAAACTTTAGAAGGAACCGGAAACCGAACCCTAAACAGGAAACACGGGATAAATCTCTACCCGACAGGTAAGGAGCGTGAACAGGCAAGGCTATCTATTCCTATTAAATGTATTTGCATCTCTTACAAACTCTCCAGACACACTCATTCAGTAACCCTCTACCTTGAGTGGCTTTTAGGCCTGATATTGGTGTACAATAGAATTAAAAAAAAAAAAGAAAGGAAAAGTAAAACTGAACCATTTTGTGTAGTCATATTTATATTTCGATCAGTAATTTTGAGAGATAGTACTAGGAGAGAACTACAATACATTAACTTCTTTCTTGACTTTCCAAAAATAAAGAAAATGAAATTTTGACTATCACACCTGTTTTTTAATAGATACATGCAAGAGGTTTATGATTCAAGGAGTAGATAGATTAGCCTATTGTCTGGCTCAAACTTGTTCCCAGTCTTTTGAACAGGATTAGAGGTTTATCTCTTGTTTAGGATTGGATTTCCAGTTCCTTTTAAGGCCTACTTCAGTTTTACACTTCTGACATCTATACTTGCACTCTGAAATTTTATTCACTAATTATTTTTTTTCCTCTTCCAATAGGAGTAGATAGATTTACCTATCATTTGGTTCACACACCTCCCTGGCCTTTTGATCAGGAGTAGAGGTTTATCCCTTGTTTCCTGTTTAGGATTTGGTTTCTGGTACTTTCAAAAATGTTCTTAAAAAGAACATACCATGATAAAAAAAAAAGGTCCTAAACTTGATAAAAACAAAGTTTTATCTTCAAAATGTTTGTTATTACTAAAAGAAAAGATCAATTTTTTAAAATTATTTTATTATATTTTTTAATCTCTTCTAGCACGCTTGAAATTTTGGTTAAAAAACATCATTTTTCTTGCATCAGTAGGTGGGACAAAGATAGGTATAGGAATTTCTAGCATCTTTTTTGGTATTAAAAACACATTGTTTTGGAAACTCTGACAAAAATCAAATAATTGTAAGAGTTTAATAAAATTTTCAAGACTTATTCACAAATTATGAAAATTTCTTACTTTGAAAAAAAAAAAAAAAAAAAATATCTTGATAAATTTGTTTTTAAATGTTACCCCCACTTAATTTGATGAAATTTTGAGAAATTCAAATTTCAGCCTCTTCTTATTTTCTTAGTTAAAAGTAGGACTTCGTGGAGAATTTAAATCATCAGTTTGTTTTTGTGAACAATTGGGAAGGTTTTTTGGGGGGATGTGTGGGTGGGTAAGAGGAGTATTTTTTTTTTTTTTTTTTTTTTATAAATTCTTGGCTTTCCACCTCCCTCACTTGTGGCTCCCAATAAGTTTCATGCCTCTGCCAACTCCCCTAGACCACGTTCTACCATCCACTTGCTTAAGCCAGTCATGTGTTGCTTTCCTTTGTCACTTTTCCCCCCTCTATTCGACCTGTGAGTATCAGATCCTCCAGGCACTCCTTCCTCATTATGCGTCCCAGAAACATCAGCTGTCTCTTCCTGATGTTAAGTATAAGACTCCTTGTTTGCATCCTCTCTGACCTCATCATTGCTCACACGCTTGGTCCATGATTTCCCTCTGTAGAGCCACATCTGTCACCTTGAGTCTCTTCATCTTTGAGGAAATTGTGCAACATTCACTGCTGTAAAGAAAGACAGATGCTGTGTAACAGCTCAGTATTCTTTTCTTTGTTACCAAAGAAATCCTGTCTTGCAATACTCTGCCCATCTTTTGGAATATGTCCTTGGCCATCTCAATATTTCTATGGATCTCAGTGTCACATTTACTGTCCTGTCAAAACGCTTCTCAGATATTTAAACTGCCACGTCTGCTTGATTCTAGCGTTCCTGACCTTTACCTTCCCACATTTGTCAGAATCAAAAAACAGATTTTTTTTTTGTTATTTTGAAAGGGGTTTCCTGTTCATAATATACAGTGTAACCCAGATATAAGAGAGTTGTCGGGACCGGAGAAGTCGTCTCTTATATCCAGGTTTGGTCTATTTTATATACATTAACACAGGCTCTAATTTGGGACCAGAGAAAATCTCTTACATCCGGGTTTCTCTTATATCTGGGTTACACTGTATATAAAACAGACCAAACCCGGATATAAGAGACTTCTTCTCCGGTCCCGACAACTCTCTTATATCCGGGTTACACTGTACAATGTCAAATCTACCACTGTGACTTTTTAAACAGTTTTTTTTTTTTTTTTTTTTACAAATATCAAATTTGAAAGATTATGTTCTTGATAATTGCGTACTATTAAATATTCAATTTTTTAGCAGTAAGTAGTTATCAATAATGCAAGCAATTTCAAACTTGACATTTGTAAATAAAAAAGTACATATCTTTTTAAGCCTGGGACATAGTTGGCATGTGCTATATTTATTGGTAAAATTGCTCAATATTAGGGACAGAGTGTATGTGAATATAAAAGGGGATACAGAGATCAACACCAAGTGGCGACTGTCTGTTTCATCTTTAATGCAGTCTACAGGCCATGATTATAAATGAGGCATTGCATATTCAGCGTTGTCCTCCGTGTTCCCACACACATTTTAGATATTAATAAGTATATAAATAAATATATACAAAAAGTCAATACATATGAAACAAATTATATGCAATGCCTCTAAGGGTGACTTAAAACTTCAACCCTTGTTAAAATATAAAAGGTTGCAATTTTTACGAAATAGAGACTGCAAATTGTACCTTTTACTTTAAGAGTCAGTGTGCAAGTTGCAGGCAAAAAAGTATCTCAAAAGAGATGGTGGAAACTATGCAGAATGGTAAATTCTTTTTTTATGCCAAATCTTAACCTTTCAGGTAGAATACACACACTATATATGATAGAGCAATAAAGTAGAGAGACATTTCAAGTGGACATATTGAAACTATAGTCTATTTTCTTGGAACAAACTAATCTAAGCCCCATTTGCTACCATTATATATATATATATATAGATATATATAAAAGGTAAAACCAAATAGAGTCCAAGGTATTGCCTTGACCATAAGTAATAAACTATCCAATAAAGGGAAAATGTCTGTGTGCCGATTGTCAATAAGGTGTTGTATATTCAGATTTGTCCTGATTATTAGTGGCACAGAATTAAGATTTCTATCATCATCATTATTAATATCCCACAAGCCCTTTCTGGTTAATATTTCTTAACTGGCATGTGTAGCACTTGTAAGAATTCAATCTCTTGATAATGAGAGAAAAATAAAGGGAATAAAAGAAAGGCAAGAAAAAAGAGGGAGTAGGAGAAAAAAGGGAGAGGAAAGAAAAGGAATTAGGAGGGGAGAGAGAAAAGAGAAAAGGAAGAGGAGGGGAAAGAAGAGAGAAGAAGAAAAAGAAAAGGAGAGAAAGCAAAAGTGAAGAAGAAAAGGAGAAAATAAAATAAAAATAAAAAATAAGAAGATACAGTTTTAATCTTTATTTTCAGTATACGTTTTTAATTTTTTTAAATTTTTATTTTTAGCAAATACCATTGGCCTGATGATGTGAAATAAAGTATAATCCGCTGCTTTTGTGATTGTAGAGAAAAAAAAAAAAGGACATAGAAAAGGAGGGGGTGAGACGCAACAATGACAAATATACCAAGGTGAATCCAAATAGGTTCCACCTTGCAATGTACACATTAAACCAGATTGAAAGTAGAATGTAAAAAAAGCAGAATTGGAAGTCATAAACCATTTCAATAATCAAGTAATCATTGCTTTAGCTACAAAGTTTAATTGTTAAATTTTGTGAAAAGAAAAAGAAAAATCATAGAATTGTGAAAAAACGAAAAAAAACGAAAAAAAACACAGTTCCAATATTGGGCCTGTTTTTAAAGAAGAACTTTGCTATCTGTTGTAAATTGATTCCACATGGCTGGTGAAATTTAGACAAAATCTGTCTAAAATCATTCACTCAACATTGTAAGGTTTTCATGTGACACATTTTGTCCCTTATGACTTCATCAAATGAAAGTGATATTTATGTTGATAAAACTACATACGTGCATGAAGAGATGATGCTGAGAGCTATAAATTTAAATGTAAATTTTTTTTTTCCACATCTGTGTTTGGGTACATAATCTAGATGATTTCATTTAGTTTTTTTGTTTTTACTTCTATTAAGTATTCCACATTGTAATAACAGATTATCTGCCAAGAAAGGTGTAATGAAAAAAAACCTAGACATAAATTTACTGTGGATGATTTAGTGATTAAAGCACTTTCTATACACTTTCATTTTAGTAGATTGCTTTCTCTGTTAATCAAAGTAGAATTTTTTTTTTTTTTTTTTTTAAACATCAAAATTATTGTCAGACTTCTTATGGTGACCAACTAATATGTTTAGTGTGTTGTTTTGTAAAAGATCCCTTTTGTGTTCATATAGTCTTTTATATAAATTTCTCATGGTTTCTCCTATATGTTCCTTGTGGCAATTATTACAGGTGATAGACTAGATTCCTTTTAGTTTTAGCTTATTATCGTTTTGAATTAATTCTTCTACTTTAAAAAAGTAGTTGGAGATTTTATATTAAGTCTGATGATGTCCTAAAGTATGAAATGTGTCACACAAAAACTTTTTCCATAGATGTCCCTAAAATTGCTCTTGATATATAAAAGCTTATATATCATTTTCCCTCCAGCGAGTAAGCAAATTTGATAGAAGAGACAACCATTTCCATCTTTGAAGTTGGAAAGTAAATGACTTATGTTTAAAACAAAAAAAAAATAATTTGCTATCAGTATCTGATCAGACTTTGATGGTATTTAAATATTTTTTTTTTCATTTTCAAAATATTAATAGTAATATATAAAGAAGCTATCAGGATTATGATGATGGACTGAAGATATTTCTGTAAATGAAAAAATGATATTCAAAATTAAAATATGAAACCAGCAAATCTGGAGTAAAGTGTTGGTCAAAGGATTTTCTTCCTATTAATACCATATAAAGAGTGCTGGACCATTTTATTGGAATCTTAATGTTAAAAAGGATCCATCACAGAATAAATTTCAATTTTGGTAAATCATTTATTCTTTCACTTAAAAAAAAAAAAAAATTATATATATATATATATTACACACACACACACACGTGAAATTTCTTTGGTGATACATTTATTGGACCAGTTAAAACATATTACAGTGTAACCCGGATATAAGAGAGTTGTCGGGACCGGAGAAGAAGTCTCTCATATCCGGGTTTGGTCTATTTTATATACATTAACACAGGCTCTAATTTGGGACCAGAGAAAATCTCTCTTATATCCGGGTTACACTGTACATTATTAAATGAGTGATTTAACAGTTGTTGTGCATAGCTTCTTGTAACCAAAGCTACAACTCATTATCAGAAATATTTATAAAAGAATTTTGGTAAACCTTGTTACAATAAACTGAGTAAATATATGAAGGGGTTGTTGGAAAGATCTTTGTTTGACCCATCAAATTTTTTTTTAAATCTCTTCTTGATTGGAACAAAAACTTTTCAGCACCCCCAGTTTTATGAAGAAGAGCGTTTCCATTGCTTATTTTTGTTTGAGATGAGAATTTTGCACCTGTATGTTATATGTTATTTGAGTCACTTTTAAGCAAAAAGCTAACAAGTTTTATCAATAGTTTGGGACTCTGAAATGAACTCCAACATTTGTAATTCATACTGAATGGATCATGAATAGGAAAGCTGAAAATGGCATTTTGATATTTTAAATCTCAGTGAATAAAAGTTACCGATAAATGGACTATGTCAATCTGCATGTAAATATCCCAGTTTTTTTTAATTTTTTTTTTTTATAGACACTATGCTAATATGAGAGCAAGTCAAAAAACAAATGCAATATATTTTATTATATAAGAAATAAGGAACACAATCAAATATATTGTATGTCCAGATATATCTATACATCACAGGTTCATATCCAACTTCTGTCCTGGGTGTGCTGATAAACTACATCCAACAAGCAATGCCCCTGATCAGAAGGTTTTTGTCAACTGAGACTACCAAACTTGAATGATAACTCTTCTGTTACACAGTAATTCATGTAAACTGAAAGTTTTTTATCACATACCTAAACCAAATATTAATTTGATTTTGTCTGGTTCTATCCAGCAATGAAGACAAGCCTGAAGAGGATGGATCAAAGCTGTTGGCCTTGTAGATTGACATTAAAGAGACCTTTTATCATTGACCCATTCGGGTAGAATAAGCCAGAGATGTTTCAATTGCAACAACTCAGTTTCTTTTTCCATGGAATATAATTAAAACAAATAGATCTGCCAAGAAAGCTGAAATGTAAGAACCTGGACATAAATTTACTGTGGGTGAGCTAGCGATTAAAGCACTTTCTATACACTTTTGTCTTAGTAAATCACTTTCTCTTAATTAGAATAGCATTTTTTTTTATTTTTTTTTTTTTACATCAAAATTATTGTCAGACTTCTGGTAAGCAACTAATGCATTGAGTGTGTCATTTTGTAAAAGATCTTTTATATAAATTTGAGGTTTCTCCTATGTATTCCTTGCGGCAATTATTACAGGTGATAGAGTAAATTCATTTAAATTTTAGCTTATTTTGTTTTACATTAATTCTTTTATTTTTATTTTGTAGGAAATTTTATGTTAAGTTTTAGTCTGTTGAAGTCAAAGGATGAAACACATCACACAAAAACATTTTCCATTTTGTCAGATTTCCCTAAAATTGTTCTTGATATATAAAAGCTTACATACATGTTTCTTTTTCTATAGACTATAATTAAAATGAATATTCTTCAACTAGAAATTAACTTGAGTAAATTCATCATCCAGAACAAAAATTATGCCTGATTCTCTCCTACAAGGAGTTAAAACTAACATCTGATTATTTGAAGAGTTCTTAAGCAACCAACATTATACGAGACCAAGGCATTTCTATAAAATAATGTTTTTATTTTATCTGGGAATACTTAGACTGAATGTAAATTTACATTTTAATTGCATTGGCAATATAGAAAAATCCTCACTACCGGTGTTATTGGCTTAGCCAACCAGGAAGAATTCATTTTTTTCCTGCTCTTCTACCTAAATGTATTACTTTACTTAAATGAGAATTAAATAGAATAAATTGGGAATGTCAAAGCACAAGAGAAATCCTGAATAATTGACTACAGCTGCTATTGGCCTATTAAATCAGGCAGAGCTAACAAGGGTAGCATTCTTTTGCTGCTTTGCATGTTTGTTGATTGGTGTTTAAAAAAAAAAAAAACATTTTACCAACATATCCCAAAAGTTGTGATATAACCTACCTAAATCTTAAAATTATGCTTAGTATGTCATAAATAAAAAGAGAATTTGTCTGGATAATAATTAGAAAGCAATGGTATTAAATACAAGGCAATCATATTTTGGCAAACTTGAACCTTCATGCCCACCAAAAAATGAAATGTTAAAAAAGATTTTTTTTCCCTCTCCCCACTGACACTGATATTTTAACTATCTTCACTCCTTGGTAATGTTTATTGTATTAAAAAGTGATGATTAGAATTAGTAAAATCTAAACATATGAAAGATTTTTTTTCTTTGTTCTTGAGAATTTACAACAAAAATAACATTTGTTTATTGGAATGGTTAGCAAAACATTGGCTAATTGCCAATCAATTTAAACTTTCTAAAATGGTAAATAAGGATTTCTTTCTAATATTTTAATAATTTAGTAAATCTTTATAAATTTATGAATAAAAAAATTGTTTTCATATTTCTTTATTAATTGGTAAATGAAAAATATTGCATTGTATTAGTTTTAATACAATTGTATTAGTTTTTAGAATGCTGCAAATACAAAATTAATCTAATACTGTTTAATATTTTTTGTTGTGAATTCTCAACAAAAAAACATTCACTTTTATCATGTGAAGGTTTTATTACAATTCTAATCAATTTTTTTTAAAAACAAACATTGCTGAGGGTCATCCTTTTGACACTTTTTTTTTTTTTTACAGGCACAATGGCCCAAGTTTGCTCATATTTCATTGATAGTAACACGACAAATTCAACAGTGGAATGAAGATTTGGGTTGCACCTGCCGTTTCCAAGAGGAACGGCAGAAGATAATACAAGAAATATGTAACCTTATAAATTCAATATCAAATTAAAAATATGATAGTATCTGATCAATTCATTGATAGGCCAAGTGATTTTTGTTTTTAATTATCAGAACTATCATTGTATTATAAGAAAAGGTGTTAACCCTTGAGGGCATAGGACTTGATGGTTTCAGCAATAGACCATAACAAAAGCTTTAGGAGTCAATCAATTTCCAGTAGGAATGTAATCAAAAATTATAAAAAAGAAAAAATTACTCCCCCAAATTAGAAATGACAGTGTAGTAGGCAATGACAAACCACTACAAAAGAATTTTTTTTTTTTGAAAAAAGTAGAGATAAAAGAAAAAAACAAAAAACATTAAATTACTAAACACAAGCCAATAAAAGTGTCTCCCCATCAAACTCCAAATAAAAATAAAGAAATTGTAAAATTTATTTTTCCTTATTTTGCATAGCATTAATAGACTTTTTGAGGTCACAGAAAAAAAAAAAAAGGTATTCTTGTAACAAGAGAAAAAAAATTAGTTAATGAGATTTATTAACATCATTTTTGCTATGGCATCATGTGATCACCTTGGGGATACATTAACATACATATCTATTTGGTTTACATTTATTTAATTTTTTTTTTCAGTTACAAGCTGGGTACATTTGTGATTTAGCTGAGCAATGTAAATTTCCATTCAAAAGTGTGTATTTTTGTTGCTGCACATGTCAAATTTAAAATACACAATTTAATTTGCAAGTTAAATATTCTAAGCAATATTTTTATGATGTTAGTAGGGATACACATACAAAGCTGACCATCTAAAGAAGTTATTTTGCTCAGTAAGCATGTGCAATAGATTAAGTAGTTATAGCAATTATCTTTTTTCTTTTTTTTCTTTTTTTTTTTTTAACAAAATGGAAATTATCAAAGTCAGACAACACTTGCCATCCAGTGAATAAATTTTGAAGTTTTCAGCTGTTAAAAAAATTAAAAAAATTTTTTTTTGAAGTTTTCAGCTGTTGTTAATAATAATAATAAAAATAATAAAAAAATTTTTTTTGGCTTTATTTTTATTAATGTTTTGTTTCTATAACCTTAAAATGAATATTAGTTTTCTTTTAAAAATTAAGTACAAAGAAAAAAGATAGACTGGGGTAGAATTGGGTGGAGAAAACAATTTAAAAAAAAAAAAAAAAAAAAATAAATCAGTCAGTAGAGGCTAAAATTGAGCAGAGGATTATAGCCATCACATCAGCCAGGCCAGTGAAAAAACAAACAAAACAACAAAATGTAATAACAAAACACAGTAATATGTACATAAGATATTACAGATAAATCAAAGAGGTTATTAAAAAGGGGAGAAAAAAAAGTGGAAATAGGTGGGAACAGAAAAAAAAATAAAATAAAAAATAATAGCAACCCTCAGCATTTTTTTTCTTTGAATTTGCTTCACTAAGCTTTTCATGATCTTTCCACCAACTTGTTTTCAAAGATGTCCAGCAACCGTTTGATCTCTTTTCTGTAAGAAGAAAAATCAGAAATCAAGGAAGAACAACAAATATTTTAGGAAATTCTAACAGTGTCAGAGAAAAACATTTTTCTTCTACAAATGTCAACAGCTTTAAATGCCAATATACAATTGTTCTGAAAGTTTTGACCCTGAATATTACTTTTTAAAGTGATTCGAAATTGTTTTATTTAACATTATTTATAAACATCACTTCCACTGTATATGGAAACCCCTCAAAATATAGTGTTTTATATATGTTATATATTTTTGAAATAGCAGTAGCCTGGCTCTCAATTTCAGTCAAGATTGTTTTAAGTGTTGCCATAGAAGGATATTACTACACCACCAAGAAATTCAAATTCAATTTTTTTTTTTTTTTTTAATTATTTCACCCCAAGCAAGATAGTAACACCACTGGTATGCAGGGGGTTACAGAGAGCGAAGGTGAGAGAAAAAAATTGGGTACAGGGGGACCGAGGAAAGGATAAAAGCTGAACAGGGTTCAAGATAGAAGATGGCAATTGATGTTGCATTTAAATTTTGAAGATTATCACCTACAGGTTAAAATGCTTTATAACTGGGTTTTAAGAAATTTAAAAAGAAAAAAAATGCAGATATCAATAATGCAATCATAGTTTGAAACTCGAGATTTGTAAATAACAGTCAAGTCTAATAACTGTCAAAAATCAGGAAACGATTTTATATTGTGTTGATATCATGAACAGAACTGAATTAGAAAGAAAAAAAAAGTGTTAATTCTAACAAATGTTGTGGGTTGAGGAAGTTCGAATTAATGCTAATCTGCAAAAATTATTTCTTGGAAGAAAAAAAAAAAAATTTTTTTTAGTACAAGTTGACCAGCTTATTTAAAATAGTGCAAATTTATACAAAAAGAGGGCAAACACCCTTTTCTGTATTAATGACCAACTCTTCATGAGTTAGTGTTGTAGCATACCTATGGACAATAACGGGTATGCCCCCATTCACATAAATACAGTAGTAAATACTGTATGTTGGTCTGCAATGACAAGGTCTTCATATGGGGCTTGGTGGATTTGCCAGACTGTGAACGGTGTGGCCTTGGCTTGGAGAAACAGCTTCGCACGCCTTCTACCATTGTCCCTGGGTCCACCCCTCATGGAACCGTGTCGGCAAGTTGATGGCTCGTCTCGCTCCCGAAAAGCTTGTGCTCATTGATAAGTGCATACGCGTGTGACAATGTGTTGCCCCTGTATTCTGGGGTGAAATGGATGGTGTTTTTGACGCTGCTGGCCATGGCCAAAATGGCGATTTGGATGATGTGAATGGAGGAAGTCTTGTGAGGCAATCTTCTTTCTCGTCAGGATCTAATCTGATTCTTTGAGCATCAGCTTAAGATGAAGATTAGAGCTGATAGAAAACACTTGCATTCAACAGTCTTCAGCGAAAGGTGGGTGAAAGAGGCGAGCTTGGTTCGTTTGAATGGGGCTAACCTTGATTTTCTCTTTTAGGTCAACCTACGTCACACCGGGGTGGTTTCCTGCAGAGCCCTCCTCTTGGTTAGGTTAGACAAGCTTTGGTGTACCTAGTTAATGTAAGTGTTGTTCCTGGCCTGTTCCCAGCTGCCTCTTTGGTTATGATTCACGTTGAGATTCCCGACCTCCCCAGTTTGTTTTGGCCCATTTTTATCTCGACTGGGTCAGCTTTATATTTTCCCCATGTCCATCTATATTTTCACCTTCCCACTCCCTTAGTGAGAGAGCCTCTTCATTTTGTCCAATGGGCAGAATACAGCGGCCTCTTCGTTTTGAGGGTTGGATGGGCCCTACTAACATCAGTTATGTTTAGTTTACTTTGTGTTGAGTTTTAGTTTTATTATTGGGTTCATCTCCCTCCCCTCTCATTCCTCATTATTAGAATATATATATATATATATATATATATATATATATATATATCATTAAATTGTTAAGGCATGGGGGCACGTTTTGTAGGTTTCCCCTTGAGAGGATGCAGTATTATGGTGGATGGAGGATTGAGTGGTAACGGACGAATTCTTATGGTGAATGTGGAAACTGTAATGTGTGAATGGGCCGTGAATCAGATTATCTAGGTATAAGATAGTGATGACCAGCCTCAACCTCTCCCCATTTTGGCCTTGTGCCACAATTGTATTTTATATACAATAAATATCCTGCAGTTGGAGATTCATTGTGGAATTTACATGACTCACTTCTGGCAGTAGACTACGACTTCTACGCGCCCCTGGCGAATCTTATATGTATTGTTCGTGTTCTACGTATTATTGTTCATTACCAACCATCGTGCGATTATTCTGTTAGTTTCCCTAGGTTACAACATTTAGAGACATAGATATGATCTGAATAAGAAATGGATAAGCAGTAAAGAAAAGATGAAGATTTCTTCTCTCCCCCATTACACTGACAAGCAATGCACAATTTGTCTATTACTTAAACATTATTTTCAGTGGAAACAAAGCTCTATTTATTTATTAAACAGTATATTTATTTTCATCTACTGGTCTGAATATTCGAGAAATCTTATTAACCCTTAGATGACAGGGCTGATCCATTGTCTGAAAAGTCAAATGAAGAAGACAACGACTAGGTTGATCCATCGGCCCAATAATACAAGCTTCATGATTAGTTGGCTGGTCTTTGTACAAGCCAATCACATTGCTTGTTACATTTCCTGCTTATCTGGGCCTTTTATCAGTGGTTTCTATGATAGTTTGCTGTGTTCTGAGATTTTATATTGATTTTTTTTTTTTTGTATTCTTGTGAAAATGGTTCTGTCTTCTTGACACTGAAACTCTAAATGAGGTTCCATCTCCAAAGGTTTAAAGAAAAATATACGCTTCTCTGGCAAGATCCAAACCATTGTTAGATTTGACATGTTCAATAAATAAACAGAGCATCTACTCAAATATGGGTATCCAATAAAAAAAAATAATGTTTAAGTAATAAAATCTGTTGGATTAATAAATAGAAAAAGTCTTCGGTTTAATTAACTCTAACTAATCTAAGATGAGGAAACTATTTAACCCATCTATCAGCTCTAAGATTACCATTAGCCAGCATAGAAGATTAAGCAAAAAGTGCTAAAATTTTAAGGACACTTTAGGCAGTAGTGGGTTAAATTTGTTATTATTGAATATATGATAAAACCCTTTTTGCCCCCATCAGCATGGCTGATGCTAACCTCCTCCAGTGTGACTCACTGCATCTTCTCAGGTTTTCCACTGACATTGGAAAGATTATATTAATTCAATTGTTAGATCTGTTGCTAAAAAAGCTGGCTCACTGTGTTGTGCTAAACAATTTCTCACTCCTGAATCTATCTGACATATTTATAACTGTATTGTTCATCCATATAGTCTGGAGATCCTCCTATACATTTAGAGGTTCTTTATAAAATCCAAAAAAGAATCTGCAATTTTATTGGCTTGTCATTTTTCCATCAACATAATGTAGCTTTCCTATGCCTTTTCTAGAAATACTTTCACGGTTATTCTTTGGTATCTAGACTATGAATTTAATGCAGTACTAGATTGGTGGCAAGGTTTCATAATTTTACAATTGGCTAGATGTAAATGTAAGTTCCATGATTCTCTCACACTTATGGAGTTCTCTTCTGGTTTCATGTTTTCTCGTCAACTTTAATCTTGAAAAATGTAAATGCAATGTCAATTGTTATCTTTGTATTCTTAATTCCTGTTCTTTTACTGCTTTCTCTCCTTAATGTCTTTCTTTCACTCAGTGGCTTTATTGCATTGTTTAGAGTGAAGGAAGGAAAGAATGAAGAGAGAGTGAGAAGGAATGAAGAGAGAGAGAGAAGGAATGAAGAGAGAGAGAGAAGGAATGAAGAGAGAGAAGGAATGAAGAGAGAGAAGGAATGAAGAGAGAGAAGAGAGAGAAGGAATGAAGAGAGAGAAGGAATGAAGAGAGAGAAGGAATGAAGAGAGAGAAGAGAGAGATGAAGAAGGAATGAAGAGAGAGAGAGAGAATGAAGAGGAATGAAGAGAGAGAGAGAGAGGAAATGAAGAAGAGAGAGAGAGATCTTCTGGGCCCAAAGCTTTTAATTTTTTTCTAAAATCCTGAGTGTTGCCCCAACCCCAAACTTTTCGCCTGTAGTGAGTTAACCATAAGTGGTTTCGTAGAAGTTTAATCTAACGCTTTTGTGAAATGTATGCTGTGGCACACTGATGTCAGTGTGCCAGACCAAAATAAAGTTAGGAGTTCTATAGTTCAGGTTTCAATTTCCAAATTTGAAAAATACAATCCATAATAAAGATCCTATCCATCAGTTGTAACTGGAATGTTCTAATTTATATATAAAGTACACCATGCTATTTTTCATCTTCTAAAGTGTGTTATGAATTAGAAAAAGTTGTGAACTAGCTACTAAGTTAATCCTTTCAAGTAATAATACTTAGTTAACAAGCAATGGATTAACAATCATTAAATCATACTTAAAGAGTTGTGTCACTAAAGGGAATTAACTGAAAGTGAGATATCCAGAAAAGCATGGAATGTGGACCTGGAACAATCTACCCATGTGGATGAAATAAGGGGCTTGGCTCAAGATTCCAATGGATATGACCTGAAGAAAGTCGGAGTGTATAATGGCTGAAATGCCATGAATATAACAAAGATGAGGACAATGGTCTCAATAATGGATAGTTAACAAGCAATGTATTAACAACCATTAAAACCAAAGGATACATTTGATCTGCCAGTTGATAAATGGGTGTCATGGATTTTCCAAGCTCTTCACACTTGGCCATTAAAGCATACATGGACTGAAAAAAAAAAAAAAAAAAAATTTAAAAAAAAAAGAAACGAGAAAAAAAAAAAAGAAACGAGAAAAAAAAAGAAGAAACGAAAAAAAAGAAACGAGAAAAAAAAGGAAACGAGAAAAAAAAGGAAACGAGAAAAAAAAGGAAACGAGAAAAAAAAGGAAACGAGAAAAAAAAGGAAACGAGAAAAAAAAGGAAACGAGAGAGAAAAAAAAACAAGAAAAAAAAAAAGAAAAAAGAAAAAAAAAAAAAAAAAAAAAAAGAAACAAAAAAAAAAAAAACAACAAAAAAAAAAGGAAACAAGAAAAAAAAAAGAAACAAAAAAAAAAAAGAAAAAACAAGAAAAAAAAAGAAAAAAAAAAAAAAAAAAAAAGAAAAAAAAAAAAAAAAAGAAACAAAAAAAAAAAAAAAAACAAAAAAAAAAGGAAACAACAAAAAAAAAAAAAAACAACAAGAAAAAAAAAGAAACAACAAGAAAAAAAAAAGAAACAAAAAAAAAAAAAAAAAAAAAAAAAAATAAAAAAAAAAAAAACAACAAGAAAAAAAAAAAACAACAAGAAAAAAAAAAAAAACGAAACAAAAAAAAAAAAAAAACAAAAAAGAAAAAAAAAAAACAACAAGAAAAAAAAAAACAACAAAAAAAAAAAGAAACAACAAGAAAAAAAAGAAACAACAAAAAAAAAAGAAACAACAAGAAAAAAAAAAAGAAACAAGAAGAAAAAAAAAGAAAAAAGAAAAGATTTTTATGTGATAATAAAAGTATATTTGTAGTATTAAAGGACCATCATATGACAGGTAACACTATAGTCATTTTTATCATTTAGCTTGAACTTGATTTTATATCTTACTGCATAATAATATGTGGCTCTTAATCTTTTTATCCGTCAGCGCAAAGACAAATGCCAGGACAGAATTAAAAAGAACTTCTGAACTCATTTGTTATCTTTGACGTTAAAAGATGCCAATACAAAGTTGCCAGACTGTAAACTGGACTATATTTGGGAGTCCAGTTGTAGTAAGTCTCTTCCCACGAGTAGTCTAAGTAAGCTCTGTTTATTTTGTAAGTAGCCCCCAAAATTGTAAGTGAAAGTCAAGATTTAGTAATGCTGGGCTTTCAAAAAATAGCCTTGTCTTGCTACCCAGCCTCTTAATATATTTTTTCGTTTGGTTTATTGTGTTTTACGACATATCAACCTCAACAGGTTATTTAATGCTGACAAGATTTTTATTGCTTGTAATATTTTTTTTCTTCAAAAATGTATTGCTGGTAATAATTTTTTCTTAAATGTATTGTTTGTAATTTTTTGCAAAAAAGTATAAGGGAAAGAGCAAGACATGCTCATACCGTGCTGGACTTCAGTTTCCCGTCGGTTGTATCCATCGTCAAGGAAACTATGCCCAGAGAGTCGGTGCCGGTACTCCAGTCTACTTAGCAGCCATTATGAAATATTTGGCCGCTGAGGTTCTCAAGTTGGCAGGAAATGCTGCCA